>VXAV01005468.1:12528-23594 GCA_013399715.1 Alectura lathami | reverse complement strand
CTGATGTAGTTCTAACCTTCATTCATCTTACCTTGGGGATGTAGCCAGTTTCTGTTGCACAAAGCTAATCTAGACCTGTAGCTCACGTTTTTCCTTTTCATTCCACAAATATACTTTATTATAGTAGAAACATGGAATTTGTAAGTTGAAAAAGCCTTATTTTATATTATATTCCTTTAGAAAATATTCTGTAGGATATTCTCATTGTTGCTCTGAAAATTTTACTGTCCCAATGCTGTCATTTTTACCCATAAAAAAATTGCTTTATATTTTTCTCCTTTCAGAAGTACAGCAGAAATCCAGTGTACTTCAGGATTATTTCTTTCCAAAGAACTCTAACACTTTCATTTACTAACTCTTGAAGTCAAACAAGTGGTGCTGAAGTACTTTATGCAGTCAGTATGATAAATTTCAAGCTGCACTGGAGGAGAAATGCGAATAATGGAAAAATTATTCATGAATGTATTATCTCAAAAGTTTAAAGAAACCATACATATTAAGTTCTCTTACCCACTCCAGAAAATGAATAAATGATAAATAAATATTTCACGAGTAATTCATTCAAACAATTTATTTTAAAATAATCTATGTCCAGGTCCAATATCTGTTAAAATAATTGATCTCACTTGTGCCTTCTCAGCTCTACAATAATATACACAAGAAACCCCAGTATTTTAGAGTCATGCTTTCTTCACTTCTGTCAACTTTCACCCCAGTTTAAGGAGTTCCTTGAGCCAACAAATAGTCCCCTTAATTTTCAGCTTTTCCATACCTTCAGTTTTCTTGGCTCATTTATTTTTTTCCTACCTTAGACTTCTTATTTAACTGAATAAATAATCATTTAGATAACAATCACCTATTTTGTGGCTAGTTTAGTAATTGATTTTTGTTGAACATAAATACATCTTGGAGACAACAGTTTCTTCCTGATCTGTCTTAAGTTATTCACAGGACAACTCTACTGTACATCTGAAGACCTAACTCTCTGGTGCACTCAGAGCCTGCAATTATGTGAAACTGTTCTGAGCATGTAGAGTAACTGAGCAACACATCCGCAGTAAGTGTAGTGCCCTGACCTGTTGTGCTGGTAATAATACTCCTTTCAGCTGAGAACTTCACCTCTTGCTTCATAATGATATTCCCCTGTCTACACTGGAGAGTGAGTAATTTCCGTCCAAAAGTGTCAGAGGCTGAGCCAAAGTCCTCCACTTGACATTGTTTATAATCTATGTTAGAGGCTATTCATTCAATACCGTGAGGAACTCTGTACTGAATGCTCAATGCTGTGTGTTCATTTACCCCTCATGTAACTGTCCCCAAACATTGTACAAAATACTCTGTATCCAGATTAAATAGTTGCTCCATTGCTATGTATTGTGACACCTCTGTCCTTCTGTAGGTTTAGCCCCAGGTGTTCCAGTCAATTTAAATATTTGATGCAATTTTCAAAGCACACCAAACTCAATGACTAATTTAAACTTCTCAAATTCATCTTTCATCTAAAATGAAAATCTAATTTCGTATGAAATACAATTATACTGCTCACTTAATATTACTGTCATTATTGATTTTTTTTCCACATTAGCAGCTTAGGTCTCTAGAGTACTGGTGGAAGATGATGCATAACACATTCAAACCTTAATCAGTGTAAACTGCCTGAAAGAAAGCATGTGCCCTACAGATATTGTAGAATCAGAGAATCATAGAATCACAAGAGTTGGGAAAGACCTCTGAGATCATCTAGTCCAACCATCAACCTAACACCACTATGCCCACTAAAGCATGTCCCCAAGTGCCGCATCTACATGTTTCTTGAACACCTCCAGGGAAGGAGACTCCACAACCTCCCTGGACAGACTGTTTCAAAATTATTATTCTAGTTAAAAAGAGCCCTGTGCGAGAAAAGAAAGATGAAAGTACTTGTCGTCCATTCCTTTATTTCTCCAACCTAGTGAAATTTTCTAGATTTAATGGAGATTTTTTATTTTTGGTTTCTGTGGTTTATGTGTTTGAGTTTTTGTTTNTAAAATATATTTCTTGTGTGGAAGTATGTTTGTACATATATAGATATGAATGTATACATGTACATAAACAAAACCATGAATAAATTCTCAGGACAGAACTTAGCCAAAAGTGGAAGTGGCAGTGATTCTGATATTCCTCCAGAACGCACAAAAACAAAACAAAACAAACAAAAAAAACACCAGGTTTTGCATTTTCTAATCCAGAATCTCCACATTCCACAATCCATTTCAATGAGGTTATCATACTATTAGCTGTTCCACTGGGGTGTTCCTTCAAGTCAAACTGTTCTTTATATGAATAAACATCCATCAGAAAGGGTTTCTGAATCTTTGTTGCTAATCTCTCAGATGAGATAAAAATTCTGAAGTGGGGATTTACCTGTACTTCTGGTTTAATATTTAAAGGCTTTGCCTGATCCCAAAGTACTTTCAGACAGCATGTCTCCAAAAAAACTGACCATTTTCAGAATCCGATCCTAAATTCTCATTTTATAGATTTATACGTGAAATGATGTATAATACATTTACAGGCAGGTATGGAGGTACCCATTATCCAGTAAGAACCTCATCATATTATTGATTTCCATATTGAAACCATTCATCTTTGCAATTCTCTCAGCTAACTTGTCCTCTCACTGATATTTGTTTTCAGATAAAAAGATCTAAGTAAAAACTATTGAAAACATTTCTATGATAATTCTATTACTAGAGTTTTATCATTTCCCTAGACTCTCAGTAAATATAATTTAACATGTTTTGATATATGTGGATGAGAAAAATGTCACGGTATTTTTCACAAAATTGTAAATTGTATGTATTTGAAATTAAGTTGAAAAAATATTCATCTTTATCTGATCGAAATAATCAGTTTAATATTTGTTACAATTAGTTATTCCACACAGTAGAATAAAAGTTTATTTTTGGTTTTGCCCTCAAATTTACTCGAATTTGCTGACTTTCATGGTACAGTTTAAGAAAAAATATCCCAGAACCATGAAGTTGGATACACTTTTGCTACATTTGTTGCTGAAACTTTCTTAATTTATAATTCCTTCATTATAATGTCAAAGTTATCTGTTATAGTGTTGAATATTTCAGCTATTCACTCTACCAGCCCTCACATTCAGGATAACTCTCTTGGTTTCTCAAGACTGTTCTTCAGAGTTGGTATAAATCAACATAGGCCCATTAAACGCAGTACCATTAAACCAAGTACATTAGTTGAACTTCTGACTAACGTGTTGCCAGCAGGGGGTTTCATTTAAGTTTTTTGAGTATCCAGATGAGAATTTTTCCTTGACATTCCCTCTCATCTTCACAAGAAAATATCTAGAAGTAGGATTAGGAAAGGGCCTTTTAGATTACTTTTCACGTGTAACAGGTTTTGTAGGCCAAGTCATTAAATTGTCCAGATGTTCAAGATGTTAACCTTAAAATAGAATTCCCTCTATCTGATAGATGTGAATGGAAAGAAAAAGAAAGGTAAAATGGAAGGCAAATATGGCACCACTCCAGGTTAGCTGAGGACAGGATTTCATAACAATGGTCCTTAATAAAATCATACTAGTTCACAAGTTAATGTTTGCTCTTTTGAATCCAGTAAGGATGGTATCCTCTGAAAGAGGAAGAAGGTATAATGGAATTCAGTCAGTGACCTTTTTCCGTGCAGAACCAAGTGAACTATCACATATTAATTTCTCATCTGCAGCATTTAAGCATTTAAACTTCCTTAAACTTTAAATATAAATTTATGAACATAATTTCCTATGCTACAAAGTTAGGATACAAGATTTTCTTGAAATTACTGTATCATTCATGTATTTTTCCATAAATGTATTTTTTCATTCATGTATTTTTTCAGTTCAGGGTTTAGTATTATTACAATTAATAATGTTTCTTTAAAAGTGGTTCTTCAGAAAGCCTTCCTAAAGAGATTAAAATAAGCCATAACTTAAGTTAATGAAAATTCAGATATGTGCAAACTAAAGATCCTCTGCTGACTCTCCTGAACTCCAGGAACATTAGAAAGTAACCAAGCAAAATTTTAGAAAAATGTGACAAACACTTGTTTCACTCTCACAAGTTTTGAATGTAAGACACTAAATTTATGATGTCATTTTGGGAATCACTGTTCATTTTGAGGAAGTAATTTATAGATTCAGTTACACACTAATGAAAAATGTGTTTGAAATGTACTTCACTATGAAGCTTCACTATTATACAATGAGATCTCAGTAAAATTAATGTTTAAAAGTGATTCCATGTTAACAAACAGCATCTCACAGCTCATCAGAAACGGTAAAATTTTATCTGTCAAGCATACACACACGCCTGCTTTTGCTAAAAATACACTTTCACAGAATATTATACATTTCATAATAATGCCACAATGTGGAGAAGAGCCAGACAGATTTTCAAACATGACATCCCTCGTTATTTGTGTCAGAACACAGATGTGACCTGGTTTTAATGTTGATTCTGATACTTATATACATATGAAATATGTATATGAAATATACATATTAATACATATGAAATCCACATTAGCACTCACTCTCCAAACTACATTTGAAAGTGCTTAATTAAAAAAAAATGAATTAATGCTAAAACATAGAAAACCAAACAGTAGAGCACAAGTAGCCAAAGTTATGTTGGCTATAATTCACTGTCTGACTAATGTTTGCCCTGGAGGCGCAAATCAGAGTCAAATCTCCATCACATACAAATGAACTACATCAAAAGACGTTGTTTCAGCCCTGAAAGGCATGGAAGAATAAACTTCAGAATAAATATATCTGTTAGAGAACCTTCAGATTTAGCCTATATACTTGTTTAGGTATGAACAGTTTTTCTTTGCTGTATTTACTGAGACTAATCCATGTTTGTTCAGCACAGTTCATAGTTTAATGTCCCCACTTATTACTGACAAAAAGGATATTGATGAAAGATATCAGTTATTTTAAAATATACTTTTGCATGGTGAAAAAACTTAAAACATATATGTTCAAGATCCTCCTTCCATTTGTGATTCAGTACCTGGGCTCATGAGAATCAACGTGACTTCTGGCTTCCAGCTTGTAGTACACTATTGCAAGACCAGAAACACATCAAAATAAGCATCATCAAGCATCTCTGCAATTGATGCAGAAATAGAACCACTTAATTACAACACAGGAGGACTATCAAGTTCATTAATATTAATAACCTGTGAAATAACTGAGGAAAGTTTGAAAAAAAAATTAAAGCTTCAGTGAAGATGTCTATTTTCCATAGCCCCTCAGTGTTACCTTTACTTACATTCTTCTGTCATAACATCGTTAAAGCTTTACACGGACAAAAGTCAAAAAAGACATTTCACTCCACCTAGAGCCAGTGCAATAATTACAGTAAAAAGAATCATTAGAGAAAACAAAACCACTAAAGTAGTTTTACACCAGTGGATACGAACTCAGAATGAGACATTATTTTCCTATATAACTTTACAGTGTTACCGTGAAAACTGTACTGTCTTAAAAAAAAAATCGATAGTTTTTCTTTAAGCATGTTTCTTTTCTGTTAGTTGCTAAGTGTAATTAAGTAAATAAAGTAAATAAATATAAATAATATATTATAAAGTAATAAAGTAAATAAAGACAAACAAAGAAGTGACAGAAAATAATGCAAATTTGGACTAGAGTACTTTAATAAGCTTCAAAGATTACTCAAATTTCCTCTAGAATATTTTTCTAAACAAGATACTCATTAATGTCGGCCATAAAAACATTCAGTCATACAAACATCCATTATTTATGCCCCACTGTAATTTGATTTTTTACTCACAATTCTATAAAGATTTCAAATATGCTTAACATATTTATTCATCTAAGAAAAACTGAGAAGAAAAATAAAACATTATCATTCCTTTGTAGAACTGGATTCATGGATCATTGAAGTCAGTAGCGTTACTTTCACTGCCTTCCATTCATTTACAGTGAGAAATTGTCAGTAATGTTTTCTGAGTCATCTCAAATCAAGTATATCAAAATTTGATTACTATAACTGAATCCAAGTTAAATGACAGTTGTATTCCATTGCTAAGGAAAAAAAAAAAAGGAATTAAAACTCGGTATACCTTCTAAAGTAAAATAAAATGAAACCATGAAAAATACTGATTTTGTTCCCAGAACAATTGAAAAAATGGGGTGGAATCGCTGGATACCATTGAAAAGGGAAAAAAAAAATAATAATCAGGGTAATACTGAAAAGAACCATTGGCAGAACAGGTCATTGACAGCAGCTGATACCGTGAATAGTATTACATCAGTCAGAGAGTTCGCACTTCAAAAAACAATGCAGTCTAGAGCTTCCAGAAAGTAAGTCTAAATTGCCACTACCAGAAATGAGTGTGACACAAGTCTTTCATTTTCAGGGTGAGTGCTACAACTGCAGGACAAGAGTAGTTGAGTAAATCTGACCATTCATTTAGGTCTTTGGTATCCAGCCTCCCCTGAGGCCTGCCCATCCTCCTTCCCAAGACCCCATGTCAGCCTGGCCTGGAGCCATCAGTCTCCACCATCTCCAGGGGCAACCACTGCAACTCACAGAACTTGGCCCATGAGGAGACATCAGCCCTTCCTGCACCCTGATGCATACTGCCAGCATTTGAGAGAGCTGTCTTACCAGCTTAGGCATTCAAGTAGAAAAAGGCTGCTGTGAATCACACAAAATTAATTAAACCTTAGTCTGGCAGGTTATCTGAAAAACCAGGACAGTTACTCAATTATTTGTTCAGACTGTATTTAGGCTTCTACAATAAAATGATTTTAAGGGAATAGATGGACATGCCATTTTGAAAATAAGTTGTTTAGAAAGCAAGGGTATTTAGCTTACTGCTAATGAATTTAACTCATACAAGTATGGACTGCATCTTTTGGAGACAGCGCTATAACTAAAGAAGTAGCAATACCCTAAATATTTTTATTTTTTATTTTATTTTTTAACAGTGAAAGGATAAAAGAATTGGGATAAAATCACATTCTTCCTTTTCAGGAGTTTGAACACCAACTCTACACCCCAACTGTTTTTAGTTTTGCTCTGAGCAGCTGCCTATTGTCATTTATTATTACTTGCATTGACCGGTTCTAAATATTTTGGCAAAGGTGAATTCCTAAGGATGGATTTTTATTTGTATATGTAGTATACATCTTGTAGTATCTACAAGATACACCAGTATCTTGTAGACAGCAGTAAGAAGAGGACAAGATAAATGTTCTCTCTGAGTTTGCTAAATCATCCTGGAGAATATCTTACTGCAGTGTCTTCAGTTGACGTAAACTCAGGTGGTGACCTGATCTGCCTAGCATGAAAATATTCAGGTGTTTGGAGGAATCCATGTGTTTGGTTTTCACAGAATCTCAAGAATTATAAAATTATTTTTTCCACTTAAAATGAACATTTAAAAAGTGCCTGCCTTTGAACTTTCAATTATTTATTTCTGTGACCTTGTGACATTTAAAAAAGGCAAGAGTAGAACTATGACAAAACTTCACATCTCTGCATTTTCATTACAGCAGCTGAAATACTACTACTAATACTACTACTAAAAGCCTACTAGTGAGTATGGCCAATAATACATGTAGAGTTGCCAGCTGACATGTCAATCAGCAAATTCCTGGACTTATTTCTCCTACCACAAAGAGTGTCTGTTAAATGAATTCTAGAAGGACTGAGAATAGGCAATGGTCACACTATCCAAACTTCATTATGGACAAAAAATACCCAGGTACATGCTGTGTTTGAGAGATCAGCTCTCAATCTTATCGTAACTAAATGTCTGCCATTTAGACACACTTTTATAAGTCAAGTATTTTTGTAACATATCTTTTTTACACACACTGCTTAGATTAGTGTGCTTATGTGTGAGTGTATATAGTGTACTTCTTCGTCCAAAATAGCATAGCTGAAAAGACTGCATAAAAATGGTTAAGTGCTCTGGACATGTACAAGACATTCCTGCTGCTTCTGATATTGAAATGCACGTACACTGTTATTGACTAAAAGAGAACATTCAGAATAATGCTCATGTCTTGGGAAGGGATGAACTCACAGCTTTGCAGCTGTTATGCAGGAGATTATTAATATAGCCCCTCTCATTTGGTCTAATCTGTTTGGACCTTAAGTGATGTGCTAAATATCGTAGATGAAAAGAAAGTCAAGTTCTCCCAGTGACTCTGAAAAGCTGTAGCTAGAGGCACACATGGACAGCAAGTTAGATATGCAAATGACCAGCTTAATGAGCACTGATTTTTAGCGAACAGCACAATGTTATATGCTCTGTTGAAAGCTGTAATGAGAAAGAGATCTTACTTTAGAATTCTTTTCATTATATAAATATGAATAAAAAGTAAAAATTGTAGTACCAGATGAATAACAGAAAAGTCATCATCAGGTGAGGATGAAAAATGTAATAGTACTCCGTTTAGGAAAAGAAAATGGAAATCTTAGTACTGTGGATATTTAAACTAAGAAAAAATTCTTACCCCATCTATGCTGGCAGAAGAAATGCAATTGGTTAGAAAGAACAAAACAAATATCTGCTTTCTTTGCTTTATTACAGAAGACCTGTGACCTACCATATTTTTCGAAGAACTTTGGAATCTCCAAAATCACAAAAAAGGAGGTAAGTGTGTTTGAATAACAAACTAGCTTTCTTGGGATCATAAATTTGCTCAGAACTGACAGCCTAATAGATTGTGGCATCACATATAGTAGTATAGAAGAAAATTTACCTGGCCAAAAAGAAAATTTTCCTCACAACAGCATAATTAGTTATGAAAAACAGTCTATCTACTGAGAGATATGAAATTACACTCTCTTAAATCCTAGAAGAAATACATTTCTGATACTATATCATCTTCATTCTTTCTGCTATTACTGTTTGTTATTTACGACAGCACTTACGGACCTTTTTTGAAATCAGGTGTCTGACTTACAAAGCACTCTGCAAGTTCAAAACATCAAAAGCCAATATCCCATAGAGCTGCTAGATTTTCTAACTCACCGAGGCAGGAGAGAAGCTCCTGCCCTCTTTGCGTGGTAAGACAGTACAAGACAAGATGGCCCCCACTTTTTTAGCTGCTCCAAAATCTGTCATCCACAACATATGATTTCCATCTCCACTCTCCATGACAAACCCAGGCTCATCACATTCACTGCAGTCCAGACTCATGTCTTCCGTATCATACAACATTAACAAGCTGTACTGAAAATGGCTTACATTTCATTTTTTTAGTTGTCTTTATGTCTTTCACTTTCCCATATCTATTATAAGCATACTCACAATCTCCTCCCAATATGGTTAATTTCTTTTCAAAAAGACATATATCTCATACATAAAATCTTCTTGTATTTTTCATGTACCACTGGTGACTCGTATTGTCATCAAGCAGCACAATTCACTGAATGGCATTTAACCAAAACAGCGGTTGGCCACATTGTCTGTCTGCTCACCTAGGACCTGCCGCTTATGGGAGTCAGAATGCATATGATTTTAGGGTATGCCAGCTTTGACAGAGTAGTCACAAAGTGCCTTGCAGTAGTAACTAGCCAATCCAACATGTCGCTGTTTTAACAGAATAACTGATTGCTTATGAACTGGAGCTTTAGACATGAGTGTACTCATGTTACCTGAAGTTCTTATGTCTGTGAGAACATTGATATGACAGTTTTGCTCTGCCCTCTACCTCTTCCATCCTTTTTAGTACAACTCAGCCTTCACCCCCTGACTTTCTTTTGTCTCCTTTCTACTCATAATATGCATACAAAAAAATCCACCCAGGGTATTTGGCTGAATTAAAATTCCCTTCACATTCATGTGAGAAAAGCTTAAATTAATCATTTATCCTACAATATTTACTGACTTACAGCTAACAATTCTGCATTGCAATTAATAGTTAAAGGTCATTTTGCATGATTCACTATTAATTTGTTTTCATTTAAGCTAATTTATTTAGAATTTGTACATCATTATCTCCCTAAGGGGAATACAGCAAAAACTATGACCTGATGATAAAAAGAACCATTAAATTGTAATAGAATTATTAATGAAAGAGTCTTTCTACAATTTGTTAAAAATCTAGAGATATATTAGCAACATATTTATGTAAGATATGGAAAGTACATCTATAATATAATTGCATATAAATTAAAAATTCACCTACAGAGACTGTAGAGTGGTCATAGTTTTAAAATGATTGACAGATATGTTAACGTTGCTTGCCCCAGGAGAAAGATAATGAATTCCATGTTTTGCTTTTTTTCCTGTTTCCACAGACAATGTTAGTGTGCTCTTTTGTTTGTGATGCTTAACCTTGTCATAATTAGTTGACTAAAATACAGTCACTTACAATACTTGCCTTGTTAATAGCTAATTGAGTTATTGTGACTTTCCTTCAGCTTGGGAAAAGCCAAGTTAGGAAAAAGAATGGGTGACAGCGTCAGGAAGCAGAAAGAAATTTATTTCAAGAACTCAGACAAAAGACATTTTATGTTTCAGTTGATTTTGAATTAGAATGTGGTTTCTTGTGGACTGGAAAGCCAGAGACTTTCTTTAGTGTGCCTTTCAAATTAGATGTCCTTGTTCTTTGGTTTACTTATTGCAGCATTGATGGACTCATCAACAATCTTTGCTAGCAAAAGATCTGACCTCTATGATTTGACTTAGATCATGTTGTAACCACTGGATGAATGTCATTGACTTATACAGTTTCTCACAACTAGCATGTGAATCACAGGTGGCCAAAAGTAGGCAGAAGTGGTAGCTCAAAACACTATTCTGTTTTCCATTAGCAACAGAAACTGGCATGTCTTCATCTTGCTCACCCCGTAATATTCACTCTGTACTTATTCTCACCTCTACTGGAAAATGTCTCAAAAAATTATCACTGTTCACAGTAACATGCAACAGAATGCGCTACAGTTATGGGAAGAATAGGAAACTAATAGGAGATCTGACATTTCGTAGAACTGACACACCTTGAAATCTTGCCTAAATTCTGTTTTTTT
>VXAV01005465.1:312023-330616 GCA_013399715.1 Alectura lathami | reverse complement strand
TGTTAAAAAAAAAAAAAAAAAAAAGCACTTCTGACAATAGAAACATTATGAGGTCATTTTAGTATTAAAAAGCTCCATGGTAATGCTTCTCTAGGAATAATTATGCTCTGATATTAATAAGCTGTACTTGGAGATGACTAAAAATAAAGTGAGTAAATTAGTCATGCTTAATTTGGGAACAACACTCTCCAGTAAAATCTGTAAGAATTTAACGTATTAGCACTGTATGACAACAGTTATTTACGCAAAGCCCAGTCGTCCAGTCTGAGCTGTACAGTGAACACGGTGCTCACTTTGAGTTCTCTGCAGATAACCTCTAACAGTCCCACTGGAATCTTGACCCATTCACCAATATATGTCCAAAATCAAAGCATGCTCAGGAGCTGGATGCTAGTTCTGAGGATCCAGCCCCAAAAGAATCTATATCCTTTTAGCTGGAATTAAGACACCCCATAGGCTTTACAAGAGATATATTCTTCACATACGCAGGAACAAAGGAAATTAGTTCCATCTGTGCTAAAATATTTTACATGGGACAGATATGTCTTGATGTGACCTTCTTTTTTTTTTTTTTTTCGTTTTCTACTCCCATTTTCTACATTTAAAAATAATCCAAACTACATTTGATGACACACATATTTAGATAGAAAAAATATGAGGAATTTTAATGAAACATTTGAGTTATCCTTTTCAAATTGACTTCTTTTTCTAACATAATAAGTTTGAATACATAAATGTATTTTAATCTACAATAATTTCAGCTGTTTTCATTTTGCAAGAGAAAGATTGTTTCACCAGCTATTCACTCTGCTAATATAACGGCAATTTGATTATCAAGAATTTTGTATTTCTGTAGAAAAAAATACTGCATTGGGCATAATCACATAGGTGAAGGCATAAAAAAGCAATTCAAAGCTCAATGTCTCTTGTGTCAGCACAGATGAGATCTCTGTTGGAACCAGAATAGTTGAGCTGGCTAATGGTCAGAAAAGATAAACTGAAATCAGAACATATACAAAGAAAGATTACTAGAATGAATGGAGAAAATGAAGAGATGATGTGATCACAGGAGATTTAAAGTATTCAGGTTTCTACAAGAAATGTACTTAATGAAAGAACTATATGGCAGTTTAATATGCTATACACATAGATTTAACATCTGTGAGAATTTCCAATTCAAAGAAAAAAAGTAGATTTACAGAAAACAACATTGACAATGCACATATTACATAACATATGCATGCAAACGGATGTCTCAGTCAATTCCCAGATCCCACTGTCTCTCCAGCAGCTGGCTTGTACTTGCCCTTCCGGCAGCCAGTTCCTCCACAGACACTCACATATCTGGCCTAGGCTTGCAACTTCAGTGCCTCGCTGCCAAGCTAATTAACCCTATCACTAGCTAGTCCAGTTTGATATTTGATGGCAAACATACCCTGACATGCACACCTCACTCATTCCATGTTCTGGTTCCACGCAGACATGGGTCCGATGATCTTTGGTTTGACTGCTGTTACTGGTATCTACACGTCCATTAACACAGATGCACACAGAACAGAGATCCCCTCACTCACAGAAATACAAATGGAGTTTAATGAAACAGGGCAGACTGCAGTGCTCAAACTTGGGACATGAAGGCAAGTGTATTGACCAGTTCCAGCTTACACACATCCAGCCCCTGTTAACCCCTTATCCCTTATTTTCCATACTTGTTTCTCACAAAATTACCTTGATCCCTCCCTATCCCCTTCTTTGGTTACTCCCCCTAAACTACTCATGACCAGCTTTGAACAATCCTTAAATGTTCTTCCCTGTATTCTATATAATGCCAATCAGCTTGAACATTCCACCTGAGATCTGCTTACATTGACTCATCTTGGCAGGGTTCACACTCAGGCAATGGGGCTGATGGTTTCGTGTGACAGTTCTGGAAGGAAATTGGGCAGGGTGTTCTTACCTCTGACTGAGATATTGTGAACCTTCTGCCTGCCACTGTACTTGTGTGCTCCTTCATCTTCATGTGGATAAGCCTTTTATGGACTAATCATCCTTAATAGCCCAGCGATACAATAGCTGGGACAGGGTACTACATAGCTTCTCCCACCTGTCATTGTGCCTCTGATCACCTTTGTATGTGTGGATATCCCTTTTTTCACATAACCAAATGCATTTTATGGTTTTTGTCTGTGAGTCAGGGCTCACTGACATCCTGTTTGGAACAAGTGGTCATTCTCTTTTATATACAACTGCAAATAAATACAAAGCAATCAAAGCAATCACTGTCAGATGGTGGAAACACACAACCACACAATGTGTTGCATTAATTTTCAGAATCCTAAGTACACTACTACCACTTCTAGGAATTTGGCTGGCTGAGAAGAGCTGTTGTGAAGAAAGAGCTGGAGAGAGTCCTAGCAAGGGCTTCTCCCTCCTGCACTCAGGAACTGCTTTAATCTGAACTTCTGCTCTTCGGTACTTGCTTGAGCTCTTTGGCTCCAGCTGCAACCCAGCCATGCCTGTGTCTTGCCATGAGTCCATTGATCTCTCTCCAAAACGCAGGCTGATGTCCCAGCCCGATCTTCACTCGACCCCTTCACCATGACCCTGCTTGACCATCCTGGGGCTGATGGCCTAGCCCAACCCCAGCCCATCCCTATCCTCAGGGAGGTAACCAATGCCCATGGCTGGGGCTGTCCACAATTTTTCCCAGGCTGCCCTGCTGGGACACAGAAGGCACCCTGGCTTCTAGGTCTTGCCCTGCCACTCCAGGGATATGTCAGGCCTCAGATCACCCTTAGAGGAAGCCCTGAGTCAAGCACAACGGGGCCTGGCCTCAGGCTGCACAGGAGCACCCACAGACCCTGCACTGACTAATCCAAGACTACCCTGAGAGACTCCCAGACCCAAAGTCAAATTTTGCCACCTGACACCAGGCCACCTCACCAAGGCCCTGAAGTTTATTACTAGTACCCATCCTCCCCAAGGACATTTGCATCTCAAGACTAAACTTTTGAGCCTTGCATATGGTTGTCTTAGAAAGACTGTGGCTTTGTAGGCAGTACTGCAGAAGTTCTCTGGACGAAACCTGTTGCTTCCCCTTTACGGACACTGGTGCCCATCTCCCTCTTCCTGAAATGCAACTCAAAGTCAGTATATTTGTCCACTTTGTTTTGAGAAAAATGAAGATATAACGGACTACAAAAAATCCTACAGCTTCATATTGAAAATCATACCTAGCACATGACAAATCAACTGTTAGGGCCAGAAGAATGCATGAAGAGCTATAGCTACGTGACACGTTCAAACCTACATGCTACACATATATCCAATTAATACACTGGGTAATTCCATCGTGTTACCAGCCATTCTTTATCTAGAGGTGTCTAGATACAAAGACAAAACTTAGCTGACTAACAAGTTAATTAGAGCAAAAATGTTGAGTTGTCAGAAAAAAATTGAACAACCATTCACATACACTTATATACTGGTCAAGTGAGATACTGGTTTTCTCTAAAATGGTATTTTGTTGGTTGGTATTTTGACTGTTTCAGTATCTAACGTACCTTAATTTCAAGCTATTGTACAATAAGTGTAGATACACTGAAAGTATTATTGAGATGTGGGTATTACTTTACATAGAAATTACACGGTGTAGGCAGGCATATACTTTTATAATCATCACAACATATGCTGGTGCTTTAAGAATTTTATTACTACAGAATAGACATGAATAGCATTTTCAATAGTTGTACAAGTGGGAATCTTCTGCTAAATTTAACGCATAAATTTCAATCCTTCTCCAGCTTGCATGTCTGCAAGACAACTCTTGGTATATATGTGTTTGAAAAGCTAACTCAAAAAGTTCAGAACATCATTATAAAACAATAAAATATGGTATTTTATATATAAAATCAGGAAGGCTTTTCATTTAGATATAAATAATAACTTTTTTTTTGTGATTGGAAAAATAGTACAACAGAAAGCCACTATGCACCAGATCTTATCAATTTCTGTTCCACATACATGACTGCCCTTGAACTACTGTGGTTACGTTACTTTTATGCTGAAAAGTGCTGTCAGATCAAAATTAAAAATTGAATATTCTGCCTTTGCTATACTGTATATAACTCAGTACTATTTTGTTCCTTAATTCAGTGTATTATTAAATATAAGACCTATCCTTATTACTTCAAAGCACATAGCTCTTTATAAAAGAAACTTATTTTTTTATCTGTCCAAACATACTTCTCCATTTTTATAAAATACTTCTTCATTTTTATACAGAGATGTCAAAGTATTCAGTAGATTCCTCACCAAGAACAGCCTTCCCACGAATGAGAATCTGGCTCTTGAGATCTACTGTACATCAAAATGAAGTCAAACTGTTTAGTTGACTTCAGGGAATGTGACTACCTCTGTGAGGAAATGGGAGGGCATGAAATGGAGAAAATGATAAGAAATTGTACACACACATTTAGAATAAAGGGCTCAAGAGAAAGTAGTTACCCTGTGAGAAAGTTTTCAGGGATGGAGTAAATGCCATTATCACAGACCAAGTGGACTGTTGGGATGCAGAGTTTTTACTGTAAAGATCTGCAGTATGAATGGTTTTATAACCTGCCTCGAAGGAGTGGAAAAATTTGGCTGCACCAGGGGAACGATGCTTGCAAAATGAGAGAAAGAATATACAGCTTTCTCCAGAGAAGTAGTTAACTACTTCTCTTTCCCTTATTTTCTTATTTTGTGAGAACCCTATGCATTGAAACTTACCTACATAAATTATATGGAACATTTTGTTCATAAACTCATTTGATCAATGAATCAGTTATCCCAATATTTTAACTGGTACTAATTTATATCTTCTGGTCAGCTGGAATTAAGGTGTATCTGAGAGAAAGAAAATAGAAAAATAGTTCTCAACTATCTTCTATTTTAAAGAAGAGCTAAAGTGCTTCAAAAAAAAAAAAAATGTTGCTATAATAAGAAATTCATTTTATAGTGGACAGGGAAGGTGGTGTCTTACTTAGCATCATGTAGCAAATTGTTTATAGTACGAAGCTCATAACTAAAAAGAATGCTCACACTACATATAGACCTCTTTTTCCACAAATGGATTAGCTTGAAGAAAACCTTAGAACTATGTTTTAATTCTCTAATTTAGAAATCATCTACAAAATAAAAATGCCCACCAAAGTCACATTTCTCACATTTTACAGATGAATATGAGCATTCAATATTACTTACATTGATAAATGCAAATGTCACTTGTATTGTTTATAGCCAAAGAAAACCAGTTTTATTAAAAGGTAACAAAACAGGAGAAAAGTTACAGAAGCTGTCATGTAAATTCAGCCTTGGAAGGGGAAGGAGATAAAAATAATAAAAAGCAAGCAAATAAACAAACAAAAAAATTACATTATATACTGTATTTTGACACATGTACCTGCGCATCTCTCAGCCCTTAGTTTTGGTCTCAGGTGAAACCACGGGCTGAGGCTGAGACTTGTTCCAACACAGAAAAGAAGAGGAAGGGTGTGAAAAGGGTGGGTCTAGATTTCCTGAGTATTATCAAAAAGATTAAAAAATAAAAATAAAAATTCAGTGGCAGTCTGATCTTGTTAAATAGGTGAACATCGTGTATGACAGTCCACCGAGGTCTTTCTGAATTCTGACATGTGTAGCACATCTGCCAGTCTTTTCAAGCTTCCCTGGAAGTCTCATCTAGGAGCTGTTTTCACTCAGTCTCAACTTCTGCCCTCTATACTCACATTCCTCCAGTTCTATTTCATGTTGCCTTCTGGTCTCAGCTTCCCAGCAAAACCCACTATTCCCTTGTGAAAGGTAGACACAAGAAACTGATTATGTCTGAGAATTCTTCTTATCTGAAGAAATTTTTAAATTATCATCTTTAAAAACACATTCCAATAATTGGGTATCACTGTTCCTATGCTGAATCCAGCAGTAAAAATACGTGACACTTTAAATTTAAAGGAAAACTGACTCTGTCTTGAGGAGTTTGCATCTTGCATAAAGGAGAATACAGCAAACATCCCAAAGAGTGAAAGGACCAATTCAAGAATAATTAGAGGTTTTACGGTAAATAATTATAAAAAGATATATAACTACAATCTCTTCCACTGATTTTTCCAATTAGAAGTATTCATTATAGAAGATAGAATACAAGTTTAATGTTTCTAAGTTACGTTTATTTCTCTCTAAACACCTGGCAGTAATTTACAATAAAATTTACAGACACTTCTTACTTTAATTCTGATCACAAATAGAAACAACATAAAACGTTTGAATTTCTAGCATTTTGCATTAAACATTTGTAGCATTTGTAGACTTTTCTGCAAATTTAGAACATTATTCCAATAGAGGAATGGAAAAAGCTATTTGAATTTTAACAAATCAATTCATAAGAATCAAAATGTGCTGCTGGAAAGCTAAAGTTGTTAAGAGGTAAGATGTGTCAAATAAATGGAATTATTCACTTCCACATAAATGGGACTCTACATCTTACAGAACAGACAGTCATTCACATGAGCGTGAGTAGAGAAGTTGGATGCAAGAACAATGACACCAATGCGCTCTCTTAGAGCATGATGCATAGATATCAGCAATTTATTCTTATTTTAAATAACTAGCATATCATTTTGCTTAATACACATTTGCTTTCCATGAAAACCCTAAATCCATTCCATAGTCCATCCAACACTAAATTTTTTTATCACTTTTCTTGTTAAATACCACACATGACACATGGTGTGAGGAAACAGTTAAACTTTTCCAACTCTTCTTCTCTTGCCTTACAAATAATTTTTTTTTTTGCCTTTTTACCTTTGGCTACACTCATATCCTCTTACTTTCATGGATTATTTATATNAGACAGCCAGTAGCTATTATAAATATGCACAATTCATAGTAGTGTGTAATTACAATAAAAAAGCCAATACATAAAAAAAAAAAAATAATCTTCAACATTATATATTGGATTTATTTTCTAATTTCAGTGCTAAAAAAAAGAATTATGGAACATCTTTGTCCACAAGTTAATACTTTAAACAGACACAGTTTGCTTTGCTAACAAAACAAGGTTTAGTTCCAGAGCAGCATAAGCCTTACACTAGTCACACTTTCCTTGATAAAAAGTCCATTGACTTTACACAGAAAGAGAGATTCCTCAAATATTTAATTACGCCACATTTCAGTTTATGCTGTATTGCTGGAGGATGAAGTACTTTAAGCAGGAACCACTAGCTCCTAGCTTAGTGCAAATTAGTACGAAGGCAGGGATCCTCACATATCCTAAGGCTACCTGGGATTTCTCGTATGTTACTTCAGGTGCCCTAAGAGCTGTAGAACAATAACATTCTGTGTTAGTTAGAATTCTCTGATATCATGGCAGGTTATATATAGATACTCTGGATATAAGCGTAGATACTCTGGAAGGTTAGTGGCTATCAGCTTTCCCACTGCAAATTTCTCATAAACAATTTAAAAGTGGTTGTGAACTTTTGAGCATTACAGGAAGTTCCTCCTAAGTGTGAGAGACATAGTGGCTTGGGAGCTGCATGTGTATTTCAGAGGTTGACACTGTTTGCTACCATAGTTGAAGGACATTCCATTTATTCAGTGCGCAGGAACACACACACACAGGCTTATTGAACATACTCATATAGTATAAATGTATTAAATGCCCTTCCATTGTCTTAGAAACTTTAGCATAAAACTTTTGCAGGCTGACATATATAGACAGTATGTGAATCTTACCTTGATGTAAGCAAGAGAACAGTGCAGGAATTGCCCTAATGGTGATAATACTTTATGCCTGAGGAAAGTGAGTAGATGTACATAGCCAGAATTGAAGAAACTGAATAAAGACAATCTCAACACATTCAGTCTCTAATGACGCTCTTTACACGAGTTCTGAGGTTTAAACACTGACAGTTTTAGCAGAAGGTCTTTCAAAGCCTAGCATCTCCTAAGGAGTCGTAGACCAGATTTATGTTCAGTTTTCCATGCCTTTGAAATGCAAGCTTTGTGCCCTCACGACTCTAAAGCAGAAAGCACAGTTGTTGCTCTTTAACAGTTTGGTTATTAAAACAATGAGGAAAACCAGAACTTACTAGTGTTATTGAAATAAAATTCTCAGAGAATATATAACATGACAAAACTAACATGTTCTGTTTTCTGTTTACTGCTCAACTTTCTCATATTTCCTGGACTGTTTTTACACCTTTAATATTTTTGTCTTCCTTAACATGATCCAGTTACTCTGAATAATGTTGGGAGTTCTTGAATTCTTTAGGCAACTTCCTTTCATATGGGACTTAGCAGCAGTGCAATGCTACATGGTATCAACCAGTGCCTGCTTCCAATTTTGGGAGAGGTAAGAACTCATGAGAAGATCAGACAACCTCTAATATATCACTGACTTTCATTTTCAGGAACTTTTAAAGTTTTTTCCTCAAATAACATTANCAGTATCTTTCGAGATCGTGCTCAGTTGCTTGGCATTCTTCCTTTTATGTTTATTTCTTTCTGAATTCTCTCCATATGCCAGCTTTTTTATAATCAGTTTAGGCAACAGGAGTTCTGCCATCTGCACCTGATCCAGTGACAGAATAGCACTCCCAGAGGGGAAGCATCTTCAGTTTCCAGTCTTCTGAAACACATATACTAAAGTATATGAACAGAGGAATCAAAGGGAATGAAAGAACAAGAAAGGTAAAGTTCCAGATGGAGGAAGGAGCAGGGCTGGGTCTTTTCTTGTCCAGCAGGAAAACATTCGTTCAGGCGTGTTTCACTAGAATGAAATAAATGCTCAGACTTTCAGTACTGATTGAGAATTAACTTCAGACAGAATAAAAGTCCTCATTTACAAAGGTTGCCCATACAGCAGTCAAATTCAGTTTTTCAAATTCGATATCAAATTTAAGCCTAAGATAATGTAACCTGAAGAGAACAGGAACAAATGAGTAGGTAAAGAACTGACTACTTTGGAGAAAAGTAGCGATAGTTAAAAACAAAAGCACACACTAAATCCATAGTGTGTGCTGAATTACTGATATCTGCACATGCTCTATACTGACTCTTGGGTACTGCCAAGCCCCTGGCAAGCTTTTGCCCTGGGCTAGCTCACACTCTTCCAGATAGTGCATGGGCATGGTTCAACACTTCAGTGGTTTGTGGGTTTGTGAGCAGCCTGTGTATTGATATTTGCTACCATAGTCAGAGGACATTCCATTTATTCAATGCCCTGGAACATACCAGCGTTCATTGAACTCACTAATATTGTATATGAGTATTAAATTTAAGTATTAAATGCCCTTCCATGCCCTGCTACATGGATATAATGGAATAGTTCAGGAAAAAAGCCCTTCTCCAAAAAGAAACAAAGCAAAAAACAAACAAACAACAACAACAAATGGAGAAATATCAGAACAATCAAAACTCTACCTTGAAAACTTTCTAAACAGGACACTATCATAAAGTTGTACATTAGTGAGGCATCAGGAGTGGTAACCAGGCTTCTTTCAGTAAAGCCATTCACAGTGCTGTTGCTTTAGTGCTCTTGATGCTTTTTAGTGAGTAAATGCAGGGTGCTTAAAGATCTTGTTTCAATTCCAAAGTGCTTTAAGGCTTTGATTTATGCAAGGTCAATTCAGAGCTAGCATATTTGGGCTAAATCTTTATTCATAATTGGTTTATATACTTGTTCCTTACACTTATGACTATTGACTATTGGCTGACAAGCTGTAGCTATGTGGATGCCCTTTTAAAAAGTGGCAAACAGTATTCACCTCAAATAATTATGGTCTTTTGCATTATGTCAGATAAAAGGCCTACTAGTTGTCAAGCTTTTGGAAGAAGTTGCTTGCATCCCATTTCCTAGGGTGACAAAAAAATATAGGTGGTCAAAAAAACTTAAAGGTACCTTGAGAGAAATTATATCCAGACAACATGTGGAAGCTTATTATATCATTTTAAAAGTTATGGCTATAAAATATTCAGAGCTTTTCTCTAGTCAGCTGCTTTAAGGACAGAAAAAAAACTCAGGGAAAAAAAAAAAAAAAAAAAAAAAAAAAAAAAAAGAAGAAGAAACAGCAGTGAACAGCAGGAATTCAACATATTTGAAAAGAAAAAATTATCCTTGGAAAGGTCACATATGCTTGCAAATTCTGCTGTAATACAAAATAAGCACAGACAATGAATAGAGGTCATTCTGATGTTTTTAACCTTGTCCAGTGTCCAAACAATTTTTTACTGGTTATTATCATCTTTTCCATTAGCATTCAAGTAAAAGTGCCTTAAGACGAGGAAGCTGTTTAAGACACCTACATTTTCCTCCGTAACTTAGGATTAAAGCTCCATGAAGCTCCATAAATTGGGATTAAAATCATATGGATTTGCTCCTTTTACTTTAGAGAAGAACTCACTGATGACCACACACTCATAGTCTATCTCCAATGGGATCGGATGCCAGGTAGTTGCAACAAGATCTCCAGTAAAGTCTACACTGAAGAGTTTACAGCACAAGCCTGCTTATTAGGAGGAAAAGTCCCCATTTCTGTAAAATTCTGTTTCAAACCTAAACTATACATGGGTTCATAAACTTTAATTTTTAATTTTATCCCATCTACCATTCAAACTACAAAGTCTAACAGTGTCTAAACTTTTTTTTTGTAATCTGAGAAGATACGGAGTCAATATTAAGACAAAGGTCTGAACAGCAGACCACATTTAAAAATAACAAAATAAAAGACTAGTCTTCCAGAATGTGACCTTTTATTTAAACTCAGCTATATTATTTCTTGCAAGCCTCTTTTTTATTTTATTTTATTTTATTTAGTGATTTTTGTTGCTGCTGTTGCTTTTTTGTTCTTTTTAATGTAAAGGAAGTTCTGTGATCAGCTNCACAATACTAAAGTGAAGGAGAGTCCCCAAGTGACATTGTAGCAGAGTATTATCAAGGGCTATTTCCTCTGACAGTTTTATCTGTTGGAATAGATAGAGAAACTCATGTTAGCCATGACAAATATTTAATCTATTTTATTTTCCAGAGGGACAGCAAATGCTAAATCTGAATTTACTTACTCACTTGAATTAATTTATTTATTCTGGTACACTCTAGAACTTCTATTGTTGGTAGCATAATCGTCTATCTTTTCATAACAACCACTAGTGGTGTAAACTTATTAATAAATCATCTTCTTATTTGGACCTGTTCAGAATTCTGAAGCAGAAAGCTTTATGATGATAAGATATTTAATGAGGGAAAAAAAAAAAAAAAAAAAAAAAGAGGGAAAAAAAAAAAAGAGGAAAAAAAGAATGGGGAATGGGTAATAAAGATGCTACTTTATTTTAAAACATAGCGTTTTGTTTGGTAGGAAGACTGACATTTGGAAACAGAGTAGTCTTTATCTGTCATCTTAAATTTACAAGAGATCAGACAACTATCTCAAGAAGCCCTAGAGATGCTCAAAATGAACAGACATTTTACAATCTTTCCCCAACCTTACCAGATCTGTATTTGGCTTAATTTACACGACCTTGAGATGAAGAGGTAGATTTTGCAAAACAAGGCTTATGACAATCACAGATGCTTTTAGAAATAACTTAAACATAAATATAATCCATTCTTCCACCCAAGAAGAAAGTTAATAAAGATTCCCTGATGCCAATTTTAAGGGTAGCAAAATTGTACTTGGGGTAAATCCAGTCAGGCTGTGATAACACAGCCTGGAAGTGTATCACACATATAGGCCTTGCTCTTCTCCTTCATGTTCTGAAAAGAATTAACAGTCATTTAAACATTATACATTAAACATTTAAACATTTCTATGTTAAAATATTAGGATGTCCTTATTTAGGTCAGTGCTGAGGAGAAGCTGAAAATTTATGCAAGAGTGCGTTGCTAGTGATGACTCTGGCCTCTTTATTTTGCCATTCCTCTTTTGCCTACCATGTGGCAAGAAAGCAAGTATTTAAGGTGCCTTATTTTCCTAGGTTCTTCTACTTCAAAGATGCCTCAAACTGAGGTTGTACTTCAATAAGATAAACAAAGGTCTTAGCCAATAATGCAGCATCCCAAAGCTTCCACAGTGGACAACAATGTCTGTCCAGTCATCCTAAGGAATTCACAGATTCGTCGATTGTCCCTGTGGTGTGATCTGCTATAGCTCTGTCTCAGAGATGCAACAAACAAATGGGTCACAAAAGCAAAGCCAAGTAGCTCTCCATCTGAAACCTCTGCTGCTAACTCCTTTTAATAATGATAATGGAAACATGTTTGACATTGAAGAGTTACGCTCCTGAAAATGTCTTGAAGGGACAGAAATGAGAGAATAAGAAAAGAAGATGAGTCCAGCACTGACAGGTTGTTCAAGATGTGAAAAACAGGTATCACACTCTAGAAATTTTCTACCCAGGAAAACTCTTTGCACGTCTGTATCAAAGGTATTATTGATTTATGCAGATAAGATAAGCATCCATCCAGAAGAATATTAAAGGACATATGACTACTGTTCTTGTTGGGTTGGGAATACTGGACATTTATTTACAGTCTATCCTATTTTTCAGCTACTCTGACAAAATATGTTGAAGATTTTTTATCGTAAAAAAGAATGCATATTTTTAACTCTCTTAAAGCGACTTTATGAGTTACATTTATGAAGCATATTGTCTCTGAAAATAAAAATAGTCAAGTATGAAATCACACTTCAGCCACAACACCTAAATCCAGTAGGGTGACAGTGGTAATTCTGATTATGAACTTAATAATACTCTACAATACTTTTTAAACAGCAGACAAATCAAAAGGATGCAATTTTAGCTTATCAGCAACCAACAGCAGCACCATGGCTAAATTTAGCCATATGAATGCTAGTTCTGCTGCAAATGTTACAGTACTTTATCATAAGACCCTGTAGCTGTATAATGTGGAAAACTATTTCTCAGAGGACAGCAATAAAAAGGTCCTCTTCAAGCGGTGTGACAAACTTTGCAGGTTTAAAACTATGATTTGACATAAAGATTGTCATATATAACCTGTATTTTTGGCACCTAAACTTCTCCCGCCTTTTCCCTTAATCTCAACCGCTAAGGTTGCTCATGTTTTCTAGGATCATGAGGTTCTAGCTGGCAAATGTGTCTACATTGAAACTAATTTTAAGTCTCTTTAGTGTATAATTAACAATGCCCACTCAAGTGTTATTTTGCTTGTAATATCCAAATACCTCAATAAGGTCTTGATATTAGGGTCCTTCAAGCTTGCTTTCTGCCCTATACAAAATAATATGAGGAAGGGGATAGAAAAAACTTTGCACATTCTGCATCTCTAAGAAAAGTATTTTAATAGTTTTCTGATGCAGAATAACAATCATAATAATAATTGCCATATAATTTAAGGAGAGTTTTTGTTGTTGTTGTTGTGTTCTGTTTTTATTTGAATTTTTATTTGGTTTTGTTTGTTTGTTTGCTTGTTTTTATTGCAGCTAACCCCATAAGGGAAAAATCTGACAACTATCTAACAACTGTGAGGGATACAGGATCCTTCCACTGCTACAGCAGTTCAGGTGTCTGTCTGTCACTGAAAGTTTAACAAATGTAAAGGATGAGAAGGAAAAGATGTCTGTGTTCAAGAAGTACCTGTCTGGGAAGAAAGATCAGTGTACTTTGTAGCTGAATGACTGTGTAAACAGAATATGCAGAGGCATATCTGGCTGGAAGACACCAGTCTGAGTTATTGAGGAAGAACTCCTGCCTTCAAAGTATTTTTGTTCTCAGATATGTTGTCACTCTAGTTGGCTTTCTCATCCTTCTCTCATCCTTCAAGAGATGGTGACGAAACCTCCAGAGTGATATGAGTTAGATAAAGACCCATTTTTCCAGCCAAATGTGCTAGAGATAAAAGCAAAGGACAATGGGAAAAATAAAAAATAAAAAAATCCTGATATTTATTTGAGAGGGTCAGCCCGACCTTGGACAAAGCAGTCATGGGAGAGAAAACATGAGGATAAATATAGCTGAGAAAATAAAAGAACACTAAATGATCTCAAAATTGTGAGAAACACAATGCATAATAGAGAAGAGGGCAGTGGGTGACACTTGAGGTAGTCATTCTCCAAGTGAATGCTGAGCCCAGCTATTACTGAAATGCTCACCTGCATGGAGAAGGAACTGGCAGACCGTTGAAGTGTTAGCAGCAAATTCCTTAGAGAGAGCAACAAAATACATCAGAGGAGAAAGAATATTGGATCAGGATGAGAAAGAGGTCACTGATGTAGAATTTTGTTCATTCAAGTGTTCTCACACAAATGGTTGTACGAGGAGTATCAGCCAGGATTTTTGGTGAGAGTTCAGTTTCTGCAGCAGGTGTCCTCTTGCTTTCCATCTTCATGCCTTCTCCCTCATTCATCCTTTGCCATTCTTGTTCTCTCCTCCCTCACTAATCTCTTTCCTCTTTTACCTCTGTGCATGTCTCCTCACCATTTCTATCTGATATAATACAAAATTAACTGAAACTCAACTGCTCTTTTTTACGTAGTATGAGAATAATATTTCATTACTTTCAGAGGATTCAAACAAAAATATGAAACTAATACAGTATCTTCTATCTACCAATCTTTCATTTTCTTTTTTGCCATGATTCCATTTTGGTGTATCAACACGTACTACAACTACTGTTTCTTGGCTTAACATTCAGAGAAGTTGTGGATGCCCCATCGCTGGCTGTGTTCAAGGCCAGGCTGGATGGGTTCCTGGGCAGTTTGATCCAGTGAGCTAGTGGCTGGCAGCCCTGTCCACGGCAGGGGGGTTGGAACTAGATGATGTTTGAGGTCCCTTCCAACCCAAGCCATTCTATGATTCACCTCCTAGTCTGTATGGAGTTTCACACAGGGAGACCTAAGCACTCAAACAGAAAACCAGTATTTCATATTATAGTCAGTGATCTCCCCTTCTAATCTGAGACAGTAACTGTCATGGTCTTCTGAAATATTTCCATGTAAACAACATCTAAAAATTTTATTCTCTAAATGATACAGTAGTACTCTAGAAGAATTCATCTAGTGCATACATTTCATTCCAATTTGTATGAAGATTTTGGTGGGAGAAGAACTTCAAGTTTCTCTTAACTAACTCTACAAAGTGTGTCTGTCTCTCTCTATATGCCAATTACAAGACTACAAACAAATAGTCAGTTTGATTAACATTAACTTTTTAGACAATGAAAATAACAGGCCAATAGAAACATTAAATGTTGTGACATATTTTGACTGAAAATATTTATTCCAAGAGAACTTCATAAAGAGGTGCTCACTACTGGTGTTCAGAAAAATGCACTTGGCACGTTTCTAGGTTACAATTAGCAATAGAAAATTACATTTGAACATTCAATATGTAATGAATAATTCCTTATATTACCTCTACATATTATATTTATTATTGCTGTTTATTCATTTAGATTTTCATCTCTTTTTGATAGGAAAACTTTCTTTGATATTCTCTGTAAATATTTTATAGTCTTAACAAATATTTACTTCCTTTTTTGTTATTTCTGAGTATATTTCTTTCAGTGTTCAGTGAGGGTAATACAATGTTAACATTAAAATAGTTTTGTAAACTCTTTAGAGTTCTGTTAAAATAATGCAAAATACAGATCTTTATCTTTTTTTTGCAATTATTTGGCTTATTCAAAGAGTAATGTTAGATTTCTAATAAGAAAAATTTTTAATTTGGCTGCACTTTTACATTTGTCTGATAAACTTTTAATTTCTATGGCAACTCTGTACTGACTGCTTTCCTGACACTTTTTTTGATTTCCGTGATTTTAAGAGTGAGATTTCACATGCACTAAATATTTCCAAACAATTGTTCATTTTCATGACCAAAATTTTATTTTCATTTTCAGGACTAAAATCAGTAGCTAGTAAAGACTGTCCAGAATATTGGATGTCCTCAGTCATTATAAGATATACAGTGTTATTGATATAGTCAAATGGAATTTTCAAGAAGGATGATATTAAGTGATTTTAAATAATGTTCTAGAATTTAATTTGTGAACAAAGCTTCTGCTTTAGTTTTTTTTTGTTTTCTTATTAGTATTACTTTTAGCCTCCTCTCACTTCCTGCTTCCTGCAATCTGGGAATGCAATCTTTTCTAAATTTAGCTCTTCACAAGCAACAATTAGTTTATGTAGGATCTTGAACAATTAAGCTATTGCTGGCCTACAGCTACGGTGTTCTAATTCCAGATACACTCACATGATGATACTATAATTAAAAACAGAGATGAGAGAGTGTAAAAACAACATGCTGTCACACTATAAAACATAACTGCAGTAGTAACTGAAGAGTCACATGGTTATAATCACAGCAAATTAATAAGAATCTAAAAATAGTTGTGTTCATTTCCTGTGCATTGCACATCACTGGAATTATTTTCACACTGTGTTGCAGGTCACTGATAAATTAGCTATAAACATTCTGTCCTCCTGAATAGCTTTGTTTATCATTAGCTACGTGAATGCTTGCTACATGATTCTTAATCAGGATTTAAGAAAACTATACTCAGGAGTTATCACACCTAAGCCAATGTATTCAATCAGTGCTATAAAATCATTATGAAAGAAATCCATTCTTGCTGCATATTACTTTAATGGGATTAATTGATCTTTCACTGAATTTCTTTGTGGAGGAGGGCAAGATAATGGATGCTTTATTCTTGTAAATCATAGTCTGAGCAAACAGTGTAAAGAGAACAATACCAGAAAGAACTTTTTTCCAAATCATTCCCCTTTATATAATCAATATATATATATATATATTTAAAAGTACTACTGCTAGGATCTGTTATATTTTTATATATGTTAAAAGCATAAAAAGCCTATTCCAAAATTCACTAAAATCAATTAAATAAACTTATAGTGATTGTAGTGGTTTGTAAACTGAACTGAAATGTAGAAAACCAGATGTATCTCTGAACTTCACATAGTTTTACTGAAGTTTCTAGCAGCAGTTCTAGCATTTAGGTACCCCATGGCTCTGTCTGTATGAGCGAGAAATGACCATTAACCAGATCATCATTATGACTGGGTTTTGATCTCCCTGACCACCTTTATGGACAAAGTAACATTTTCTTCAGAAGTTTTATATGATCCTCAAGAAAGCAAGATGTAGTCACATATGTTGAAGGAAGAGTTCAGTAAAAAAAATTTGCCTATCAAAGAGCATAGGTGTTGTCAATGAAAATAATTTTATTTTGGAGGTGTTGTCAATGAAAATAATTTTATGGTGGGGGATCTAATAGACTTTTCCTGTCACTCTCTGTAGATGGAAAGAAACTTCAACCGAATTATCTGACAATATTTCTCAAACTTTTTCACTAAAGTCTACATGTCTTTAGGGAAAGAACTTTTTCATTTCCAAGGGAGTGCAAAGAGTAAAATTAGTAGCTATTTTCCTGCCTCCAAACTCTTACCTGTCCCTTTGTAGCAAGTAATACTGGAGCATTACAAAAGGTCAAAAATTCAAGGCTACATGGTTACATGGTTCCCTAGGTTTGCTCTTCTGTTCTCTTCATTCCTGGTTGCAAGAGGGCCAAATGACCATTTTGAGCTTATAACTATGGTATTAAATTACTCAGTTGTGAGGTAAATGAATCATATGGGTTATCTGAGCCAAGAGAAGTGAAATTGGATTTTCTAAGAATGAGAAGGATGGAGTTTTAATAGCAAACCAAAACACTCTTCAGATAAGCATCTCTGTGCAGATAACCATACTCTTGTCATAATCAACCAATTGCCACTCCTTAGATTTTTTTTTTTTTTTTCCGTAAGGAGCAGGGTAAACATTTCAGAATACCAGCAAACTTGAATGACACGAAAGTATATTGCACTTTAAAATGGAACCCTCAGATTTATCAGATAAATCTTATGACTTTCTTTATACTCAAAATGCATAGTGATAAAACCAAAATCACTTCTTCACATACAGAAAAACAGGAGCTCCTCCCTTGCCATCTGTGCCACTCATCTTGTCTGGAAAAATAAAGATCCTACTTAGCCAGAGGTAAATCTCATTTCATATTTTCTTATAAGAAGATCCCAAACAAAAGCACCATGAGTTGTTTGGACAAAATACAGGAATTGTTGTTTGTTTGTTTGTTTTCCTAATACTGTTTTTTGCTCTTTCTGTATCATTGTCTTGCATTGTCAAAACCAGAAAGGAGATGTGAATTTAAGAAGTCTGAAAATTGCTGCAGAGTAAACCAGAAATATTTGGCTTGGTTTTAAGGTGCATTTTTGAGTCATTTTTGGTAATGGTCAGTCACCATTTTCTGGCAGTCTTAAATCTATGCCATGTTAAAATGGCTGCAGAAAAGTTGAGGTGAATGAAAGGAACAGAAAGTGACAGTTCTACCGAGATCAAAGCCTACATAAGTGGTTTATTGCAGTCCAGAAATTAATGAAGCCAGGCCAAAATGACTTGAGCAGGATGTCTCCAGAGAGGAGGCCTAACTGCTTCTGACTGGGCAGCTGGTAGAATTTTTCTTTCACGCAAAAAGTGATAGAGTATAGAAAGAAATG
>VXAV01005465.1:277982-288263 GCA_013399715.1 Alectura lathami | reverse complement strand
AACTACATGCTCTTATGACATTGCAGCACCGAATTCTTGCAGCTGAAAAAATCATTTTCTTGGCCCTGACAGAAATTCACCCACAGTAATACCTTCATGTTGTTGAAAATTATTATGGGATTTCTCTGCCCCTTCCCATAATAAGCAGTTTGTGAAGTGGAGTGATTTTTTAAAATAAAATTTGCCCTATATTCAAAAAGACAAAAAGACATCATCTTGATTGCATTGTGCTGAAGAAAGCACTACAAACAAAAACCCAGTGCACAAATGGATGAAATTCTGAGATTCTAGATGCATCTTTTTGTACTCTCAAAGTCAAATAAGGCATAGTAAGAATCAATGGAATCTGGGCAGGACCAACAGCTGTTTTCACTAAATTAAAGCTACACTATATGTTGGGACTGTCACCTGATAATGGAAACAGAATTGTTTACAAGTGGTCCACACAGATGACTGGAAAATGCACAGGTTTCACACTTTGTTAGAGAATGGTGTTCTTTTATAGTGGATCAGTCATTTCAGATGACTTTAGCTGCCAGGATGACCTTTACAAAGTAGTAGACAATAGCATTGAATATGCAATTCACCAAACATGAATATTGGCACATTTTGGCTCATGAATATTTACCACCAAGACTGCTGCTGACAGCATCTCAGCAGCCCTAATCTGCAGTCTGGCAGCCAGCCAGGTTTCCCACTTTTCCCACAAACAGGGAAATTCCAGCCCTACTGGCCAGGAGGCAAGAAAATATCCTGGCATCCCAATTTGATTTACATTCCATCTGTAAAAATAATAATTCTCTGGTTAGAAGTAATTATGAAACTAGATTTTCCAGCAGGCACCACACCCAGAATCACCCTGCAAAGTGTGAGTGCCATAGCAAACATTACAGTATGAGGTAAAAAGGGGCTTTGCATCCTCTGCCCTAAGGCAATATCAACAGTTCTTTGAATGGGCCATACAGTCCTTTTGGGTGGGAGAGATCAAATCTCTTTTCTGAATGCCAGGCCTATACATTTTTATATACACATGTGGCTGCAGATGACACTTGGTTGTTGTGCTTACACGACAGCTGTTTCCTATGTCCACCACACACACCCCAACACATCCAGTTTCTTACTGACCATGGTGCCTAGTCTGGAACCGATGGGACTTCTACTCCAATGGAGTAGAAGGTGAAAAAAACTGGTGATTAGTTAATTAGATAATTATTTACCCTCATATGCAAAGTCCTTGTCGTTTGCTGAATGTGCTTAGGTTTTGTAAGCTTGTGTTTTTCTTTCGTTGCTATTGGATCTGCCACCCTATCTTCCTTCCCCTACATCCTTCCCACTATTTTCACCTTTCTTCACATGCCATGTTTCTTCTCTTCTTATTGCCCTCTTCCCTGGTGTCCAGACCTGGATGTGTCAGCTGAGGCTGCACTTGTTTACTGAGAAATTTACCTGCTGGGTGCAGAGTAAGAGTTTTATTGATTTGTCCCAGAAAGGTATTTGCCTTTTTGAGTGAACACTGCATTAACTTGCACCTATGAGCTCAAGCCTAAATCTGTTTTTCTGCAGCACAGCAAATTAACCAGTTATTCTCTGTTTTTTTGTATTTTGCTTTTCCTGCGAAAGAATCATTCTGCATTGCTTTTTACTGCATTTTTCCCTGTTGATTACAAGACCGCTCTCTAATTTATCAAGATGTTTTTGAAATCTAAACTTGTATCTCTCTTCTCCTCCCTCAGATTATTGTAACATTTAACTTCATATCACCATTTTAAGTTATGTTTTCTTTTATGTCATCCATAGTACTATCATGATTGAGTAAAGTACTGACCAGTACTAAATCCATCCCAACCCTCACAATTTCCCCTCCTATTTTTGGCAAAAAGCTAATGATAGCTGCACAGTTTTTCAAACACCTGTTTATCTACTCTTAATTTATAATTCTTCTTTTTAACCTGTTTATCTACTCTTTATCTAGTTCCTAATTTGCATATTCAGGATCATATCTGCATTCCTGCTCAGGCCAAAATAAATTTCATCCCTTGTTTTCTTCTACCCACCAGACTTATTAATCAGTCAGGGAGGAAATGAGACATGAGACTGTTTGACTGACTAGTTTTAACTGTTCATCACTGATAAAGAGAACAGACTACTAGGAGCTGAATTTAAAGTAAGATGTTATTTGGCCTGACAAAGGACTCCAGGTATGCCCTAGGAGTTGAATTTAAAGTAAGACTTGTTTGGCCTGATAAAGACCTCCGGTAATGCCCTGTTATCTATGCAAGTCTCTGCAAAGACTACTATCAGAGCCAGTCTTGATCAGCTAGTTAAAGGGTCAACTCAGCCCTTTGTGTTTGGAAAGTACACATTGAAGACTTAATTTCAAAGAGACCCCAGGACCACCGGACACCAGGGCACCTGGTCAAGAAAACATGTGATAATGATTTCTTAGAAATAATTATAATGATCCCACCCATTCCTAGACCTGATTGTAATAACTCAGCCTACAGTTATGAATATGTATGATTTTGTGTAATAAATAAGTGCCTGTCGTGTGATCTGGTGTGCAAGCTTGNAATGACTCTTTAGATGGTCACAGACTGATCATATCTATTTTTTAGTTTGTTTTTCTGGTGAATGACAGATTGCTGTCTTAAAGGTTAAATTGTTGTCCTCTGCTATCTGTTCTTTAAAAGTTGACAGAGGTCTCCCCTAATGCAGACAGTACACCATTCCTCTGATAGTTTAAGGTGAATGCCACTAGTTTAGATATACATATAGATATAATTCATATTCATAAAGATATAATTCATATTTACATATTCTTTAATTTGGTGATCTGTATTTTTATTTCTATTCTCACTCATTTATTGCAATTATGTTGAATCTGTAGATAAAATTGATAATTTCAGAGGTTTGAAGCACTGAATATTTTACTTTTCTCTGTCACTCATTATCTGTTTTTCTTACCTGTTTAATTGTACATATTAACTGCTGAATTCCTCCTGCAATAGCCTGATTAACAGCATCAAAGGCCAAGTTAACATTTAAAAGCACCACTACAAACATACCTTGAGTTGGTCAAGAATCCTGGGAAAATTACATCAACTTGCTGATGTTCTATTAACTAGTTTTTCCGAAGGCAAGCACTTTTAAATTAATGTTTTAAAATATGGTTTAAAAGTGTTATTTTAATTAAAAGGGAAAACATCCCACATAGCAGAGTAGTATACAGTAGCTACTTCCTAAAGGACAGCTATATTCCTTTACACTGTTGGTTTCCACTGAATATAAACATTTGGGCCAGCTGATTGCTCTTCTGCAGAAGCAGCATCACATCCACCTGGGAACCGGTAAGTCATGTTCAGCAGCAAGATCTGATCTAAGCTGCCATTGACCTTGCAGTAATGCTTGCTTCCACCACTCCTCACCACCACATTCCTCACAAATCTCCCTTTTTCCAGTCCTGCTCCCACCAGCTGTACTTTTCCTTGCCTGTCCTGTGAGCCTTTCCTGCCTCACTACTGCCCACCCACAAAATGAGTCTTGGATTTTGCATTTGTTTTTTGTCGTTTCTCCTCCTCCCTTCCCACTTGGCCAGCTGGTCCCCACGCCTACTTGTCTTGCTTTCCCAGCTACTGCAGTTAAACAGGGATTTTGCTAACTCATCTTGCTGTTGCACCTCTTAGCAAGACTTCATGCAACACTGAGGACTGGTACAATCCTCGGGGTCACAGGATACCCACAAACACCTCTTATCTCATAGTGTATGTGAGACTCTTAAGCACAGCCTCTTCTTTTCCCCTTTTTTGCTCCTTACTCCTCGGTGTTGGAGATCATTGCTCAGGATGGTGACTCTCATTCCTGCACTTTGGAGCTTCTTATTTGCCTCCCTGCTGCCTTTTTTGGCTACCTTCCCCTCTGCCATTCCTAGTATCAGGAGAGGTTTGTAGAATCCTTGCTGTCACATTAGGCCCCAGCCATCAGAGTTATATTTGCTTACCTGTGCTTCCTCTTCCCTTTTGCAGACTGTCAGGATACTTTACTCCTGTGTTTTTAATATTACCTTTCATGAAATGCCATATTTTCCTTAGATCCTTTACTTTGGAACATTATTTAGTAGTTTAAGACCTAAGGTGTTTTGTTTTTTTTTTTTTTCCTGAAATTTTGAGTAATATTTTTTTTTTTTTAATTTTCTTTCATCATAGACACAAGCACTTAATAGGGGGTCACTTTCCTTAAAATTGCATTTTACTTTCAATTTCTCAGGTAACAATTTCAGTCTAAAAGACATCTCCAATAGCTTTCCAATAGCTTTTGTTTCTTTTGAAAATAAGGGTTTGCTCCCAGTACACACTAAGGACCAGTAAGATAGCCAGTGTATCTTCCTGTTCTACTTTTTCACTTAATTAAAGGTTTTATTTATCAACAAACAGATCCTTTAGACAATTAACAGTGACATTCAAAACTTGTCTAATTTTATTCTTCTGATTTGGTACTTTCTAAAAGCTGTAAGATTTATCCTGAGTCCTTGTGTTTTTTTACGGATAATTTTGATAAGTTTTTCTCTTACCTCTAACAAGCTTCAAAGCATATATGTAGCTTCCTCATATAAAAGTATTCATCCTCTCTTTTTACTTTCACCTAATTCACCCTAAATAGATCAAGGCCTTCCATACCCAGGTTTGGGTGCTACAACTGATCTCACCACATCCCTGAAAATGTTTCCTTTTGATATAAAGGATTATTTTAGTCTTGTCTCAATAAATAAATAAAAATAAAAAATCATTGGATGTGGAAATTCATTCTACTTGTCTTGTTATTTCTTGAAATTCAGGAGGCTGCGAATATGAAGATAAGAGTGTCTGTAAGGAGCAAAACTAGAATTTTCTGTGTAGGGAAGAAGCTGTGGTTTGCATATTAGTCCACTTCAGATCTGGAAATGCAGAACAGGGTGATGGATGACGGCACTATCAATTAGCAAAATAAATATTTAGCATTTTTCTTTCTCTCCAGAGAGAGATTGATCCAAATTTTCATAACAAAAGCAGAGAAAATGAAATGTCAAACATGAAGATTTTATAAATTCTGAAGATTTTTTTTCTTCCTTATGGCAATTCTGGCTTCCTTCCTAATACTGTACCTGTTATAATAATCACTTAAATTGATGTGCAATGGAAGCAGTGCTCATAATGGCCTCATATTGCTTGTACTTATTATTTTCCTTTTGCCCTAAGCCACCTACAACACTGAAGAACTGGTATGATTTAAAATGCTTGCATTCCGCAATACACTTTGTTAAATTCAAAGACAGAAGATTTTTACTAGAAATGTCATGAGAAAATAAATTATCTTGGATGCACAATAGGTTAATAATGACTCATTTAAAATGCTTTTTCCCCTGGGAATCACCAAATTCTTAAAACAAAAAATCTCTTCAGCAAATTTCTGAGGTAAGATACTACTATATATTACATAATACATACACAGCAAGGTTAAGGGGCATAAAGCTAGATAGCTATGTCTAAACCAGAACTCAAGAAGTTCCCATGCCAGTTCCTGCTTCAGCCGGAATCAGTCAGATCATTCCACATTTCTGCTTTATTATAATTTGCTTGTGCTAATATATTTCTACTTTAGGGCTTATTTGTTTCTTACATTTGTCTTTATGCTTAGAAAAGAATTCCAGAGGTTCTTCCAGCCAGCGCTTACCTACACTCTGCAACATCGGGAACCACTACATGCTCTCCAAAGAAATAGAGATAAGGCAAGACCAAAACACTTCTCACCACCCCACTCTTTTTATTGCATGCAGGCTGTGCTACATGGTGCATAGAGTTCTCAGCTCTGTTTGCAGGATGGGTTAAGTTGATCAGAGGAGATCCGCACCTCAAATGTTTAGTAAGAACGTTTTGCATTATGGCAAAGATTACTCTGGCAGATATCCACACAAAGCATAATTTCTGATTACCTCCTCTTCTTTTTGTATAAGCATTCTGCTCTGAGCGGACACTCACTGCTCTTCTTTGCTTTCGGTTATTGAAGATGATCATCGCTGGCAGCAAGGTCAGCACTTCCCCTTGCCCGTTGGCAACTCTGGTGTGCTACAGCAGATCGAAGTCTGGCCACTTCTTTATGTAAAATTTACACTTTCCTAACAAAATCACTACTAGGTTATCTCCCTTCCCATCTGTCACAATCCCCACTCTCCTCTTTTTGCATCTGTTTACATCTCCAGGACAACAGTTAGCATGTCACCAAAACCCTGTTTTTGCAGAGTTTCCCACTCGGTGTTCAAGTCAGTTCCCTCAGCCTGGTATTCAAAGCAGGGAGACAGTGGTGCTTCAGAAAATACCACCTTCACTGTGACAGAAGGCACGCAATTTGTGTTTGGATTTTGACAGTACATATATAGCATATTTTGATTAAAAAAATAAAACATATATATGTCTGGAAAGCAGGGAAAAATTAAGGTTGTCTAGGTTGCCTGCCTGCAGGCTAGACAGTATCTCATTGGCAGTACACTAAGCAGGAAGACCCACAGCAAAAAGCAGGAGGAGCTGTAAGAGTGGAAACAGAGAATCCGTATCACATGTGGTCATGTGGTGATTTCAGGATTCTTTGGAGGAGATCTCCCAGATAAATCTTAGGAGGGGTGGACACTTCTACCAGCTTACTGCATTTCAGAAGGTTGCAGAAAACTGGAGTCACTGTATACCCAGTGTAAGTGACACAAATTCTCAAAAACTGTCTGGGAAAGCATTTGCCACCAAACTGACCATATCAAAGAGGATGATGTTTTCAGGTGGGTTGAACAGTAACGAAAGAATTACAAATATACTTTTGAAAAAAAAGAAAGAGTCGGCTTGAAAATAAGTATTAAAAAAGAGTGAACATCTGTAACTGGAGGGGAGAGTCCTCTTACTGGAAACAGCAGCAGTCATAGCTTGGATTGACACTGACAAAAGTTGCCCTCAGCATCACAGCCCATGCCTGGGCCAGACATAGCTGCCTCTCCATTTGGTACCATTCATTGATTACTGTCTAATTACATTTCATGGGTAAATCAATAAACTGCTTTAATACTGATTTCATACAACTAAGCAGTTTTAAAGTGCAACAAAACCTATTAAAAATGAAGAAATACTTCCTGTCTTCTCATTTATTCCAGCTTTGCAAAGTCTCTGTTTTCTAGTATTCCCATATTTAGACAGTTTCTCTTAATTCTGTAACTTAGCAATTCAATACCTGCTGCATTTATCTCTTCTTAAGGTTGAACTATGAAATTCAGATGCCATACCTTGGACATGCATGCAAGATTGTGTGTAACAACACCCCTGTCTTGGTGACCGAAATCAAATGAAACAATGATTGGTTTGGAAAAATTATTCTCAGAAGCAAGCAATAACATGTTTTTGTCTGTCTGACCTCTACTGGGGCTTAATNGAAACAATGATTGGTTTGGAAAAATTATTCTCAGAAGCAAGCAATAACATGTTTTTGTCTGTCTGACCCCTACTGGGGCTTAATACACCTACGTTTTAATTCCGCACTATTTTCTTGTCTAGAATGTTCTCCACTGTATCATTGCTATATTACTAGAGAAAATTTATATTTCCCAGATCCACACTACTCTAAATTGAGAAAGCTCCTTTGCACTGAACAAAGCTGTACTAAAAGTTGACATTATGAAATATGATACATTGGCCATGTCCTGTAGCATCAGTAAGTAATTTACTTTACTGTATTGTATCTCCACAGTAATCTGCTGAGATATTACCTTAACTTTCAGTAAATTAATTTGCAGCAAAAATAACTGAATAAACAGTTTAGTTTGGAGATGACGTTAAGCTATCATGACATATTGTGCATCCGACATCTGCTACTAAGACATTATCTTATGAGTCAGGATGATCTGACCACTAAGGAAGATGCAGGAGAGAACATGAAAGGGAACATATCAATTTTATCCCCTGCATCTAAACTTTTAAGCTTGGATGCCCCGAATTCTCATATTACACTCACATATCCTCCACAAATTCAATACTTTTTTTTTTTTTCTGAACAGTTTGTCATTTCTAAGTTTGGATTTGAACTACTTCTCCTCCTGACTTGCTATCAGCAGATTTTGCAGAAGTTGTAAAACACGAGACACGAGATTTTCACTGGGAAGACTATGGTTATAGGACACTACTTGTTCTATCAAAAGCAGCTGATCAGCAAGCCAGGAAAATATACCTGGCACACAGGCTTTCAGAGCAAGAAGGATGATGCTACCAAGCCCTTCCAGTACCAGGTAGCATGTCCTTTTCTCCTCTGCAGCCTTGAACAGCATCCCCTCCTTTCTGACCCAGCCAGGAATATCTCAGTGTTTGACTGTCCCAGCACTCATTGCCCTCAGTGTAGTTTTTAACAGTCCATCGTACCACTCGGTTTTCTCAGAGGCTGGGGCATGATAGGGGATATGATATATCCATTCAACAGATATATCATATCCACTCTTTGGTCCAGGTGTCTATGTGGTTGTTTCAGAAATGAGTCCTGTTTGACTTAATTCTTTCTGGGGTGTCATGTCTCCATAAGGTATGCTTTCCAAGGCCCAGAATAATGTTTCATGTGGTGGCATGTGACATGGGATATGTTTCCAGCCATCTGATGGCTGGTTCCATCATTGTAAGCACATGGCACTTGCCGTGGCAGGTTTGTGGGAGTGTGATATAATCAGATCACCAGGCTTCCCCATACAAATATTTCAGCCATCATTTTCCACACCAAAGAGGCTTTATCCACTTGGTTATCTTAATTGCAGTGCACATGTCACATTCATGGACAACCTGTGCAATAGCATCTATGGTCAAGTCCACCCCTTGATCCTGAGCCCATATATGTTGCATCTCTTCCTTGAAGGTCTGAGATGTTATGGGTCCACTAAGCTAGAAATAATTCACCCTTACATTGCCAGTCCAAGTCCACCTGAGCCATGTAAACCTACCTGATCCACCTCCTGTTTGTTTTGATGTTCTTTGATGACATGACTTTTGAGTACATGACATACTTTTATAATCATATTCACTACCTGGGTGGCAATATCTTTCCATAATGCAGCAGCCCAGATGGGTTTGCTTCTGCACAGCCAGTTGTTCTACTTCCACTTCCAGACACTATCAAGAAAATCAGCTCTGTCCTAGCTGAAACCAGGACAAGGAGGAATGTACTTAAAGTGATGGAAAATCCTCACTAAATACAGAAAATAGCGAGTAGAGATGCAGAATCTGAATACACAGCAGTCCTGCAGTGTTAACAGACACTGGGTTACTTATAGCTGCATAAACTTATTTGGCCTGTTAAGTGTTCAATGTCTGAATTGAGAGTCTGAGATTCTTCAGACATAACAATTTTGAGTGGAAACAAGTTTTATTATGGATTTTACTGTGCATCTATTATGCTAGAAAAGTACTATTTAACCTTTCAGCTGGTATGTTGGAATTTTTTTAATCAAGTGTTTTATACTGTATGCATGCCATCTAATGGTAAATGAGAATAATTCCTACTGTTTCAAATGGAGGAATATTCAGCTGTTTCTTGACAGCAAATTCTATTCTTTTTACATCGTTTCCCCCTGCCTCCCCCCTCAGTGTGACTGCAAACTTCAGAGATGTAAAATATCATTTATGCTTTGCAGTTTGTGTAGTTTTGTTCTTTCTCTAAAATACACTGTGAAAAAAAATAAAGGCCCAAGTTGAATAGAAGCCATAGTGGGCTTTGCTGCAGTGAAACAAGCTGTGGCCTGAGGAATTCTTCTCTGAGGAATTATTTCAGTAATTCTTAGTTTTAGATTGCACCAAGCATAAACAAGCACAAGTTGGGAATTTTGGCATTTTCATTGGAATTTGTCAATGAACCTAAAGTTAAATACTTCAGAGAAACAGGAAGTTCAGGCTCACAATATTCTCTTACTTTTGTAATTTAGTGTAAGAGCTCAATTTGACTTCAATTCTGCTCCAAATTAAGATAGACAAGGCAAAACACTGAGTTCAAGTCCTTGACTGTGTTTTCTACCATGACAACATTTCTTATTTAGCAGGTGTGCTGACCTTAAAACTGAAAAATTCTGCATTTAGTGTATCTATTTATCAAGACTTTATAAATATTTGTAAATGATTTATACAAGGAATAATTACTTTCAGCACATTAGAACACATTACAAGATGATATAAAGCTCTAAAAGACTTTCCTCTTTCCCCAGCATAAATCTAGAATTATGCTTGTATGGGATTCATGTGATTC
>VXAV01005465.1:264439-276326 GCA_013399715.1 Alectura lathami | reverse complement strand
CAGAGAGAACTGTGCTGTTGATGTTACCATTGAGTGCTCACTGTCATCTCTGATTCCTTTAATCAGTTGGATTCTGCAGGAAAAAAAACTTCTGAAAGACTGAGAAAAAAATATTTTTTTCAATGAACTCTAGTTGTGTGAAGCTCTAACCAGTGTGAAATCCCCAATGATTTTTTTTTTCCCTGAAAGTTTAGATTCTTTCTAAATCTCAATCCCTTTTTACTCTTTCTGTCCTTGAAAGCTCCGTTGCCTTTCAGGAGGGGTTGCCGGAACAAAACCCACTTTTAATCAAATTTCTTTTATAAGAAGTTAGAGACAGTTTCTGGTCTCTGACACAGCTGTAAATGTAGACAAACACAATTATTTTCAGGATACTAACTTGTAACCAAGTAAGAGAATAGCAATTCATAGACTTTGAAAAACAATATTTGCCATCTCCATCTATTTAGTTTAAAATCTGATGGGGAGAAGACTTTGAAGTTCCAGACACTACATAGATTAGATAATGTCAGTTTTTTATCCTAAGCCTTGTTTGACTCCATGTGTGTTTTAACAATGTGTTAATTCACACTGGCTTACTATGCTTGAGTCTCACTATATTTTATATTACATTCCAGTGAGCTTCCTATATTCAATTAACTATGTCTGAATTACAGCTGGTTGCGTTGTTTTGTTTTTGTATTTTGTTTGTTTGCTTCTTTTAAAGGGTAACCAACAAAATTAGATCAATAGGAAATTAGGAAAACACTTCTGTGCTAAATTGGTTTGTTTTCTAGGAAAGATCAGCCAACAGCCAAAAAATCCTTCTAACCCAGCCAAATCCAGGACAGTAATTTCCAGTAATCCTCTAGGTTTCTTGTCCCTATACTTTCCTCTTCCCCAACATCTACACTTAAGAAAGCAGAAACTCTACAGTATATTTATGAGTCTAGGCACTACCTAGTCCCTGAGTGAGCATTAATTCACTTTTGAGATCTGTGATCATAAGATTCTATGCAGGACTGCATAAGAATAGCCGTACCTTATCAAGCCAAGTGTGCAGTTAGCCCACTGTCTCATGTCCAAAAATCATCAGTATCAGATGCTTAAGGAGGAATATAAGAAACATTCAATGATCTACTTAATGCTAAAGTCTCTCAGCTTCCTGATATCTGCAGTTTAATGAGATCACACACCACGACTTTCTCCAAAAATTGTTCTAGCCATACCACCCAAGTCACTGAAGGCAAAGGCAGGGACTGAGGGAATGAACTGCCAATGTAGGAGGATTGAGTTCAAGACCATCTAAGGAACCTGAATATGAACAAGTCCAAGGGACCTGATGACATGCGTCTGAGGATTCTAATGGAAACAGGGGATGAAGTTGCTAAGCCACTCTCCATATTTGAGATGTCGTGGCAGTCCGGTGAAGTTACTGGAAAAGGAGAAACGTAACTCTCATTTCTAAAAAGCGAAAAAAGGAAGACCCAGGCTTGAAGAAAGATAAGACTACAGGCTTGTCAGTCTCACCTCTGTCCATCAAGATCATGAAGCATATTCTACTCTCAACTATGCTAAGGCACATGGAAAACAAGGTTACTGGTGACAGCCAATGTAGCTTCACTAAGGTCAAATCATATCTGATAAATTTGGTGGCCTTCTATGGCAGGTTTACAGCTTTGGTAGATAAGGGAAGAGCAACTGATATCATCTACTTAGATTTCTGCAAAGTATTGGACACCATCCCACATGACATCCTTGCCTCCAAAATGGAGACATGGATTTGACAGATGTATCACTAGGTGGATAAAGAATTGGCTGAAAGCTCACATTCAACAAGTTACGGTGAATGGCTCAATGTCCAGGTGGAGACCAGTGACAAGTGGTGTTCCTAAGGGGTCTGTATTGAGACTGGTGCTATTTAACATTTCTGTTAGCAACATGGATAGTGGGATTGAGTGCACCCTCAGCAAATTTGTAGGCAATACCAAACTGAGCAGTGCAGTTGACATGCTGGTGGAGAAGGGACACTATCCTGAGGGACCTTGACAGGCTTTGAGAAGTGGGCCATAGTGAACAACAAGGCCATATGCAAGGTCCAAAGTCTCTGTCAATGCAGTCCCAAACATCAGTACAGATCAGGCAATGAGTGATTAGAGAGAAGCCCTGCAGAGAAGGACTTGGCAGTACTGGTGGATGGAAAGCTTGACATGAGCCAGCAATGCACACTTGCAGCCCAGTAGGCCAATCATATCCTACACTGCATGAAGTGAAACTAGCAGGTCAAAGGAGGTGATCCTTCCCCTTTATGTTACTCCCATGAGACATCATTTGCAGTACTGCATTCCGCTTTGGGGCCCACAGCATGAGAATGACATTGTCATATTAGAAGGCGTCCAAAGGTTGGCCATGAAGATGATCTGACAGCTGGAGTACCTCTCCTATGAAGGAAGGCTGAGACAGTTGACATTATCTAGCCTAGAGAAGGTTCTGAGGAAACCCTATAGCAGCCTTCCAGTACTTAAAGGGTGCCTACAGAAAAAATGGGGAGAGACTCTTTATCAGGGAGTGTGGTGACAGGACAAAGGATAATGGTTTTANAACGATCACAAAACACAAAAAGAGTAAACAAAAAAAAAAAAAAAAAAAAAGAGTCTGTTTAGACTAGATATAAGAAATTCCACATTATGAGGGTGGTGAGGCACTAGAACAGCTTGGCCAGAGACATGTAGATGCTCCATCCCTGAAAGTGTTCAAAGTCAGGCTGGATGGTGCTTTGGATAACCTAGTCTACTGGAAGGCGTCCTTGTCCATGGTAGGGTGGTTGTAGCCAGATGATTTAAGGTCTTTTCCAACTCAAACCATTCTATGATTCTTTGAAATATAATATTCTTGTGTTCAGCAAGATTTGTTGGATTTTTTCCCATTAATTTGTCACATTGGTTTTGGAATCCATCTAATCTTTTAGCAACTTCTGTTCAGAGTCACAGAGAAGTCCGCCGTTTAACCAGGTGCTATATTTATGGCATGGCTCGCAAATTCCAGAGCTGGGCAGACAGCCCCCACAGCACCAAATAATGCATTTATGGAATGATTGTGTAAGACCTCTTATCAGGGACAAGAAGTTGGGAAGATAGAGTTAATAGTAGAGGACAAGGGGAAAACAGTAAGAAAGAAAAGGATTCTGAAAAAAATAAAATAAAGTAGAGCCTGACACAGCACAGTTTAAAGGAAGAGAAGATGGGAGTGTCACAAGCAGAAGAATAGAGCGTTTTTCAGCTCTAGAAGAGAACAGGAAATTAATATAGCCCTGATAGACTGCTTTTTGTTGAATGGAGAGAATGTATAATATACTTTGATATCCATAGATATGGTGGGTTTCTTACTCTCTGAAATAAGAACAAATGTAATTTCTAGAAAAAAAAAATGCTTACTTAATTCATAATATATATAAACTGGAATTCAGAAAAATATAGAACATAAGGAGGAATCTCGGGTTGTTTTTCTTCAGTTCTTTTGCAACCTCTTACAAGATTTTATGATTGCTAATGCATAGAATCAACATAGTGTATATACATGGCATAAGTAGTTACTTGTTGGTATAATTTTAAATGGACACGGCACTGAAATGTTGTCTCCTTTTTGGCTAATGAGTTAAAAACAAAAAAAAAAAGTTTGAGTTAAAATAGAGCAGATAGTTGAAAAATAAGAATGTTCAGACAAAGAACTGAAGCAAATATTGAGGTGTTAGAAACTTGATTTCCACATTAGGAACTTTTACTAATACTTATTGCTCCTGGACACAGCTGCCAACATTGCAATTTTATTAGAGCACACTTGACTGCCTTTGTGCCTTTGTCAAGCCAGCACATTTCACAGCTATAAATATGCGGGCACCCCAGCACCTCTCAATATTTTTGCCTTTCTTTCTTGTATGCTGTACATCTCCATTGAAATTTCAGAATAAATGTCCTTTTTTTGGCAGGTACTCCACGGCTGAGTTTACTTGGGGAAATCCAGGACATTCTCCATGGCCTCAGAGAGAGGAAAGGGGAGATCAAAAAGCTAGCCGTGGGTTTTTCCTTGAGCCACAGTTGTGTGATCACAGATATGGCCTTGCTACAACAATTTAAAACAGATTTGCTAACCAGTCTCTGACATATTGATGTAGCATGTCCAGACCTATAGCTATAATGATCAGTTTTACAGTGTCGAAGGTACCGTAGCATTATTGCCATGGGAAAAATGGTGATTTCTCAAGGGGAAAAACAGCTTAACTCCTGTAGTTTAAATGAAATCAGGAAGGAAGATATTTATTGTTTTTTTTTTAATAACATGATGAAGCAGCAATCAGAGAACTATATATTCTGGATAAATATTAGTATGCATCCCAGGGTCTTGAAGGAGTTGGCTGATGTGGTTACCGAGATGCTCTCCATCATATTTGAAAAGTCGTGGCTGTCAGGCGAGGTCCCCGTTGACTGGAAAAAGGCAAACATCACTCCCATTTTTAAGAAAGGGAGAAAGGAAGACCCAGGGAACTACAGGCCGGTGAGCCTCACGTCTGTGCCTGGGAAGATCATGGAGCAGATCCTCCTGGAGGAGATGCTAAGGCACATGCGAGATGAGGAGGTGATCTGAGACAGCCAGCATGGCTTCACCAAGGGCAGATTGTGCCTGACCAATCTGGTGGCCTTCTATGATGGAGTGACGGCATTGGTGGACCAAGGAAGGGCGGCGGATGTTGTCTACCTGGACTTGCGCAAGGCCTTTGACATGGTCCCACACCATATCCTTCTCTCTAAACGGGAGAGATACGGGTTTGATGGGTGGACTGTTCGTTGGATAAAGAACTGGCTGGATGGTCGCAGCCAAAGGGTTGTAGTCAATGGCTCTACGTCCAGGTGGAGGCCGGTCATGAGCGGTGTCCCCCAGGGGTCCGTCTTGGGACCGGTGCTCTTCAACATCTTTATCAACGACTTAGACTGTGGGATCGAGTGCACCCTCAGCAAGTTTGCTGATGACACCAAGCTGAGTGGTGCAGTTGATACCCCTGAAGGAAGGGATGCCATCCAGAGGGACCTGGACAGGCTGGAAAAGTGGGCCCACGAGAACCTGATGAGGTTCAACAAGGCCAAGTGCAAGGTGTTGCACTTGGGTTGGGGCAATCCCAGGTGTGTGTACACACTGGGAGAAGAACTCCTTGAGAGCAGCCCTGCAGAGAAGGACTTGGGCGTTGCAACTGACCAAAAGCTGGCCATGAGCCGGCAGTGCGCTCTTGCAGCCAGGAAGGCCAATGGCATCCTGGGCTGCATCAAGAGAGGGGTGGCCAGCAGGGAGAGGGAGGTGATCGTCCCCCTCTACTCTGCCCTTGGAAGGCCTCACCTGGAGTACTGTGTCCAGGCCTGGGGCCCCCAGTACAGAGGGGATGTGGAGCTGTTGGAGCGGGTCCAGAGGAGGGCCACCAAAATGATCAGAGGGCTGGAGCACCTCTCCTGTGAGGAAAGGTTGAGGGAGTTGGGATTGTTTAGCTTGGAAAAGAGAAGGCTCTGGGGAGACCTCATTGCGGCCTTCCAATACTTGAAAGGAGCTTACAGGCAGGAGGGGGACCGACTGTTTACACAGGTGGATAATGGTGGGAGAAGGGGGAATGGGCTAAAACTGGAAGAGGGGAGGTTTAGGTTGGACATCAGGAAGAAATTCTTCCCTGAGAGAGTGGTGAGGCGCTGGAACAGGCTGCCCAGAGAAGCTGTGGGTGCCCCATCCCTGGCTGTGTTCAAGGCCAGGCTGGATGGGTTCCTGGGCAGTTTGATCTAGTGAGCTAGTGGTTGGCAGCCCTGTCCATGGCAGGGGGGTTGGAACTAGATGATCTCTGAGATCCCTTCCAACCCAAGCCATTCTATGAGAAAATATCAGTAATACAAAAGTTAAATGAAAATACAAGAAGTGTTGATAAATACCTGCAAATTTCTAAACAACCTTCTGCAACTAATCCCAAACAGTTTGTCCCAATACACAGACCTGAAGGGGCAGCTCTAACCTGCCTTGCTGGCCTCATTTCCTCCCTGAGGTCTCTACCCCATTAGAGATCTTCACATTTCTCCTACCTTAGTTCTCAAGATGAATCTTTATCTCAAATTTTAACTGATATTCCACATACTGTTTATTTCCACTAGTCAGCTTATGCAAAGTTTGCCTTTGTTCATTTCTATTGGCATTAACACTTTTGGGGCAAAGCCCTTCTTAGAACAAGTAGCTTAGGGTATTCCATTCGCATGCACACACACAGCATTTACACTTCGTCTTCTTATCCAGGCTGTGTTACCAAAAGGAGGCCACACATTTTTCTACAATGTGGTGTGTATCAGCCCAGATAGACTGATTGGGCTTGCTGTTTCCATGGGCTGAATTTAAAATAAAGTAGTGTTAAGCCATGTTTTATGCATGCTTCTGAAACATGGATGCAGTCAAATGCATACTTTCAGGAAAGAAACATTGCCAGAAAAATTGTGCATTGTATACCAACTCAAGAAATGTCATGACATATATTCATTTACAGTTTCTGGTAAAAAAGAATTAAGCTTAACATCTTTTCTTTTCTTTTCCTTTTCCTTTTTTTTTTTTTTTTTTTTTGGAGTTATTTTTGGCACTGTAGCTTGAATTTCTGTTAGGCCATTGAACAGATGCAAAGCTTTGTCTTGTGCCTGGGCATCAACATGGGACTCAACATTTTGAACATTACAGTTATCTCCATTGCACAGCATCTGGCTAGTCCAATTGTCTACATTACTAACTGAAGAATGGAAATAAAGTAATGAATTTAGACGCCTTCAGACTGATTTAAAGTCAGTGAAACAACGACAGTATACATCAGCTGAAGATTTGCTCCACAGTGTGAACTCCTTTTTTTATTATTCTTTAAAGAACAAAGGAAAGATTATTATTTGAGAAACTAGATACATTTCAGCAAGCATTATTTAGGAGATATAAATATATTTGTGGACTAAAAAAAGAAAAAATAACTCTACTGAGCCTGTAAAATTAAGTCAGTCATCTGTTAGAAGAATAAATGTTTAGGTATCAGAAGCTCCTATGTTGGCAAATGAAATAATAAGGCAGAATTAGGAAGCCGGTTGAGTTAGTAATTAGAAGAGTTGAACTTTTGACTATCAAAAAGCAAATTTTTCCCTTGGAATACAAGGAAGTTCATTCTAATTGGGAAACACCTAAGATGTACTTTGAACTGTAATATAACAAATATTATCACAAAGTCTTACAGCCAGGTTGAAAACATCAATTCCAAATACCGACTTACACTTCTCAGTCCCTGACACCTCTGTGCACCTAGAAATATGTAAGCCACACATTATCTTAGACATGAAATCGTAAAGAAAGATTAAGCAGTACTTGCAAAGTCACCTGGGATCAAGGGTCAAGCTAAGTCAAAAATAGGAAAGGCTATAGGGAGATATATTAATGGAAAAAGACAAGAGGGAAATATATTAATGGAAAAAGACAAGAGGAAGTGGACAGATGAAGAGAAATGAAGAACAAGAATAGATTCTAAGATTTAGACAGGATAGGGTTATGATGGCAAGCAGAGAAAGCAGACCAGACAATAAACATCATTTCATCTATGAATTTTAGGAGAAATGCAGTAGAAAAGGAGGCAAGACAAGGACAGAAGTGCTTCAAAAGCAAAAAGGAGATACTAGAAGAGGAGAAGTAACATCTCCACATTCTGAATGAGGGCAGAATATTAAAGATGGAAAAATTTCTGCAGGAGAGGATGGCTGCAGCTTCAGAGGAAAGAAGGCATGTTGCCCTCACTGAAAGTTGTGAGCTTTGGGGAACATGTGGGTTCTTAAAAGTGAGAACTTTTAAGAATCTCAGTGAATAAAACTAGCCTGTTCGTGAAGTATTACCATTTTTAAAGTTGGAGTATTCTGTCACAATTGAAGTATTGTGTCGCATACTCATTTCTCAGAGACAAAGTGATTCTTGGTTTCTTTCTCTCTTTTTCCACATTCCCTCAATATAGGAGTCTACAGGAGAGATGATGCTGCAGAGAAAATTAGCTTCCTGGCTGGACAGGTTCTGCCATTGCCTGGAAGTGTTCTGCAGGAAAGAGCAAAGTATTGTGCTCAGAGAGATGCTAGCTCATTTGATTTGTATCCGTTCTTATGCAGCGGCACGGCTGAGGGCACTAGGGCGTCTGACTTCTTTTAGTAGTGACAGGACCACTGAACACAGAGAATGAAAGGGGGAAAAGCACAGCAGCTGCTGTGGGAGGGAAACTTGACCCCTCCACACTGCTGTGATATAAGTGTGACCGACGGACAGATCCTGCAAAGGAAATACACTGGCATAGTGGAAGTCATGACACCACTGTGAAGAGACATATTCTTCCCTTCACTAGCCACATGGGAAAAGCAGAAAGTTTTCATCAGCTGCTTTAGCCAAGTGTATTGATGTGTGATTTTGTCTGTGGGGTATGTGTGTGTGTGCAAAAGACAACAGGAAGAAGTACTTAGTTTGATTGCGCTCTAGCCATTTGTTGATAATGTGGTTGAAAGGAATTGTGTCTAATAATTTATGTTTTTAAAAGCCTGATTTGCAGTAACAGCTTCAAAATCACTGAACAAGATTAAAAGAAGGAAGTGGGGACTGGAAAATTAAATCTGTAAATGGAACTCAGAACTGGTAATGTAACATGCAGGGGGATGAAATTACACACAAATTACTAAAACTGAATATGAAAACAAAGGTTTTGTTTCTCATTACACAGTCTCTACTCATCTCAAAAATTGATGCCTTTTCACAAAAATAGGTGTTGTAGCCTGCATGTCAGTGATAATGAATACAATGCTCAAAAGCTTGAAGTCGTAAGATGTATTCTTCTTCAGGGAAAAAAAAGAAAGAAAGAAAGAAAGAAAGAAAGAAAGAAAGAAAGAAAGAAAGAAAGAAAGAAAGAAAGAAAGAAAGAAAAAAGAAAGAAAGAAAGAAAGAAAGAAAGAGAGAAAGAAATAAAGAAAGAAAGAAAGAAAGAAAGAAAGAAAGAAAGAAAGAAAGAAAGAAAGAAAGAAAGAAAGAAAGAAAGAAAGAAAGAAAGAAAAGAAAGAGAAGTTTAATTATAAAGAAAATAATATAAGGAACTGAAAATAAAAAGAAGTCAAATCATTTCCTCCTGTTAAGTCTTGCACTGCTTGTGGATATTGCAATATACAGACTTCCATTAAAAAAAAATAGTTACAAGAAACTTACAAAATGTCATATATCTATGTTTTTTTAATTTTTATGTTATTAAGTCATTTAAGTTTTGCTCTTAAATTTTTGAACTGAAAGCTGTGAGAAGCTCACAAACTACAATGACCAGACTACACCCTGAGCAACGGCTCAGCAATATTTAATTCAGATTTTAAAAAGAGCTTCAAACAACATTTCCTTTAAACCTCCATAATTTTGAAACATTTTAAAAAGGATTTTCCTGAGCTATGGTTTTCCTGTGAAGGAAAGCCTGAGAGGTGGTTGTATGTCAAACAGCTGCTTCTGCCTCAGATATGACAGGCGAGACCTTTTCCTGTGTGAAATGGGTGCAATTCTCAAAGTATATTACTAATGCCATTTTTGTCTTGTGCATTCTCCTCAAGATGCTCAATGATGAGTTGAATATTGACATTTCTATTCCCGATGTTTCCTTGCATCTCGGTGTGGTAGTCCTGCAGCTTGGCACAGTTAAAGGAAAAAACCTCAACAATTTAGGCCCCACAGTTTAACCCATGTTAAACTTAATAATTGGCATACCTTAGAAGCATTGTGAACTTCTTGTGTCTTCAGTGACATCAGAGACATCTCTTCAATGAGAGAGGATTTCATTTTGTGGAAGACCGATGAGATTCAAATTCTGCCAATGCACTCAGCTACAGAAGCGAGGGCCCATACCTACCCATTTTACAGCATTACATAGCTTGCCAGCTGAGGAAAGGTGCTCAGATAGCCCTTTTCTGAGTAAGGAAAAATTACATCAATTCATCATGTAAAGATAAATGAACAGAGAGATTGTTCTGGAGAGAAAATATTATGGGGGAAAAAAAATACAAGACAGAAAGGGAAAGGCTCATCATTAATTTGAACTGAGCTTTGGAAAACAGGCAGAGCTTTTTTTGTGACACACAATCTAGAAATAACACTCTAGATGAACTTTCAATATTTAAAAGTGTTATTCTTACATAATAAGGATATTTAATGACATTTATATTCTCACCTTTTGCCCGTCTATGAAAATAAACAAAAACTGTTCATGTTTATTTTGAAATGGGGGAGATACTTCAAAGCCAGTCTAAAATCCATTACTTTTTGGCATACTCTGCAGTACATTTGATACATTATGGGTGGAACGTCCTGTATTTTCTCATTACCATCATTGAAATAAGATACATAGCACAAATCTATGCTACACTGGACAGTAAGTGGCAAGTATATCGCATTTTATTCTGGATAAATGCTCAGAAGCTCAGCTTCTGAACACTAACATAATTTGGGAGTAGGTCGAATTCAGTTCCTTTTCTCCTCCCCATGAGGCAGATAGATTGCACTAAGTATCATTACTATTACTGTGCTTATTACTAAACATATTACCCACTGTTTCTATCGTACTGTGGAAAAGCGTTTCGCTATTTCAGTCGTATTGTTATAAGCTACACATACAAGCAGGCCAGGTGCTAAAAGTTTCCTCTGCTACAATACAGAGCATTGTGCATTGTATATAACATATCATATAAACTCATGCCTACCGACTCTTTCAGAGCAAAGTAAGTCATACTATCACAAATATATTTATGGTTGCATAATTACATTTACCATGCCATTTGACAAATGTTGCTGAGTAAGTCTCATGTCTGTAGCTCTGATTAAAATAGCTATCTTACATGACATCCATAGGAAGATGGCATACAGTTAGAAGTTAAATTATTCCTGCAAATGTTATAAGATTATGTATTTCTATCAATGCAAAAGTGCTTCTATCTGGACATCACTTCTCTGCGTAGCTAAGTCTATTATGGAGTTTCTACTAGCATAATTATACTGTTAGAAAAATAACTCAGCTTGCATGGTACATGAATCCTTTTCTGTTTATATTTTAGAAAATAAAATCCTGTTCTTTGCAACAGCATCATTGTACCCATAAAATTATAAGCTATGCTGCATATCTGTCATAGATTTATTTCCTGAAAATCACAGGTTATCCTCTATACTTCACTTTCCCACATATTTTACTTCAGATAAACCTTAAGATTTTAGCTTCTTTATTGATAACATTCATCTTATAGCTGTACACATAAAACAATGATTCACTGAGTTGCTGCTCTGTTTAATTTTGCTACATATATTATCTAAGCTGTAGCAACNCTTCCCACTTCACATAGGTATAATACCTCTCTAGTGTTTTTCAATTTCAGAGATGAAATGATCATACAAAAATTTGCAACAGTCAGAGTGAGGTCTGGGCTACATTGTCAATGTACCAAACTTAAAATTATATTTTAACTTCCCTCTTTACTGGGGAAGATGCCCAAGTTTGCAGATGATCTTGAGTGTCTAGGAGAAGAATATATATGACATAAATACTCTGCTGTGCTGTTATGACTACAGATTTCTTGGTACTTTCTCAGCAGATGGTGCATTGTGACAACTATTTATTGCTCTGACCAGTGCTGCCTTTTTATTGCCTTCTGTTCTCTCATTGGCATGTCATCTCCACCTGTTGCCTGCTTTTATGTACTCGGGACTTGTCTGCAGGAGCGTACTAAGTGGATTCAGCAGGTGTTGGCATTATTCACTCGGTGTAAATCTGCCTTTGACAGTAAGAGCAACTTCATGCTTATTTAGGAAAATCAAAGTAGATTAT
>VXAV01005465.1:205343-217266 GCA_013399715.1 Alectura lathami | reverse complement strand
AATACATACAAACAGCTTCATCTACTGATGTATAAAAGAACTGGTCACATTGCTAAGTCCGTAGATTCAAAACAGGGGAACAATTTCATAGTTGAATATGACTCAATGGTCTCTTTAAGCTACTTTGATCATGAGATGACACATGCCTGAAAAGTCTGGACATCAGATCTGAATGAAGCAAAGCCAGCACGCTGCATTTTGTGACTACAACTTCCAGTGTAAAAGATGCATCAAGAGATGGCTGGGAGACTGGAGGCTTGCTAATGGAGGTTTATTGTGAAAGCACAAAGTCTTTAGCCTCCAGGTGATAGTGTAAGCTCTTATACCATGCAACGTGNGAAAATAAAAAGGCAGCACAAAACCACAGTTGCTGTCATTCATTTGTAATGACTATATCTCTGCGGAGTAGGGGAGAGGAGGGATTTTACTACTCAGAGCTCATGCCTGCTTTTTTCAAACCCATAACTGAGGCAGGTAACATCAGTTGCTGTTTTGTCTTTTGGTTTTTGAATTTCTTTTTTTCCAATGACCACCTTTCCTGCCCGTTCTGCATGCTCATTAGCTGGCACAACAATACTCAGTCTGGATGAAAACAAGACACACAAAACACTGTGGAGCTGAAAGCTCTATTTTTCCAAGAACCAAGCTCCTTCTTAAGACACTGGAATGCTGTAGCATAGCCATACATGGCTGCTTTAATATACCTCTGGGAGAACAAGGTTTTCCTGGCAAATCTATCTTTTTTAAAAGAGCCGTACTGAGCCCCTCTTCCTTCTCTAGGTGAGAGGAGTAGGGCGCATGCTTCCACTGAGCCCCAAGCACCTCATGTGGAACACAGACAGCCTGAGAAGGTTCATGGTTACTTTGGTCTCACTTATCACAATGAGCCTTATGAGTCTTATTTTATAGAGGCACTTGGAGATCATTTTGCAAGCTTGCACACTCTGTCAACATGGAAAAAGCCAAATAAAATACGTCTGTTTCAGGTAATAGTCTTAAATTAGTGGAGTCATAAGAGACTCTAAGAACCAGTGTGAGTTCTTCACTCATGTAAAACAGTTACAGGGTGACCTGGATCACAACAAATCCTGGTTCTCTTACGGCAGAGGAATATATAATTATAAAAAAAACTGGAAGTAGCAAGGATTAAATTACGTTGCCAGAACAGCTTGTTTCTAAAGGGCTTATTACAGGCATGAACCACAAACCTGTGATTTTTCTTTTTTCACATGAATTGATGTCATAACGAGGTTTAAACGGAGACTTGGTGTCTACTTTGCCTCCCAAAGGAGAAGGGTTCCCCCTCTACCCTGGGCACAGTGTCTCCTTCTGCTGTGCTACTTAATGCAAATGTAAACAAAAAGGAGAGTCAAACCAGAGAGAGCTGAATTCATTTCCAGATGGCTGTCATGGGTTTTCACTTTGGTCTCTTCATAGTTCACAAGGATATCTTTCAAGTCTGGTTTATACAGAAGAGGCTTATTTGATAAAAGGGTACAACCTAAAGCAGAAATACAGTACTGATTGTGAGATGGAAACAAATCTGTTTATAGAAGCAATCCATGTGGAACCTTGATTGTAGAAATCTTTAACACTTCTGTTATTGGAACAACTGAGAATATAGCAGGAAATCTCAAATGAACAGCTATTTTTCTACCAGTCCTTAAAGCTAATGTTTTATTATAAATCTGTCCTTTCCAACACAAATTGAATCCCCTCAGGGCTATCTCCACTGTGTAGGCAGATGAAGTTGTTGCCTCTGGCAGCAAAATGTTAAGCACAGCAAAACGGTTAGTGACTGTTTATTGTGTGACTGTAAGCTGGGTGAAGCAGATATTTTCCAGTGTGTTAAGGGCTACAGAAACCCTGGAGATGTTACCGCCTTCCTGAGTTCTTCTGCATACATGTGAGCAAACAAAATGTGCAGTTTCAGGGCAAGGAAATTGTTTTTAAATTACAAGCTCAGTGATGGGAAATAGCAAAAGCCTTTACCTTTTAATAAAAAACATGAAGAGATTATTCAGAAACTGGACATCGTAACAACCTGTCTAGCATGTTTTCTATTCTAACCTGCAAGAGAGCCAGAACTGTGTCATTTTTGTGTCAACCTGTTAAGAGCTACAGGGTCATCACCTTGAACTTTTAGCCATGGAGCATTCAGGCACCTGCTCAGTAGCTAAGAAGGCAATTGCCAATCCCAAAGTGGAATGAATATAAGCACGAATGTTTATTCATGCTGAGTATCTGACCACAGGGATTTTACACACTACACTTCCTTTAAAAGAAAATTGAGTCACCCATTAAGGATACACATTAAAATATCTTAGCTGAGCAAATGTTAAACATGGAGAAAGACAAGAGCACAGAAGGAAAACAAAAGAAGATTTATTCTTTTTGTAATGGTGCTTGCTCAGTCTCCATTCTCAAACCTGTTTCTCACAACAGGCTCCACCATTTTCTTGGCTTATACCTGCAGCCAAGGTCTGATCTGTGTGGCCTCAGGAGTGCTGAATCAGAACAAAGCACTAGCCTGCAGCACCACGCACCATGCTCACCACTCCATTCATGACAGGTCTTCCTATCCAAAAACATACCAAATATGTTGACCATGACTTTTATACAGTAATTAATGGGACAGTAACTGCATCAACCAGAGCAGGTTTCTGGAGCAGTGCTTCAGCACCTGGAAGAGACATGCCATTTGAGAGGGTGATGTGGGTCAAGCTGCAGGGATTAAACTGCACCCCAGTCTAGATGCAGTTCCTAGGAGACAGGGAATTTCTAAGCACTCTTCTTTCAGGCTGAAGTAATTAAATGCCCTTTGGATTTACTGTGAAGTAGAGTCCACAAGAAGCCACTGATGTAATGAACCATAGGCACAACTTCACTGTTTGAGTTAAGGCAAGTCCCTAGGATAGGAATAAGGCTGTTTTAAGAGAAGACATGGAAAGGAAATTTTAAATAAGGCCTGCAATGGACAGGTTCCTTGGAAACTGAGTATTGTATGCTGACTGCTTTCAAACTAATATCCATGTCACTCAGGCTTCATGCCTTAAATGGCACAGGCTGATTGCAACCAAAGGAATTACAGAGTGGATTGGTGGTGAAAGTGTTTGAAGTAAAGTATAGTTTGAAGTATAAAATAAGAAAAAGAGCAGCAAATCAGAACAAACAGTTTTGAACAAATAAAGGGTAGGAAGGCAGACTTGCACTTTCTGGCTGGCTTTTTCTTCTGCCTTCAAGGGCAGAAGATTTTGTAGTCTTGTTTACTTAAGCAATCAAATCCTCTGGAACTGTAGTATCAATGATACCCTCCATCAAAAAAAAAAAAATCTAGTAATTTCAAAGATAACTTCTTCAGACAAAAAAGACAAGCAGAGCAAAGCAATGGCATAAGCACTCTTTCTCACAAATAATTTTTACAACAAGGTTGACTGATTTGTGCTTTCTGCTTTGCTTGCGGTTCCCAGGAAGTTCTTAGCAGGGCTGATCAGACTGACCTGAACCACAGGATGTGCTATGAATAAGCCAACAGCACAGCGAAGACACAGGCCCACGGTGGGACATAGCTGCCTGCCCATTGGATGGCAATTGCATGTGGAATCCCATGGGTGCTGCTCCCACTCTGACATTTTCTGAGTCAGTCTTTCGGATCATGTGGGTCTTCTGGATCTTTGTTGTGTAAAAATGTTAATGTGTGACTTTTGGAGTTAATAAGTCTACTATAGATAACACCAGTCGGGAAACAAATGACAGCTTTTCTGCCAGTATCTAGCAAATTGATTTATTCACAAATAATTTCCTATCCCTTTGACCCACTCAAGCAACCAATACCTCTAATTGAATTGTTGTCTCCTCTCACCAGCCTAATTAACACATATAAACTACTGTTTTTTCTCAGAAGTGCAGGTGCAGTTTGCTGCAAGTCAATCAGTGTTTTGTTGTGGACACCAAAAGGGTCAAGATTTCACCTAAGTTTAAGATCTGGCAAAATCCATTAATATCTACCTTTACTGACTGCTTCAATTAAAGTAAAGAATTTTAGAATATTAAATTTTGTTATCAGAAATGTATTGTTTCTCTTCATACACATCACTTCCATAATTTTTTTTTTTTTTCAGTGAATATAAAGTCCAGAAGGAAGAGACTTTTTAAGCCATCTGGATCTGCCCATGGGCTAAGCTGATGGTTTGTGCTACATGTATATCATAATGTCATACATGTAACATAATGTTTATTAGAAGAGGTAGTGATTGCAGAAAGAATGATTTCTAAGAAAACAAAAACAGTAATGAATTCAGTGACTAAATTAAAAGAAAGAAAATTATGCTTTATTATCAACATCTTTTGCTTCTATATTCTATCATCTTCAACATGAATGTCTGAATTCTTATTTCCGATTTTTTCTCTATCCAGAAGCATATATCTAAAGCAAGTAAGGGATGAAAGGGGTTAAATAATTACTAGGAATAAAAAAAAAAATTATTCAGATTAAGTTAATATTTTCAGATTGACTAAAATTATTATTGTAGGTTTTTATCAAAACAATTTTGCCATTTCTTTTTCATCCCACCTTGGCCTGAAATTAATTCTCATTACTAGTTCATTTACTGTACTTAAAAATTATACATTCTTCTATCTCTAATTCTGAGGAGTCACAGATACTGCTTTGGACCTATACATTCTGCTCTGAATGCACATCTTTGGAGGTAATAGAATATTTTCTGAGTGCTATTAGCCTTCTCACAATAAAAATTCTCCCCCACAGATGGAAATTTCAGCTATAAAAAATGTTGGGTGAAGGAAATTATAGTTTTATTGCCCAACTTTTATGTATCAAGTTTAAATTCACAAAATTGATTTATTTTTATTTTAACCCACCGCTTTCATGGGATCCAGACCACATATGCAGGGCACTTTAATTTCTCTCCTTTCTCAGAATCTGAAACCCCCTAGGAACAGCTCCTTTGCATTCATTATGCATCTCTAGGGTACACAATTCAAACAAGAGCTACCTTGTACTAACAGAGTGTTGATTTGCTTGTGCTCATGAAAGCAAGGAGAGTACTTTTCAGGATGGAATCAGGGCAGGCGGGTGGAGAATGTTCTAGTTTTTAAATTAAAATAACTCCTTAGCGTTGTTGAATAGTTGTAGATTTCTTTCTTCCGTATTTTAATATTTATAAAAGGCCATTCACTTATGAAAATAAAAGTTTATTTTCAACACATAACTTCCATGAAAGAGTTTTCTTAAATGCTACTATATTATTTATGGTTGAAAAATATGATTCTCCTCCGCCTTTCCCTAAGACTTTTTTCCTCACCCACAGCATACTGTGATTTTTAGGACTCTGTCCTTACTTTACTTATGCATAAACTTCTGCAGAATTATGGCCTTCAGCTCCAGCCGTGCAAAGATAGTCTGTTCCTAAGCCAGCAGATATGAAGTGGCTACTGTTAAGCACATAACTTAGAAAGGCTCTAAAATTCTGGAATAAGGACTGTACTTTATGGTTTCTCTGATGCATCTCTCTGAAATGCATTGGAGTACTTTAAGGTAATTCTTGCACTGGGATAGTTTCAGTTTTGTAATAATTCTTAGTGTCTGTAGAATATTTCAGTTTTCTGCTGTTCTTTTAAATAGTTATTAAACCACTTTGCAGATGAACAAAAAATTTACTTCTCCTTACTTCCAGGAGGAACCAGGAAATGTGTATTGTCTTTATTCCATTTCTTACCCAATATTTCCCTGTATTTCCTCCTTTAGTGATCCCTGTGGTGATTTTCCAGAAAACTCTTTCAAAAAAGAGAATGATTATGGACACAGAGGTTCTGCCCTAAAGCCAGAGAGGTTGAGTCTATAGGTCTCAAGTATTTTGCCCACAAGGACCTCCTCACTGCTGGCTGTCCATGAGCTCGAGATGTCTACTACATTAGTTAGTCTCAATGCATGTCTACAGCCTCTCAGTTGCATCAGAGATGCAGCAACTAAATGAGCGAAGTTCATTGGTAACTCAGTCTAGTGCGTTGGGTAGGCAGATTACCAGACAGCATAAATATCACATCATACACCCGGGCTAATTCAACAGAAATGCATACCTATAAAAATATGTGCTCATACCTCACCTAAGCTTGTGATCACTAATGCCTAGTCTAGACTTAACAAATGTGGGACCATGATTTTAGTCATTCATTGTAGACAGTCAAGGGCAGGAGGGGTGGATTTACTTTCTTTTTTTTTCCCCACGTAAACCCGACATGACAGGACTTAATCAAGTATATTTAAAAAGTTGTACGTATGGATAGGTCTCCTGCACACAGCTATACAAAGAAGTAGCATATACTATATTTTGAATTCTGGGTTGTATCCTGGGCTGCATCAAAAGAGGGGTAGCCAGCAGGGTGAGCTGTAATTGACAAGTAACTGTCCCCCTCTGCTCTGCCCTTGTGAGGCCTCACTTTCAGTATTGCGTCCACGCCTGGGGCCCTCAGCACAAGAGAGACCTGGAGCTGCTGGAGCGGGGTACGGAGGAGGGCCACAAACATGTTCAGAGGGTTGGAGCCCCCTTTCCTATGAAGAAAGGCTGAGGCAGGTGGACGTGTTCAGTCTGGAGAAAAGGTTCTAAAGGAGACCTCATTTCGGCTTTCCAGTATTTAAAGGGAGAAAATGATAGGACAAGGGGTAATAGTTTTAAACTAAAAGAGGGGAGATTTAGGTTAGTTATTAGGAGGAAATTTTTCACTCAGAGAGTGGTGAGGCACTGAAACAAAAGTTGTGGATGCTCCAGCCCTGGAGGTGTTCAAGGCCAGGTTGGATGGGACCCTGGGCAGCCTGATCCAGTGGGTGGCAACTCTACTCACAGCAGGTGGGTTGGAGCCAGATAATCTTTAAGGTTCCTTCCAACAAAAGCCATTCTACAATTCTATGATATGGCTTTAAATGCATATTAAAACTGCAAGGTGAAGTAAGATTAGAATATAGGAAATATAAATGGACTCTTAAGATCCTGTTTTACTTAAATCCCTGACATTAATCTCAATTGTCTGTCTCCAAATACTGTTTACAGCACTTAAAACGTATTAGGTTTTTCTCTGATTATTTAAGGACTAATCAAAATTGTACCTTCACTCTAGGAGACTTTACTTCTTCTCCTGATGATTAATGACATCCCAAACAAATCTGAGTGCAGACATTTTTCAGTGTTTTTTTCCTCCTTTTAGATGGATTAGTGCTGTCATCAGTGGGTGTGGGGAAAACACAGAAGCCCAAACACTGGGTATAGCAAGTAAGCAGGAACTACACTGAAATTGATTTGAAATGCAGAGATAGTTATTCACCCCCGAATCAGGATTTTGGAATGCTATAGCATCCTGGTCCTTCACTGCAAAAGGATAACTGATGTCCAGATTATCTCTCTTGGCCTAATTATGCAGCATTTTTTTTAGCATTATTCACATTAATTACAGAAAAGATATAGATATATTTCTGTTGCCTAGCTAAATATAAGTTCTGGTGTTGTTTTATATAAATAGATACTTATAATATATACGTATAAAACAACAGCAGAACTATACTGTACCAGTTCCAATTGTAGAGCCATAGTGCAAACATCATCTGTGCTTTAATATTTACTGCTAGCATCTTTCTCATCTATTACCCTGTTTCAGGCTACATCCCACCCACACTAAGACAATGCTGCATAAACACCCTTCAAAAGCCCCTTCTATATGTGAGCCACAGTCGTAGGTCTCTCAGGTGATGCTGCTTTCAGTTTGAGTTACAGTTGTTCTACCTCTTGCCTGTCACATTTGGCTTTGACCTACTTATTTTAAAAGAAATTAGGGAAGGTAAATTATGTGTAACCTACTTTTTAAGCTGACAGTGTCTCATCTAACTAGGGATGCCTGGAACACCTTCACCGTGTTTAATGTTGGTGCCTCTGATGAGCCAGTTTCCTGCTGCCCACCTGGCCACGGGTGCTCTGACCACCACTGTGCATTCTGCAGAGCAGGCAAAGGGGCAAGGCAGGGGGAATCGTTAGCTGTGGTAATAAATTGGTCTACTAAGTTCAAGATGGTTTTTGCCTAATTGTGTTAGGCATGTCTAATATACCAGTGTGGCCAAGAGAATGTGCCTATGAAGCATCTTTCTCACTCATCGCCCCACTGGTTAGCATGTGAGGTCTCCCTGGAAACATCCCACTGTCCTGCAGGCACCTTCTTTGGCTGTGCCTCCTCCTGGAGAGAAGCAGGAGAAAACCTCTGCTCCTGCTTGGCTCACATCTGGGGCCCTCAGCCCCCTGCTGAGGGGTGCCATCACCCTTCTTCCCATTCCTCCTCATTACCTCCTCAGGTAGGTTCTTCTAACCCAGAGTGTGAGCAGACAATCACAGGCACAAGCCTAATGGCAGGATGTTTTCTCAACCATTTCAAACCAACAAAAGGACATACGCCTCTGGCAGGGTGCCATGTTCATCTTTTCCCACGTATTTCTGCACAAATAAGCGTTCCTGGAAACTCTGAAGCAGGTTTACATTGATGCCCTTTACCAATGCCTTGAAATTAGAAAAAGGCTTGAAAGTAACTGCTCACTGCTAATGTGATATGGAGGGACCATATGGAAAATGAAAATCAGGGGCTCTTACATTTTGGTTTTTTAATCAAAGCCCTGCAATTCATCATTTGAAGTATTCTTATAACTATTAAAATATATTCCAAGTGCTTTTCAGCACAAATGTTGTTCATTATGCAAGCACTACAAAGTTTATAAAGATTGTACCTGCAGATCCAATCACTTGTATTACAGGCACGTGAGAGATATGCCTTTGTGGCACTCAAACAAACAGTGCAGGCATATCACAAAAATGCCATTTTCCAACAGAAATCAGAAGCTATATGCAAATTTTCCAAGTGATAAAAAATGCTTAGATCACTGAACTACAGAAGGAACAAATAAATGTAATATCATTAGAATTACAAAATCTTTTTTACATTCTTTTTATGTTTATGTTATAAATCTTGAATATTAAAGTATTGCAGGCCAAAGATGCAATAATTTTTTGAACTAGCAGGAAAAAAAAATATAAAATATAGAGGAAATGAAACTTCATAAAATATGAAGATAATTTAGAGAGAATTTACACAGAGGAGCTGTGTAAATTGTTCTTTTACAGTTTTGTGGTCAAATTGTGGTCAAATTTCTTAGTTTTCTAAGTTTCACTATTCCTGGTATTTTCCTTTATGCCTTGGATTCTCAACCAAATAATTACACGAGAACTGCAGTTTTCTTTTCTTAAGAAAAATACTACTTTTCTAGCCCTTTGGGATAAAAATAACCAGAATAAAAAAGAAAAAAAGATGGTGTAACTTTGAAACAAATCTGTATTTGATGCAGATACACTTCTGTACTGACTGCAGTGCAAAACTGCTGTTATTTTTATCACCTCATCCCTCTGTTAATTCAGCCAAAGGGCAGAGTGCAAGAAAGTGTAAATTATATTGACATGGGTTCTTTTATAATGTGTGTCAGACTGACTTGCACCTAATTGCCAATGTGTGGCTCACATCATTTCATAGCACCTCTTCTCTAGGGTTGCAGTTTCCCAAGTAGAATTCCTCTCCACGTTGAAAGGAAATGGAGGAAGGAAAGGACACTCTGAGGAATGTATCTATATAGGTGAAAATGCACAGTTCAGGTCTCTATTCATTACCATTTCTAATTGCTTAATTTCCTCCTTATTTTCCATTGATTGTGATGAAGACTTATTACAAAATCACAGTGCAAGATAATATTTCTTCACCCTATTTCCATTCATATCAGATGTTACTATGTACTTAGGAAAGCCCAGCAGAACTTGGAGTGTTCTCTAAATTCTGCTGAGATCAGTTTGCAGCCCTGAATATATTTCCATTATTTCATTCACTACAGAGATATAACCCAAAAGGAACAGTTCATAGATCAGGATTATTTTTAAGCAACCTTCTCACATTCAGATATATTTCCTCAACATGTTTTGGCCCCAAATAAAAATATAACAAAATCTGGTAGGATTTCACTGTTTGATTTTTTTTTTTTTTACCTGAATTTAGTAGTTAACAAATAAAAAACATTTGAGCCATTGGCAGCAAAGTGAACATAATCTTGTCGTATTCCTGATGTGCTTATGATTAGTTTAAATATAGCAGGCTTAAATTAAGTCTAGCTGTTAAAGCCTGACATGGCAGTCATTAAGCAACTTTCATATGGAATCTTTAATATCCATTCAGCTCTTAAACAGGGACAAAAGGCATCTTCAGCACAGTGCTTAATGAAGAATCCTTACATTTCTGTCTTGATGACCCTTAAGTAATTTTCATGTGTGCCATCACAGGTCTTCTAGGTATCCGAAATTCTTATTTAATATGTACTTATTTTTATCATTATGCAATACTAAGGCAACTTCATTCATCCCAAATGAGAAAATATCATCCCTTCTGCAGTGCATTGTGTGATAGCTGCTTTTATGCACATTTAATTACCTCACCTGCACTACATCTACTAATCATCTTACACTTCAAACTCCTTAGGGAACACAGCGTTATTTTCGTCTCATGTTTCCTATCTCTTTTCATTCCCTTTAGACCTACTTCTGTCTTTCCTATTGTTTATAGCACCTTCCAATTTAGTATCACCTGTGATTTTTCTCAAAGTGCTTTTTACCCTCTCTTTCAAAATGCAAACGAAAATATTCCACAAGATCTCACACATACAGTCACACTAATATATAAACATATATTTCCAGAAAGTCACTAGCTCCATCTTTCCACTGCAATGCAACCACTGTTTACTATTGGTTTGCAAAGGTGAAATTTTATTTTGTCTTGTTTTGTTCTGCTCTATTTTGATAGCAGTGAATTAGGCTATTCACTGTGGGAAACAGCAAAATAAAAAAAGACCATTTGAAGTTGTTATAAATTACATTCTAAAAAGATAGTGTGAAATACTTATCTGGTACGTAAATGCTTTCTGACACTTTCATCATGGACTTTGGCATTGAATTACTGCTAGAATGAAATAGAGGTAAAAAAAAAAAAAAAATGTAGAATAAAACCTCATTGTGAATCAGTGCTTTCCTTGGTTGAATTTCAGCAGTAATTCTTAAGTAACTAGGTCAGTAGTAAATGGTGACAACTGCAATCATGTCTCTCCTGCTGTAATTAGCAGCTATTTGCGGAGTGCAAAATACTTTAAATCAGATAAACAAACTCAGGATCTAGGTTCTTCCTGTGTAAATAAATAGGAAGAGAGACAGATGTAGCCACATAAACACATGACAAGCAGGTAAAATAGCCATTTTAAAATGCAGAGCAAGTAGTATCAATTTGTAAGTTATCTGAAATTCAAATTTTTTTTAAGAGCCTGCTGATTCCAAGAAAAGACAGTTTGCATTTTGATTATAGCCACTTCATTTATTGGTTTAATGCTGTATATAATCTTTCTAAACAAATTCACCAAATTAATAATTACACAAACTCCTGTAACACTCCCAAAACAGGACTCACCGTAGCTTTNCTCCCTGGCTTTCAAGCGGCCTGTGAGCCCCTGAATACCATCTGTTCAAAATTCTGGTCCCTGGCCTCTCCTAGACCTCACAAGACCTCAGTCTTTTTTCTTTTCCATTATGGAGATCATGCATGCATTAGGTGGGTCATGTTCCTTTTGCTATACACAGTGGCACGTGCCAATGCCCTTGAGGAATCAGCTGCAGGGCTAAATTTACAATTGGCTTACTTCCCCCAAAACAACATTAAGCTTTTGTTCTCCCACATGCAATTTCATATAATCACAGAGATATTACTGTTTGTCTGCTTTATATTGTAATGTACATTTAAAATATCTTCTTAAAGCAATGGTGTTTAATCAAATGGAGAAAGGCTACCAAAA
>VXAV01005465.1:176550-188602 GCA_013399715.1 Alectura lathami | reverse complement strand
TTCTTTTTCAAAATAAAACCTTTTGAAAGAACCTTTTGGAAACTTTGAAGAAATATTTAGTCTTTTCTTAAGACACTTTTGCAAACAGCAAAGTTATTTTTACTCCCTATTGACTACATTTACATGACTATACCATAAATTTGAGATAAGTAACCACTTTGAACTATGCCAAATTTGAGTTTATTGCAATACCACATCTTATAAGCCATCTTCCAGGTGGGTGACCTCTCTAGTTATTACGTGTCTTTTTTTACTTAGGTGATGTGCACAGAGCTATAATAAACAGTCTATCTGTCACATTTGTGTCAAGAAGCAGAAAAATAGCCTTCAGCACTATGGAACTCCAATTCTTACGTCATGAAACAAACTATGAGGAGTTAGGATGAGAGTCATTTTAATTAATAATTTAAAATTAGACATTCATGTTCAGTTGTCTACACACAGGTATTTAGTCTTGCTAGAAATACTTGGATCTGGCAGATGTGACACAGTAGCGATAGAAGACCCATGCCCTTCTGGTATGGTGGCTGGAGACCAGACAAGAAACCTTCAGGCATCTCAAGCATCTGCATAGCTATGAGTATTGTGGGTGAGCAACAGGTTCAGGTCTTTGGTCTGAAACTGCCTGTAATACAGGTCAATAGCCTAAAATAAAGTTCAACCACGTATTTTAGAAATGAGAGAGTCCTTCTGCAAGACTGATCAATTCCTGTTGATACAAAGTGAGCTCAGGTGATAGATTGGACTGGGCATCCAGAATAATATTAATTTCAGTTAACTGAGATTTTGTCTATGTTGTTAACTCGCTCTAAAACTGAAACCAGTAGGTCAGCTGGTCAGCTGAATTGCTCTTGAGGTTCCCTGGATTGTGTTGAGTTGATCTCTGTTAACTCTAGTGGAAACCTTGACATCTCACCTACATGGATAGATATCTGAATGTAGGTGCTTTAACAGGCAACCTCGGCTCTGGTCTTCACATTTATGGAGTAAAGTCTATTCCCTATTTGTTACTGCTAGGAAAGCTTTACATTATTTTGTATTTTGTGTACAAAACTGTTCTACATTGTGAACCCCAACCTATTATTCAAATCCTCAAACTCACAGTCATATTCTTAGCTTTCTCCTGACCACTTGGTTTTCATACCTTGGTTTTATACCTATTCCTTCCAGCCACAAATCAATTTCATCACTAATTTTCTGACTCCTTCCCACAACAGGCTGGGTGCATTCTGCAGCATGCTTCTGTCATCAGCAGCACTGTACAACACTCTTCCCACCACAGGAATATTTTATCCATGGAGAAACTGGAAATTGTTTCTTCTTTTCTTTAACCTCTATTATGAGGTCAGCTTTGAGGAACTAGACGAAAACAAAAACTACAAAACTCTATGGAGAAAGGAAAAGACAAAGAAAAACATTTAGAAATAGTATAGATCTGGAAAAAATATGGACATAACTATTTTGCTTGACATTTAATAGTTTTGTCATTTAAATTGTTGAACAAAAGGATATAAAGAGTGGAAGGATTTTTTTTTTTTTTCTCTCCACAGGAGTTTGGTTTCCATCTCTTACTTTCACATGTTTAGAGTATTGAGCACTTAACTAATTAATGCATTCATAAAATAGAAAGATGCCTGGCAGCACTCTGATCTGGAGCTCAGTCTGATATTCCTGCAAGGTCAAAACTCCCCTACAGAACTCAGTTTTCAAGAAAGATTAGAGATTTTTAAATGCAGAGGCAAGATGAGTTCATTTTGAGAACAATTTAGGCTGTTCAGGTAGTCATAGCATCTGTAACGCCATTCTTGGGACTGAGCTTCTTCATTGTGATTACTGAGACTCTTGAAAGCAGAAACTGACAACAAGTTGTGGGTAATTAACTCGCTGGGAACCAGAGAACATAATTGAAATAAGAAAGTACTAAGACCCTGAATCATTGATTTTTTTCTCTGCCAACAGGAAACTAATTTGACCTGCTAGTCCCTGCCATCTGCTGCTGTTTGGTAGAGAAGTAACATTATGCTTTTGAATCCCTCTGTTCACCTTCTTCCACATGGTGCAATTTCACTGAATCTTGTGCTTATTTGTATGGTTCCAACAGAGATATTTTTCTGCTATAAACACTGAAAACTTAGGTAACTGTATTCAGTATATCAGATGCACAGAGCAGGTGAGATATGCTCTTACCAATTCCATGCCTTTACAGGTCACATGGAAACAAATATCCCGCTAGTGTGCCCAAGAAAGGGAGGAGGTGGCAGATCCATCAGTCCAGAACTATAAAGACATAGGAGAGAGGAGTGGACTCCTTAGGTAACAGTATGTCTGTGGTCTTTTGCATGTTCAGCAACAATCAAGCAGAATTGTATTTTGTCTCTTCTTGCTGAACATTTGCTGGGAGATAACCAAAGCTAGGCAGGAATCAGAAAACCTTCCCAGAATTCTGCCTCAGGAACCATGTAAGAAGAAACACAGTTCAAATATTACCATCTTACAATAATATGTCTGAGTTCCAAATATATTCTTAAAAACATATATTCTTCTTAACTTGATTTGTTGTGTAATCATTAGCATTTACATCTACTATGTACATTCTTCTGCCCTACTTTTCCTCTATCCTATTCCCTTTCCCCAAATTAATTACATGAAAGTCATGCACTGGCTCGTGCAGATAAAGGACAGAGATCCCGCCTTTTTTACAAATACTATTCCATGCAGAGTAGGGTTCACAGAGGGATCTGAGAAGCACTGTTTACTGTCCTAGTCACATGAAGCACTCAACATCTACACCAAATTCTTGCTGATATCAGCAATATGTAGAAAGCCAGGGTTAGACACTCTTTTCTGAAAACTGAAAAGCAATTTCTACCAACACAGAATACCAAATTCAGTGCCCCTGTCTGTGTTTCTTTTCTTTAGGATCAATTACCCTGATTATCCCATGTTGTATGATTTGCCAGCTTGTGCCAGCTATTCTCCCATAGATTTTATCTCGTACACGTGAGGCTTCACGTAACTCATACATTAACTGTTTACACCTCCAGAAGAGGAAAATATTTCTAGTCTACTCTTTGTTAAGAGAAGAAAATACACAAAATTGCAGTAGGAATAGCATTCAGCCTATACCGCAATATGTTTTCAACAACAACTTTAGCAGTGATCTCGTCAAAAAAATAGCCAAGCATTTTCTGGAAAGTAATCAAAGGTTTGCTTCAAGTGAATCAAATATTTTGTGTGCTATTTGTTTGCAAGTGATGAACACATGGTGCTCTAATGCATTTTTCCTCCATTGGAATGCAATAAAAGCCTCAAACATTTTGATTAAAGCATTGATCCAGTCTACCATCCCATCTTCACAAGTGACTGCATTGCAATCTGTCTAGATGTCTTTTTAAACTTACTGTGCAGCAGCAAATGAGATAGCTCTTAAAAATTTATATGTATATATTTTTTTCTTGTTGCAGCTCTAGTCTCAAAATTCTGATGCATGTAAAGGCCAGAAAAATCACTTGATATACCTAATGGCTGAGTTCTGCCAGAAGGGGAAGTGTGGTGCCTGGCAATGAATGAGATGAGGCACAGTTTGCTCCCACAAGTGTGCCGTAGCTCCTCCTGCATACACACTCTTTTCTAAATTCATAAGAGGGCTCCACGTTTGCCACTGTTCAGAGACTGCTATAGGATTCTGATCTTCTGTTCCCTGGCTTTCACTGTCGAGGGCTCTCTGATATCCTACCCTGTTCTCTGGGGATGTAGGCTACTCAAACTGTGAAAATTTCTAGGTTTATCTCACATTGCAAAGTATATCACATGGCCAAGGGCATAGCACCAATCCCAAGTCACAGCCAAATTCTCTTGCTCTTACATTGTCCCATTGTTAGCATGCTGAGGTCAATAAGCTGTCACACATACCCCATAACCAGACTCATAAGGAAGCATAATGTCACTGGCAACATTTTGAACTGCAGCTTACTTCTTTGCAGTCTCTGTATTTCATAAATAATAAACAGAGAGCTGAAGAAACACATGGATGAGAAATGCCCAGGTAGTTCAGTTCCTGTTCTGCTCTGAGTGCAAGAAGGAAGACAAGGTGTCAGCAGGCTGCCCCACACATTGCTGTAATCCTAGGCTTCCTGAGCTGTAGAGAATTATAAGAAGGTTAAAGTCAGTGGCCATATTCTCAATTTCTGTGTGATTAGGCTACCCTAAAACACATACTTTGGGCAGGCTGAGTGACACACAGGAACAGATTCATTTGAAGTTCTCTATGCTAATATTTTGCACTGAAAGCAGTGAAGAATAAAGTTTGTTTAAGGGTAGTAGTAGAAACCATGGAAGTACAACTTCAGCCTAGACCACAGATAGACCACAGCAACTTACTTCTTCAAATTTCAAAAGGTGTAATGGCTTGAAGGTGACTGAATTGAGCTTTTGACATAATATTCTCTTTGTCCACTTAAACCTATGGAAAGTCTAATAGTTCAATTTTATAGTTCAGTAGTTTTAAATTAAAAAATACTTTAGCCTTTTGTTCAATAACATTAACATAAAATCCTGGCAGCACTTCAAAATTAGCATCCATAGTAATTGGCAGCTTAAGCCAGCTACTTAGAATGCCTCTACACATTATTTCTTCTTCCAGATTTTTTTATTTTGCAGATTCCTTGTATGAAAAGGCAAGGCAGTCCTACTATCAGCTTTCCAAGGCTGAGACACCATCTCAAATGCAATGCCAAAGCCTTTTTCTCAGAAGGGATACTGGAAGTAACTGCACTAATTGAACACAAAAATAAACATCAAATGGCCAAACTTGAAAATACTTCTCTGTATTTTTAATGTACCTATTTATGAATCTAAATAAAACACAGAATAATTTGTGGTTAATATACCTGATTACTATAAAACTGTTGAAACGTTTTCATGCTTAGCTGGCAAGTTTCATTAAAAGTTTTAATTAATTTGGACAGGTTAATATTTGTTGTCTATTTTATACATGAAATTAGGTTACCAAGGCTACCTGAAAACATCCAGAATGAAGATTCCTTCCCAGTTGTTTTTGGCTTCGATATCCATACGTATATCTTTCTGCACGGGAGGGGACCTGTCACTGGGTATGGGTTTTGTTGTCTGTGGTTCTGTTTCTCTCAAGGGCAACAAGGAGGAAAAGAGCATCTTCAGCAAGCAATTATTGGAATAGAAAGGACTGCCAGATGTGAATTTTCTTCATCTCATTGACAAATTCCAATCTTTTCTCCATTTAGGTCAGGGATCCACAAGACTTGTGGGATTTGTGAGTTGTCAGAGATGTTGGAAAGAGAGCATAGAGGATTCTTCTAAGTTAAAATTCTTGAAATTTTTCACAGGAAAAGCTGTAGAAGCAGATACAAAAGAATCTAGAGACAGTAAGAACTGTATCATGTTTCTTGGAGGTCTTTCAGCCAAGATCTGCCATAAATAACCTCTGCTTGGTCATGGAAGAAAAAAAAAATATAGCTCAATTAGACAGTCATCTTGAAGACACCTTATCAAAGTACTTTAATAAAAAGGGATAATCCAGACAGAAATATTTGATAATTTATGGCAATATCTGTAAACAGTTGATATTAATATGTGGTAAGGTCTAATTGTGTAGTTCATATGGGCTTGTTCTGGCCACACACTGCTTAGTGTGTGTCAATAGTCAGCATAAAATAAATATAAACCTTTGAGGTGATACCGCAAAGATTCAATACTGTTCTAAGTACTCACAGAATAACACTTCCACGTGAAACAGGTTGAGTTCCTGGTCAGAAGTTATTCCATACCAGGAAGTCCATCCCCTCCTCAGCTGCAGCCATTTAGTCAGGTCTCACATATTTCTCCACTCTTTCATACTTTCCGTAAGATATTAAAATGCCTGGTTTTATACATAACCCTGGCTCAGCTCTCTTGGCATATTAGACATCAGCCTTTGTTCTTAAGGCGTGCTGAAGTTGCAACAGAGTCACCCCATCAGCCCAGCCAGGCCTGGGTGGGAACCGTTTGTCTCCTTCCACCTCTGGGCGGTGGGATTCCAACACAACAGGGGCAGAGAAAGTCAGAGACACACACCAATGTGCAATGTATCATAGCTTGCCTGCTTCCAAGAAATATTTCTTTGAACTTCATAAAGCTTTAGAATTTCAAAATTGCCTTGCTGCAAGAAAACCTAAGGCTTGACATATCAGTATCAATCATTTAAAAATTCTTATAAAGAGGTGTGTGGGAAAACGTATCAGTTTCTCTACCCAGGAAGACTTACTGTAACTCGCTTACTCCTGTTGCACTTACCTGCAGTCAAAGGATATCGCAAGCTGCTGTATAGAAAAGTTGGCACTGGTAGTCCAGTATAGATACTGCAAAAAATATTAGGTCTTGCCGATCTACAAAATCCAATATATGAAAAACCTAAGCTTAACTCCACATAAAAATATAGTTTCAAAGTTGACAATATTGGGACAATTTCACAAGCTGAAGAATATAGCCTCTGTGCGCTGTTTGATCTGTCAATGAGAACTTCCAGTAGTGTGTTTGACACACACAATTTAGGGCTTAACAGACAAAATTTGAGTCTAGAACACAAAACCATGTATTTCTTCTATGAAGGCAAGATCCTGCTCTAGGAGGTAATTCATATGAGAAGAGAATTACAGAGGCCATGAGCCAGCGTTCACACATGGCAACACAATCTTACCCAATTTCAGCCAAATTCGGAAACTTCATTAAAGCGTTGATTTCAAACACCTTGTAATTCTGGTCATTGCTCACATTTTACCCTGACTTTCAAGGATCATACCTGCATGCACTATGGAACAGAATCTCTCATTACTAATCTTAGCTACTCTTCCTTACCATGCATATCTCTGTTCTCTCTTTTGATTACATTTTGCTTACTTTTCATGAAAGTAAGTATGGTTTGTTTATTGGAGCCCTGGTCTCACATATTGCTGTATGGTGACACCATACTCCTTACCAATTTCTGAAGAATATGAGCTGCTTAAAATGGAAAATCCATTTAAACTCTGAGGGGAGAATGCAATACTCTGACAGAAATGGCCAGGTAGAAACACATCACTCAAAACCAACGCAGCATTATGCACTGCTCAAGTAAACCAGAATACGCATTCTTAAAATCAAAGGGAATCTGGTTTCATTTATTAGCGATAAAAAGATATAAAGGAGTACGCTGTTTTTAAAGAATGTATCAAACTCAATACAAAAACTACAGATTAAATATGTATACTGGAAAAGCAACTCTGAAAAGCGTTGTTTTTAAATACAAGTGGTATGCAGTTCTTTGATTAGCCACAACTTACTTGAGCAAGCTTATTTTTCTCACAGCTTTCTTGTATTAAAGTTAACTGCCCTAAGACAATCATAGAGTTTAGTTGAAAGAATGTCAACATTAAGAGGCCAAGCTCTTCTGCTGTCTGCCAAACATGTCAATGTTTACCTACTTCTTGGGCTTCTGGGTAAAATTGATTATGAGATTTTTTATGACTGAATATATTCCATGCTTGCAAGAGTGAAGAAAACAGATTCACTGAACTCTGACTCCTGTGATTAATGGATTCCTTTAGGAAAAGTAAATATATTTATCACCTTTAGACTGCAAGGCTTCTACAAGAACTTGTCATATCATTATAATGAATCAGAGAATGTACTAGTAGTACACTATGCTCAGATTTTGAACAGCATCAGGACAAGGCTAGAGACAGAAGATTAATCTATGACTAGAAGGTAAAAGATTATTAATGGCCAAAAGTGCATACCTACCAATTCAACTTAGTGACACACTCACCATTCTTTTCTCCCTACAATATTTAGGAGTGCATATTTTGCAGCACCTGAACACCAACAGTTTCAATTTCAGGGAAAAAAGAAAGATCAAGGCAAAAGACTGGTGTTTCACCAGAAGATTTATAGCTAACCAGAAGAAAATATTTCTCTGCATATCCTTAAATAATGCAGGTGGTTTGCAGAAATTCCCAACTTTTGGAATTTTAGCATCATGTAACTTTCAAAAAACATCCATCAAATTAAAGATGAACAGATGTTTCACATATGTATTTAATCAAACATTTTTTCTCTATTCTTTTTCTTTATAATTGACATTATAAAGCTAATGAGCATCTCAAATTACAGAAGCACAGAATGGCTGAAGTTGAACGGGACCTCAGGAGGCATCTGGTCCAACCCTTGATCAAGCAGTGCCATCCAGGTAAGGCTGCCCAAGGCTATGTGAAGGAGGCTTCTAAAGATCTCCAAGAAGGAGACTCCACAACCTCTCTGGGCAACCTCCTGTGTTCCAGTTTGTGCCCATTGTCTCTTCCTGTCACTGGACAGCATTGAAAAGAGCCTGGCTCCACCTTCTTTGCACCCTCCTTTCAAATGTACAGTATAGTGTGAATGTACACATGAAGTGAGAGTCATCTAACCCTATAGATGTCTAAATGCATCTCCTTACATTACCCTACAGTTTGCAGAGAAAAATAGCTAAATGTCCCCACCTCCAAAGGGCCATTTATTACATCTAAAACAATTATATCAGATAAATCAGGTGAATTACCCTTTAAGAATACCCATGTGACAAAAGGAGTGTAGGTCAACCTGTTAAGCTTTCTCATCCAGCTTTCAACAACTAAAGGTGACTAAGGTGAAACATACAAACCTGTATAATACAGATATTTTTCTTTACAGAAACTCAGATCTTAGCACAGGAGTGCGCTGGAAAGCATCAGTCACGTGGCTGGCAGCCACACTTCCACAACGACTTTCTTGGGTCCTGCTCAGCTTCATAAAACCAAGCATTTTAATTGCTAAATGGAAAACATTTAAATTGTTATTTATTAGAACAGACTATGCTATAATGTGATCATAAAGCACTCCACACAAAGAAAATTCCTTATTTGTCTTTTGAATTTAAACAAATTAAAAGAACAGACAAAGCTAATAGTTTTCATCTTTAGTCACCATTAGGGAAAATGTCCCTATTCGAGAGAATATTTAAACAGATGTTTAATATTAGGTCTGTGCTTAAATCCCATTGAGATCAATGGGATTTCAATGCATGCTTAAATTTAGTCTTTTGCAAAGGGTCTTCCTGACTAGGAACTGATTCAGTGTGTGCTGAAGAGTTTTCCTGATCTGTGGCCTTAAAGATTAACTTAAATATGTTTTCAGCTGCCCAACCACAGGCACCCTGGTGGGAAAATTTAGTCATAACCTTTATCTTGATATAGCTTAATGCATGTTGTTTATCTCCTTACAGGACTCATACTGTTCTTCTATAACCATATTTTGGGAGTCTCTTGGGGTTTGAGTTTTCTTTTTAATGACTGTGGTCACTTTTGCCTTCAGCAAAAGTATCACGACAATTAGATTTATTCCATGTGAGAAACAACTCAACCATTTTCTGCAATGCAGCTTCACACAGCTTTTCCATTCTGAATGGAAGTACAGCACTTCACTTTGCTTTTCTCATCTATGCTCCAGGGAACAGCTTTCACTTTCTTTCTCTAGGCAATCTGTGCTGCTATTTTGACATGGAGGCTGTTAAGGTTTTATTTAGTTAATGTAATATGGATAACAGTAGCATTCAATTATTAGGGTAATATGTTGCTGTTACTTTCTTGCCCGTTTTGCAATCAATATCTTGGCAAACTCAAAAAAAGGAGTGTGCATCACCATTTATAAGTGCTTCTAGCCCTGGATCAAGAACCCTGAATTATGTGATTACTAAAAGAGTCCAAGGAATATTAAAACAGAAAATTTACTATTAGAGATATTCATTTACACAAGAACAGTACTCCATGGTTCACATTAACTTTTTATACTTCAGGCATAAATTCTAAAAATCCAGTGGCTTTTTTTTAAATGTTCAATGTCCAGAAATAGTCCAACTTGTTCCAGTTTGCTGAAAACAAGGCAAAAATGCTGTTAGTACTGTTCTTATCTAAAAAGATAATAATAAAAATCTAAGCACAATAATCTCTACTACAAATAAAGGAGATTCTATAACTCTATTCCCTGTGTCACACTAAACTACTTCCATGGCAAGTTTACTTTTTTCCTCCTAGTCATCTCTATAAGTGATAGTGAGGTACAATGAAAAATATTTCTGATGTGCCATGACTGCAACTGTTTACTAAACTTAGCAGAAGACCAGTGAAATGAAATCTATATCAACTCTTTCAAGGCTTCATGATTCACATGTAGCAGAGACTTACTGAAAAGTTTTAATTGAGGATGGTTCAAAACATCACCGCGATAACTGAGTTAAGGTTTGATTTTGGAAAATAAGCTCAAAAAGTGAGCTCACCAAGTCCCATATAAATTACTAGGACTTGATATAAGCAAATTTTAAGGGCACACTTGAAATATTTCATATCAGAACACTGGAATTTGATACAAATACCCCTCCCAGCATGATCACTTGAAGTTTGAATCAGGGTGTTAGACTGTGACTTTTACAGCTGCTAAACTCTTTATTGTAGAATAAGCATGAAGAAACTCAATACTCAGAGAAATCATGGAAATAGAAACTATTTCAGTAAAGGACATGAACCAGAAACCAAGTNGTACTCAGTTCACAGTATTTATATAGCCTTATTTTACCAATGTCTTGCCTTGCTCCTCTACTAAACCCCTGTTATTTAGTAGATATTTTATTTTTTATTTAATATTATAAAAGCGTTCTATAATGTAAAGGATCGAAAATATCTACTGGAAGGTGGCATACATAACAATATACAGCAATCTTAATTATTTTAAAGGCACTGATACAAGAAAATAGTATGANTAATGAAGTAACGTATCTAAAGGCTACTTATAAGGTAATGGTCATTTTCAAAGCATCTTAAAACCTCACTTCCTGCTATGCCTTTGAGTACTCAGTTCACAGTATTTATATAGCCTTATTTTACCAATGTCTTGCCTTGCTCCTCTACTAAACCCCTGTTATTTAGTAGATATTTTATTTTTTATTTAATATTATAAAAGCGTTCTATAATGTAAAGGATCGAAAATATCTACTGGAAGGTGGCATACATAACAATATACAGCAATCTTAATTATTTTAAAGGCACTGATACAAGAAAATAGTATGAATAAACTAGAAGTATATATGTTCCAGAATGTTTCCAGGACAGGCATGGTTCTGTTTTTGTTGTAAGATAATTTGTGTAAATTTTACAAGCTTGATATGAAAATCACTGATATTCCACTACAGCTATTGTGTGGTTTAGCTACTAACACAGCAGTCATTTTCACTGGAATGTATCCAAGTACCTTCTATAAACAGATTACATCTCTTTTCCTAATCCTTTATACTGAAAATCTTTATGGAACTGAAAGGGAGACTGAATGCATGCAGAACATATAGTAGCAAGGTGAATCAGAAGATATGTGAGCCTCATTTTTTTTTTGATGAATAGATAGGATTCATGTAACAGAAAATTTTAACTCTTAAAAAAATCCAATAATATAACCACTGAAGATGATGGAGTGGAAAACCTGTTCCTCCAATTACATTTAACCTAGAGCTAAGATGATATGACTGCATATTTATCAGAGTACCTTGCCCATTTTACATGTGTCATGTGCTGAATTCACAGAAAGTACTCACAAAATATAGTAACTATAAGGAAATTCAAGCATAATCTTTTTCTTAAAAAAAAAAAAAAACTCAACAGAACAACCATACCCAACAATAAAAGNAACATGCAAACAAAAAGTATGAAAATAATTCTATACTTTAATGTGCAGTGTTCAATCATCTTAAATTTTTTCCTGAACAGTTAAAATAAATTAAAACACTATCACCCTAATGGCCTTCTGGTTCAGCCATCCAGGCTTGAGTGCATTTCTGCCTTTAATTAAGTATGGACAGATAATGTCCTTTGTTCTTTTTCTGATGTGTTTGACACCTGCTGTCTTGTAATCAGGGAAATGAGTCAGGAAGTTCCAGCAGAGAGGCTTTTAGTCAGAAGTAACACCTGGGTCCCCATCTATGCCTTCACTTCACAGTGCACCA
>VXAV01005465.1:153802-166578 GCA_013399715.1 Alectura lathami | reverse complement strand
AAAAAAAACGAAAGTGCACAGTGGAAGAAAACATATTTATGACTAGAGTGGCAGGAATAAGAAGCGTGACAGAGACATTCCCCACTGCAGCCTGCGAGCAAGTAACGCATCTGCCTCTGGTGGTGCATACCCACGGACAGAAGCACTGCTCCAGACTGCAACTATGGCAGCACCATCAAGGGAATGACCTTGGGCAGGAGACAGTTTTTCTGCCATCGTAGCCCTGGGAAGAGGTGCAAAAAGCCGCCAGACACTGCTGAAAGCATTGAAACATTGTGCCATTGTGGTCCAAGTATGTAATTCTTTGCTGTGGTGACCTCATTATTCCATGCACAGCAAAGAAAATATTTTAGCAACCCTGTTTCAGAACCACTAGGGAACATTTTATTAATTTCCTTTGAGCAAAATGTTTACCTCTGTGCCTTCACAAATTGCTTTCCTGGCCCCAGGAACCTTTGCAATTTTAATGAAGGAGCTTTATCTATCTAAGTGCATTGTCTTTTAACAGATCCCAGAGAAAAAAAATAAAGAAGCAGTAAATACTTTATTTCCCTTTACAAAAAGCTTATACTATTGGGATGATTTTTTGGTTGCTGCTTTACAAATTATAAATGCTTCAAGTCAAGCTGTTTATACTAGTCCTTGGTATTGCTGTCTATATATAAGCATGACCCTCATTTTCATAATCCTAAGTGAACATACAATATGCGAAAAAGGCAGAATTATTTAAATAAAATATTTTTTTTAAAAAAAGCACAAAGCAAGGCCTTGATTCTGAAAAGATTTTCAGGTATATTTAACTTTATACATTTAATTGGTGCCAGAGTAAAATCACTTTGAAACCATTAATTTGCTATAAATAGAAATCCGATGTACCTCAAAATCATTTTATTTTACTGAAATAAGCCCAGAATCGATCATCCACACTTTTTTACTTGAGATTTGTTTTCAGATACAAATTATTCTACCAGTTCAGAAGTAGCCAGCACCATTAAGAAACACTTTAAGATGTATGAATTTAGTATTGAGTGGAAAAAAACATAGAGGTCAATTAGAAGGTAAGATGGCAAATGGAAGAAGGGGTTGTCCAGGCCTTGCTTCGGGGAACACTAACATGATGTTGTGTGTCCATGTACTTAGCATGAAGTAACCCTTTAAGGCACTTCTGGACTACCACAATGGGAATAAGTAGTAGCAATGAGAGAAGTACAGGACAAGCAAGTGAGGGAACTAAAGGGAGTTGCTGGTTCACAAACACGCACCAGCAAGGTACACTGTCATTAATTATGCTGTGTACCTGGAGGTATATCAAGATGCAGCTGCGTTTCAGGTGATGAGCCTTATGTGACTTACAGTGGGAAGTGATAAACTGAAGCTCTCCCTTGGTCTCAGTGTTTGCCTAAACTTGATTCAGGTTAGTCAGTGCATGAGGCCGCATTCTGTGATTGCTGTTCATTCTGCAGACACTTAAAAGGGCACAAAGACAGTGGAAGCCACTTGGCCATAGGACAACACAGGTTACCTGGGGAGCCCAGGGAGAATCCAGACCTTTTGTAGGATAAAGGATTACATAGAAGGGTGACACATCAGAATTATTCATTCTGTACAAACTTAAATTTTCATCATGTGACAAAGTAAATAGGCTCTAAGGAACTTATTTTTGTTCTTGTCCAGCAAGTTTTAATAACCCGTGGTTACTGAAGATAAAACATAATTATTAAGGTGCCTGTAATTTAAATATAGTCATAAAATTATGTGCAAATTGTGAATGAATTCTTACCAAGTTCCTGTATCTTCTACTTAAAATTTCTTAGAGGAAAGTCACAGAAGCTGTCTTCTCTCAAGGCAAAGACTTCTTCACAAGTAAATTGTGCAGAAATATGCTAGATGTAAAAGGTTTATTTCCAAATATTATTAATATCTCTAAATTTGTGTTTCAGTTAAACAACCAGCATAACTTAACATCATAAAATCATAAAATCATAGAACTCTTTGAGTTGGAAGGGACCTTTAAAGGTCACCTAGTCCAACTCCCCTGCAGTGAACAGGGACATCTACAGCTGGATCAGGTTGCCCAGAGCCCTGGCCAGCCTGTTCTTGGAGGTCTCCAGAGACAGGGCATCCACAACCTCTCTGGGCAACCTGTGCCAGTGCTTCACCACCCTTATCGTAAAAACCTTTTTCCTTATATTGTGTCTAAATCTCCTCGCTCTCAATTTGAAACCATTTCCCCTAGTCCTCTCACAACTTGCCCTGCTGAAGAGTCTATCCACTTCTTTCTTGTAGGCCCCCTTTAGATACTGAAGGGCTGATAAAAGGTCTCCCCGGAGCCTTCTCTTCTCCAGGCTGAACAGCCTTAGCTCTCTCAGTCTGTCCTTATAGGGGAGGTGTTCCAGCCCTTGGAGGGGGATCTTGCCAATGAAGATAGGTTCAAAAGATGTAGCATCCTGGAGAAATCACTACATCTAAGAATTATCCTCATTACAGAGCTAGACATTGTTAACAGTAAAATATATTGTGGTGGAAACAATACACTGAAGAGATATTGTTTTAATGGTCTTTAATCTTGCCCATTCATCAATACACTGAAGTTACTTAGCAAATCATCTTTTGTAAAATATCACTCTGATGCTCAAATGTAACATGCTGCACATAAAATGAAAGTCACTCTCATGTAGATTAAAGAAAGTAAACAGTCTTTTGACATGCAGATTGTTAATAGTTTACAACTGTTGCCCTAATAATGAAATCACTGGTTTTAGACTACATCTTTTTAAGGTACGGTGATTTACAAAAAGTAAAAAGAATGTCTTTTAGAACAGCAGGATAAGGAAGACGGTCTACTACCCTGAAACAGCAAAATCAAACATTGTTATCTACAAAGAGCCATTGTACACATGACGTTTTCTAAAGAATGGACAAGTGTCTTCCTTAGCACTCTGAAAACGTAGAGATCAATTTTTGTGCTCTAGAACCCGCAGAAGTCTTTCACTTAACTTGGATGCAGGGTTGTTAGCAGACTTATGTAAAATTCTACATTGCTTAGAAAAAGCTGTCAGTTAAATCTTCCTGCTTTTTCACAATTCAAACAATGGCTGTGTCACAATAATAAATGCAAAGGTAATAAATTCTGTTAAAAAACAAAACAGTCATAACAAAAAAATGTAATGGGAAACAGCAGTAAATGGCCTTTATTTGATAAAAAGTTTCCCTTTTGGCTTATCAGTCAGACGGCACAGTTCAATTGTTACACTTCACTAGCTTTTGGTTTTCTATCATCAGTCACACTACAGTGTTTTTCTTCCCAAACAATTTATTCTCCCTGATTCTACCATATTTCACTAAATTTCTGTACCACGGTTGTGCTTGAATCTATACTACAACAAAATGGAGCCATCAGTAGAATCTAGACTGTCATCCTCGTGCAAGTAGCCAACACATGTAACCAGTTGATTGACTATGTCTGTCCACCAAAAGCAGACATCTCTTTAATCAACGGATTCTAACATCTTCTTCACATCATTTCCAGGTAGATAGCATGTCTCAGACAGGCCAGCCAGTTACTTCAGTCAAAATCAGACTGCAGAATAAATTCCATGGAATTGCTGGAATTTAGACAGATAAACAGCAACATATTAATTGCATATAGAGGCTAGGTGTTGTAAATTTCCTATGGATATAGAGAAAAAATAATATTTAATGTTTAAATATTTAATATTTATATTAAATAATCTTTAATTTAAATCCACGTATTAAAAATCCACGTATTTTTAATGTCTTTTTACAGAAAATGAAATTTATTACAAATATTTTCCTGGGGAGGGGGTCCTCAGTCCATCCCACTTCAAGGCTGTTGGTGGTGATGGGTGCCCTGGGCCTGGAATAGGTTCACAAGCTGGGAAGAGAGCACCTGAAGTGCAGGACAGGGGAACTCAAGCTGGTAAAGCAGCCTCAGCGGGGGCCCCACTCACCTGTCTGTACACTAACGCACAGAGTATGGGGAGCAAGCAGAATGAGTTACAGATATGTGCAGGTCTGCAGGGCTGCTTCCTTCAATGACACGATCTGTCTTATTTCTACAGCTGAAGTCAGTTTGAGTTGAATTTGAAAAATTTTAAACATCGAGTCAAGAAATCATTCATATCTTACTAACAGACCATAGAATAATCTTTTTCATATTGATGTGCTTTCTCATATTAATAACTCACTAAGCTGCTTAGTGGAATACACCTTGTCAATCAGTAGTTCTGTACTGTATACAAGAAGGTTTACAGGATACTTATCATAATGAAAATAGGCTTGACTAACTTTCAATTAATTATTTTGTTCACCAATTACACTTATCAGTATTTGCTGTAGATGCTAATAATCTATGAATATGCTATTTTATTAACACAAAAAGCAATATGGTTTTAATTAAACTACAGAACAGTTCACTGCTTTACATATTTTCTTTTCATTCTCCGGTAAATGAATGTTAATTAGTATATGAGTGTATAGGACGTCATAACATCGACCTTCATCCATTTTCAGAAATGAATGTTGATTCAGTGGCAAGATCATCTGCAGTAGAATTTGTGTAAATCATCTGAACTAGTGAACAAAATCTGTTCATTAATCCTTTCTGACAGGTTAATTTCATCCCCTTTCTAAGTTGTCAAGTTAGAACATGGGATCAAAAACCTTTAAATCAAATACACCAAATCAAGACTAACTGAATATGCTTCAAGTATGTCAATAACTACATTCATTTTTCAAAATCTAATAGGAAAGCTTGTTAAACTATAAAAATGCATGCCCTGCTAAGTCTAGGAGGGCAGAAAAATTGTTGGAACAGCAATTTTAGTTTTTGTTAACTGTATTCCCTAAATGTGTGACAGAACATTCATAGTTCAAATACTTACACATCTCATACACACTCCTTTCAAATGTACATCCTGTGTGTATATTAAACACATATATAAAGTACTGATGTAAAATACAGTAGTTTCATGAATTAAGAGCTCTCGAATTTCACATTGCACTGTTCTACAGAACCATATTTGTCTTCCCTAATCGTTAATTTGTCTAGAATTTGGACTGTCTTTACAAGCAAATGGGACTGGTTTTCAAATTCCACTGAAGATTAATGACTATTAGTAAATTGAATAGGACATAAATTTCAAAGTGTTTGATCTCTATTCCTAGATCTGATGTAAAAGTTCTTCCCACTTAACCACTGTTAACAAAAGAGGTTTAAGAAAAAAGGTCTACTCAAGACATTTGCCAAATATTCCCATTATACTACATCAGGTTTACTAGTATTAGTGATGATATCAATGTTACTGCTGGATGAGAATTGTCAATCATCACGTATTTCAAAAAGTGAGTGGAACAGTTTTAAATAAAGCTCCCAAATACAGGACTCTGCAGGTGAACTACTTTCAGTTGAGATACAGGGCTTCATTCTGTCACAAACACATAGCCAGGAAATATTCGTTGCAGTCCATAGGCTGCAGGAACTTATGCTCTTTCTAGTTGCACGGCAGTCAAGTTACTACAGTCTAGATCTTCTTGTCACCACCCTGGCTCTGCTCACCCCACTTGGGGTCAGAGCACAGTTTGCAATAGACTCACCAGCAGCACCCTCTTTATTCCCCTCCTCAAAGGATAAATCCCATTTATCTTAATTTCACTGTTAACTTTATCCCCGTAAATCAGAGGATTTGAATCAGTTTGCATTATTGGTGGAAGGGTGACATTTAACTGGACTAGTACCTGCTTTGGTCCTATTTTATTTGGACTGGTAACAAATTCTTGGAACCACGTACAGAGTGTGCCCATTTTTTGCTCATCACAAATGTACATGTGACAAGGCATCTGAGGTACCCCAAGATACTGAATAACACCAGACCACATGGGACTGGTAAGTATGACATGGGAACTATAGAGGGCCTTCTGGATACTTCTGGAGGGGCAACTGGAAGCCAGGCAAGATACCCTGAGGTATCTCAAGATGTTCTAGGTATCTGTGGGGAAAGCAGTGTATCAACTGACTATTTCAGCATGAAATGAATCTCCAGGCTCCATTGATTAGTCATCCAGAGGCTACACTGACAGCTCAGATATCCAAACCACATGTAAATGCCATGTAGACTCCTGCTTCTTCATGTCTTCATCTACAGCAGAATCCTGCCCTTTGCATCTGTGATACTTGCACTGACACAAGCTGGGAGATACAAAAACCAAGAATTCAGCTGTCAGTGACTTTTCTCCTTGAACTCCAAAGAACATAAAAGACATAGACCTGAACTGGCATCAGCAGAGGTGAAAATTTTGGTTCCATTTGTCTCTACTCTCTGTCTCCGCTCTCTGTCTCCTGAGATTTATTCAAATGTGTCTACACCACAGCATTTTAACGAGTTTAAATGAGGCTGAAGACTTTTCTTGGGCTCTATATGCAGGAGTCTGTTTCATGGCAACTAAATAATTAATCAGTGCTACTCTGCAATTAACCAGATAATATCAGATATTACAGTAAAATTAATGATCTCATTTCAGATTGTATTTGACTTCATGGCAAACTAGGCAGTTAAACTTCTCTTTCTCTAAGTACTTATGTTTTTTTTAAAAAAAAACAAATCTTCTAAATCACATGTCAAATTGAGTTATGGATACTTCTGTTTTAATCTGCAAAATTTTCTTTACTTTCTTACCAAAACAGTTTATTCATAGCATCCATTTTAGGCAGCTACAACAACTTTAAAATACTTTAGTGGTCAATCTATTTGTTCTTAATACATTCTGGATCTCTCTTTATCTGTCATTGTCCCACATGACATCTTGGTCACTAAATTGGAAAAGCACAGCTTTGATGGATGGACCACTTGTTGGATAAGGAACTGGCTGGATGGTCGCACCCAGAGATTCGTGGTCAATGGCCCAATGTCAAAATTGCTACTGGTGACAAGTGGCGTCCCTCAGGGATCAGTACTGGGACCAGTGCTGTTCAACATCTTTGTTGGTAACATGGACAGTGGAATCGAGTGCACCCTCAGCAAGTCTGTGGACAACACCAAGCTGTGTGGTGCCGTTGACATGACAGAGGGAAGGGATGCCATCCAGAGGGACCTGGACAGGCTGGAGAGGTGGGCCCATGCCAACCTCATGAAGTTCAACAAGGCCAAGTGTAAGGTCCTGCGCCTGGGCTGGGGCAATCCCAAGCACAAATACAGGTTGGGCAGAGAATGGCTGGAGAGCAGCTCTGAGGAGAAGGATTTGGGGGTGTCGGTTGATGAAAAACTCAACATGAGCTGACAACATGTGTTTTTGCAGCCCAGAAGGCCACCCGCATCCTGGGCTGCATCAAGAGAAGCGTGACCAGGAGGGCAAGTGAGGTGATTACGCCCCTCTACTCTGCTCTTGTGAGTACTCCCACTTGGAGTACTGTGTCCGATTCTGGGGCCTCCAACAAAAGAAGGACATTGTGCCATTGGAGGGACACCAGAGGATGGTCACAAAGATGATGAGAGGGCTGGAGCACCTCCTCTACGAAGGCAGGCTGAGACAGTTGGGATTGTTCAGTCTGGAGAAGAGAAGGCTCCAGAGGGACCTGATAGCAGCCTTCGAGTACCTGAGTGGGGCCTACAGGAGAGCTGGGGAGGGACTCTTTAGAAGGGCATGTAGCAACAGGACACGGGCTAATGGCCACAAACTGGAAGAGGGGAGATTTAGGCTAGATATTAGGAAGAAATTCTTTCCTGTGAGGGTAGTGAGACACAGGAACGGGTTGCCCAGAGAGGTTGTGGATGCCCCCTGCCTGGAAGTGTTCAAGGCCAGGCTGGATGGGGCTCTGAGCAACCTGGTGTAGTGGGAGGTGTCCCTGCAGGATCATGCAGGTTGGATCTGTACCTTTGCAAGTCAGACCTTGCAAGCCAGGATCATGCACCTTTTCAAGTCAGACCACATTGCTCATGGCTTTAACTACTAGGGTCTTGAAACATCCTCAGAATGAAGAAAGGCTACCCAAAATGTCTGGGTAGCTTCCTTCAATGCTTAACTATTGCCATGGTGAAAAAGAATCTCCTTATGTACAGTCCAAACTTCTCTTTGTTTCAGTTCATGCCTGCTGCCTTTTGCCTGTTCCCCACTGTGAAAAGCCCAGTTCAATCTCCTGGATGACCTTTCCTCAGGCACTTGGGGCTGCTATTCAGATTTCCTCCAGTCTGAACAGGCTAGTCTCCCTCAGCCTCTCCTCACAGGTAGATGCTTCAACCACCAACAATAGTGCAGGCATCCATTGAATTTGCTTCTGTTTTTCAATAGATATCCAGTGCCTTTGAAATGCCTTTGGAGGCACAACCAGCTGGCAAATATGAAATGGAACCTGTAAGTAATCCTTCTANGGTCACAAAGATGATGAGAGGGCTGGAGCACCTCCCCTAGGAGGGGGGAGGGCTGCTCCTTAGCAGCAGCTGGAGGTTAAGCAGATTATCTTAAATGGTATCAGACACCCATGGATGAGAAATTGTATTTGGCCCTATATCCCCCTTAAATTAAATGGAATTGTAGGGACTTACGCAAGACACATGTAGAATTCTAAATTCAAGGGACTGAATCAGTGAGTGGACACCAATCCCAGACTATCAAAATCATGTAATATTGCAGGTGCAGCTATGAATATTGGTAAACTATTGGGCATAAAATATGAGCAAAAATTTTCATCAATGGCAAGCTACTTGCTGTCTCAAGATTTCAAAAGACATATTAATTAATGTAACTTAAGAGAGTTATTTGTCAAAAGTATTTAAAAATAGGGAAACAGAGTCTTATTTCACATAATTAGAGACAGAGTTACATTTAGGATTTAGATTGCTTTGATCTTATTCCTGGATCTTAAAATACAGGAATTTATTCTGTTCCAATTCCTATTGCATAACAAATCAATTAGAAATATTTTTATGCATTACAGGTGGAGTTATTTAAATCATAATTTTAGATCTGAAACGTGCTGTAGGTGTCCCTCCTTGAGCTAATTACCACTGAGTTTTAATCTCAGTTTTGTTTAAGGTTGTTATGGATAACTTTTAAGAGGAACAGTTACTTGAAGTGTTTTCATTACTTTTAGACAAATAATAGTTATTGACACAAACAAACTTAATGTCAATTCATTTGACAACTCAGTAATATAACCTTGCACAATCTTTCCTTCCTTTTCAAAACCTTTCAAACACAACATTGCGAGAAATGGTCAGCTGCTAAACAAGTCCTTTTCTTCCCTATACATTCATGTTTCTAATAGTAATCATATTTTTAGAAAGTTGCTGCAGCTTTCACTTTGCGTAATTAATATTTTTAGGCAATATCTGGTACCAAAATGTCTGCAACATTAAGAGGTACATTTAGTTCTTAATTCAGCTCATATTTTTATAAAGTATAGAAATATCTTCTCTCTAAACTGGAGAACTTGAGACTTTCAAGTATGATCCCTAATCTTACAGGTTTATTGTTACATCTGAAAACAGATGATGCATACTTATGTAATTTCATTTTTATCTTGAAAATTAAAAACATAAATAGCAGATATCTTTTACTATTTTGAGTACACAGTAAGAAATGGAACTTACAAGATATGCATAAGTATTTCCATAAATAGAACTAAAAGAAATTGGGTGTGGTTTAAAATCAAGTCCTTGAGCTCTAGTACACAGATATTTAAGTATCTAATATATGTGGATTTAAAGACATTTTTAAAGTGGAGGAATGCATCATATAGTCTTAATCATGTACAAAGCCTTTAATCAGTGATATATAAATGTTTAATATTTGGAAATAATTCTGTATCTTTGTCTTCAAGGAGTACTTTACTATATTTGCACTGTTATAGAAATGACAGATGAAAACTGATTACTCACCGACCTTAGGAAAATGAACAATATGATAGTACCATATCTGAATCATGAATTGAGGAATGCATTAATCAGGAATATGCATAGATTTTCAAGGTTTTGCATTAACTGTTCATCTTCCTGCTCATATCATATTGCAAACTAATCATCATATGTATCAGGCATGCAAAACATTTCACATGAACTACCATCCACCTGTGGGCCTATAAATTACATCCCTCAAACATCAATTATATTCCGAAGGAAACTTTAAGCAGTCAACAACTTGAAAAAAAAAGGTTTAAAATAACCTCAATTTAACTAAAATGGTGTAATAAATCTCTATGCAATAGGTGTTATGGAGCTTGTGTTTCTTTCCCAACCACTTCCACCCAGTGGTGACTAATGCTGGTGGGAATACCCACACACTGTGTAGGGTTACCGTGTTAGACTTGTGGTACTGTAATACAGGTGTAGGGTGTGCCCCATGCCACGGCAGCTGGCTGGGTGCTGGTGTAGTGCACCACTACAGTTAGCACAGCAGGGAACTAAGGCTCTGGATGTTTTAGAGGTTTATAAATGTCTGGTGGTGACAGACCATGCTGGCTCCAGTGCCACAACTGTCCCTATTTCCACCTTTCAGATATCATGATTTCTTGCTCTGAATGTCTTGTAATAATAATATTTCCCCCTAGAATCATTACAGGCTTCTTACAATGTTTATATCCTAAAGTCTCCAGTATATATATTCTCATATTTAAGCCCCATTTTACAAGCACTAACTGGAAATAAAGTATATATGGACAAGCATATGCACATGCATATGAAATACTTACACAGAATTGAGCATAAGAATATACACTTAATAATGGCAGATTATAGATTTAGGGATAATGACATTTCATTCTCGTGGTCTCACTTCAGAGTATCGGGTATATTATAGCGCATTTCTGATGGAGGGTGTTATTTTTCAACTTGTTGCAATTTCCAGAGCACATGGTAGCTTTTGACTGAAAGCTGCATATAGGCATTCAAGCAAAAAAATTGTTAAGTCAAATATCAAAAATAGCATTTTGTCTCCCAAAATGGATAAAGGTGTATCTGCAGCAGTCTGCTATGGCGGAACTTTACAGAGGGTAGCAATTTTTACTACATGAAATTAAGAATATATTTCCAAATTTTATTCCTTCTAAATCTACTCATATTTATATGATAATCACTATGAAATTCAAGGGCAACAAAGGTTTCTCATTCATAACACTTAAAGATATATCTTTGTAAGTAAAATATGTTCTAATGAAATAATATGCAAATGACAGTTATAAATATGCATCTGACAATTAGAAATAGCAACAGTTTTTTGCTTGAATAAAGCATTTTTAATCTTTGTAGAAAGAACTTTAAAGCTAAGTGAAGCTCACATTTCACTTGCCATATTAGGAAGTCAAAGTTATGGGATATGTTGGTATTTATGTCTGTAAATGTTATTTTATGTTTTGAAATATCGTTTCTTCAAACCTGCAGTTCCTGAAAACAAAGAAAATTAAACATTCTAGGACTTTTCAATTGTTTTGCCATAAAAATGGATGAAAAGGGGATGAAAACAAATATGATCTGGTTTGTTTGGATAATCATCTATAAGCATATATATTATATTGGTATACTTCTGAAGAGATCGCCTTACAAGACATCCATCCAACACGAGAGGTACAAATACTAGCACAAAGAAATCAGTTCCATGCTCATTTGACTTTTCTGTGGTTGAATTCAGAATTCATTGGAATTATAGCTTTTCGCATAGTGCTTCACATGTCCATATTCTTCACAGCAGTTCAAGAAGTTCTGCACCTCTAATGTTTGATGAGTTCAGCAAACATCCCCTACAGTGAAGCCTCGTGACTCAATTTATTATTTTTCTTCCAGTAAACCACTGCTGCAAATACAATGCTATCCGTCCTTGACACCCTGAGGACGATATTGTATGATATATCATTATAGCTGTGAGCTCTCTCCATAGGGTGGGTGAACGATAACAGTATATGATGCTGTGGAAGCCCAGCTGCAGAACTACCTCGTTAGTCTTCGAAGAAGTGTAGTTTTACTTCCAGTACCTTCATGGAAAAAAAAAAAAGAAAAAGAATCCATAGACACACAGCACTCCCTACTCAGAGAGTGAGGCAGGCTCTCCTCATCAATAATAAACTGTTTGTTACAGAGAAGCAAGATTCATGGTGTACACCCAAAAGGAGCAGAAGCAAACAGCCTGACAGATTCTTAAATTATTATTTAATTTCCCCATGCTAAAGCAAGACTTACACTGAAAGGAACTTTGAATAAAACACCTTGTGGTTACTAAAGGGAAGTCAGATATTTTGTACAAAATACTTAATTTCTAAACATTTTTCTAATGCTTTCCTGAGTAAGTGGCAGAACAGAACAACATCCTCCTGCAATATGCTGTATTGTTTGTGTAAATCAGTTTTGGTATAGGAGTCCAGGGAATTATTTTCAGTAAATTATTTACTCAGATAATGTAGCTCCTTTTTGTTCATGAACAAGCTGATTTTTGCAAATCTGTTTCACTTATGTATTTATGCAGCCTCCATTACAATAGCATCAGAGCATGTCAGTCTTTAAATACACATTTATCCTCATAACACGCTAATCTAGGAAGCATTACATTTGAAACTGTTCTAATACTTTACCAGTATTAACAGCATATACTATCCTCAGTGATGGACAGTAACTACATTCTACTAGATGCTATACAAATAGAGAGTAAAGTAACAGTCCAAGGTATCTATTATAGAGTGAGCTGACCCATTCCTAGCTTCCCCTTGTACTGTACTGACTGGGTGCTAAATTCATTTACTCAGACATAGGAGTATAATTCCATTTACATGACATATA
>VXAV01005465.1:101568-122550 GCA_013399715.1 Alectura lathami | reverse complement strand
CATAGTGACAGCTGCTTTTGTGGCCAAAACTTTGAGCTTACATTCCTATGGAGAGCATCAATCCAATACCAGCAGGATTCTACTTCACACAGAGGCCAATTCTTAGTTATAAGTGTTTTCAGAAGAAAAACAGTCAGAGTGCTTTACTAAAAATAATGATCTAGGCCCTGCTGCATTTTGGACCATATTTTTTGTCTTATAACAGATCCTCATCATTACTGGTTTTTTACTAAACAAAAAGCTTCTAGATCACGAGCGAGGTAGAGAGAAGGAGAGGGAAAAGAGGAAGAGATAATCATATCACCCCAATGTACTTGCATGTGTCATAGAGCACAGAATCATTTGAGTTGGAAGGGACCTTTAAAGGCCATCTAGTCCATCACTCCTGCAGTGCACAGGGACACCTACAGCTAGATCAGGTTGCTCAGAGCCCTGTCTAGCCTGACCTTGAAGGCCTCCAGGGCCTCCAACCACCACCTCTCTGGGCAACCTGTTCAGCGCTTCACCACACTCATCGTAAAAAACTTTTTCCTTATGTCTAGCCTAAATCTCCCCTCTCTCACCTTGATACCACTTCCCCTAGTCCTATCACAAGAGACCCTGCAAAAGAGTCTGTCCCCTTCCTTCCTGTAGCCCCCCTTTAGATATTGTAAGGCTGCTATCAGGTCTCCCTGGAGCCTTCTCTTCTCCAGGCTGAACAGATCCAACTCTCTCAGCCTGGAACGCCAATACCTGGAACCATGTCAAAGGCCTTCCTGAAGTACAGATAGATGACGTCAGTGGCTCTTCCCTTATCCACTGATGCAGTAACATCATTGTAGAAGGCCACTAGGTCAGGCAGGACTTGCCCTTGGTGAAGCCATGCTGGTTGTCTCACATCACATCCCTGTCTTACACATGCCTTAGAATAGCTTCCAAGAGGAACAGCTGTAAATTTAGCTCTCCTCTTAATCTCAAAATTAAACATTTGGGACTTGTGGACATTCAGCCCTACATAGTCACTTTCTTGACTTAAAGTATTATGACAGGTACTACAGTTAAGCAAGGTACCTTCAGTAGGCATAGTTAATATAGAGTTTAGTTGACTTTGATCACAGATATTTGTATTTCATGTGAATAAACTCTGTGAAGAAAAGCATCACCATTTACCATGCAATATGTATTAACTGGATTAAATTAACTGCTGACCTTTCCTAATATTTGGCAACTAGTTAGTATATATTAATGTATGGATTTATGCTTGTGGTCTAATTATTTACAGTCTGGTTAATAAACTTCTCTTCTCCTTGCTTCCCTCCTCTCCTGCCTCACCTTCATCTGGAGAAACAGCTAACAAAGTCACCTTGAAAGGACAAAAAAAAAGTGCAACCTTCACTCAGGGCGGTGGGTTGCTGGTTTATTCCTAAATAATAACTAAGTCTGGAAATCCAAGATATGTATAGAAGGAAAGAGACATTGGTTTATAAGAAAACTGGAAACATCTCACATCAAACAAATAAATAGTGAGGTACTGCTCTCAAGTTTTACCTCAGTACTTCTCCTCCTCGCAGTTTCTTTAAAGGCAATATTTAAAAAAAAAAAAACTTTCATATTTAAAGAATTCATTGAGCTGGATTGAATTGAATTGATAGGAAATGCTTAGACTTTAAAATATATTAGATAGTATTGTTGCTGCTACAGATGGAAATTAAGTAAAACTACTCTTCATTCTGAACACTCAGTCTAATAGAAACCTTTCTAATATTACTACATGCATAAAAACACGGTAAGTCAAATCTCTCTCTAGTTATTTCTCTATGTCAGACTTCCTAAATAAGTTCTTGCACAAAGATATAATGAATTTTAATTGCATACAGAGGAAGTTTGAATTCTAACCACGGGTATAACATGCTGTGCCAGCCATTTCAGAGCTGCTTTTTTGTCCCTTACATTTCATTTTGATCACCCTGTTAAGAATAAACTCATATGCACAAAGAGAATCATTTTTCTTTTAAATTATTAATTAAAAGATTAATGCACACCTTCAGATCTCCCATAAGAGCAATGTTCCAATATCTGTACAGCTTTTAATGAGGTGTGCAAGAGAGATCCAAAAACTATTTTTTTCTGTGGTCATATTTTCAATGTTAATAAGAAAATGTAACATCCAGTGACGCACAAGCCTCAAAACCAGCTCCAAAGTATTGCAGGCACTAGGATGAGCCGCAGAAATAGCCAGCAACAGAACTGCAGAGAAATGGCTAGAAATGAGAACTTCTCTGCTGGACATCCCAACAAATCCTTTATCAAGTATTCAGATTAGGAAGAGATTGCTATACCACACCTTTCCCGTATTTTACCATGGGCTCATTGTTTCTACAGGGAAAAATAAACAAATCCACATTATTTTAATTGATCAGATATGCAAAATACACTATTTGTTTCAGAGTCAAACCTTCCAGATCAGAAACCCCAGTTTATGGTGCTGTTCACCAACAGAGAAGGACTCGTGGGTGATGTCCAGGTCGGGAGCTGTCTTGGGCAGAGCAAACATGAAATGGTAGGTTTCTCTATTCATGGCGAAGTCAGGAGGGAGGTCAGCAAAACTGCTACCTTGGGCTTCCAGAGGGCAGACTTTGAACTGTTAAGGACACTGGTAGGGAGGGTCCCTTGGGAGTCTGCCCTGAAGGGTAAAGGGATCCAGGAAGGCTGGACACTCCTCAAGAAGGAAGTCGTAAAGGTGCAGGAGCAGGCTGTCCCTGTGTGCCACAAGATGAGCCGGAGGAGAAGAAGACCAGTGTGGATGACCAGGGAACTTCTGCTGAGACTCCAGGAGAAAAAGAGAGCCTGTCTCCAGTGGAAGAAGGGATGGGCAACTCAGGAAGATGATAAAGACTTTGCTAGGATGTGCGAGGAGGAAATCAGGAAGCCAAAAGCCAAGCCTGAGCTCAACCTGGACACTGCAGTAAAAGACAACAAGAAATGTTTTCACAAATATATAACCAGTAAGAGGAGGGAAAGGAAAACCTCCATCCTTTATTGGATGTGGTGGGAAACGTGATTACTGAGGATAAGGAAAAGGCTGAGGTTCTCAATGCCTTCTTTACGTCTGTCTTTAATAGTCAAGACGCTTATCCTTAGAATACTCTATTCTCTGATCTGGAAGTATGGGTTGGGAGCAGTACAAACCCCCCATGATTCAGGTGGAGACAGTAAGAGATCTGCTACTCCATGTAGGCTGTCACAAGTCCATGAGACCAGATGGGATCCACCCAAGGTTGCTGAGGGAGCTGGAGGAGGTGATTGCTGTGCCGCTCTCCACCATCTATCAGCATTCCTGGTTAACAGGAGAGATCCTGGAGGACTGGAGGCTGGCCAATGTGATTCCCATCTACAAGAAGTGTCGGAAGGAAGATCCGGGGAACTACAGGCCTGTCAGCCTCACCTCAGTGCCAGGAAAGATGATGGAACAGATCATTTTGAGGCAGATCACAAGGCATGTGCGGGACAGCCAGGGGATCAGACCCAGCCAGCATGGGTTCATGAAAGACAGGTCCTGTTTGATCAACCTCATCTCTTTCTATGAATGGGTGAACCTCCTGGTGGATGAGGTAAAGGCTGTTGATGTAGTCTACCTGGACTTCAGCAAAGCCTTTGACACTGTCTCCCACAGTATTCTCCTGGGGAAGCCAGAAGCCTGTGGCATGGACAGATTCGTGCTTTGCTGGGTAAAAAGCTGTCTGGAGTCCCGGGCCCAGAGAGTGGTGGTGAATGGAGTTAAGTCCAGCTGACATCCAATCACGAGTGGTGTTCCCCAGGGGTCAACATTGGGGCCTGTCCTGTTTAATATGTTTATTGACAATCTGGATGAGGGGATCAGTAATTTTGCAAATGACACCAACTTGAGAGGAAGTGTCGATCTGCCTGAGCATAGGAAGGCACTTCAGAGAGGTCTAGACAGGCTGGATTGCTGGGCTGAGGCCAATGGGATGAGGTTCAACAAGACCAAGTGCAAGGTCCTGCACTTTGGCCACAAGAACCACAGGCAATGCTACAGGCTGGGAGCAGAGTGGATGGAAGACTGTGCCAAGGAAAACTCGGCAGTGTGTCCAGGTGGCCAAGAAGGCCAAAAGCATCCTGGCCTGCATCAGAAATAGTGTGGCCAGCAGAACTAGGGAGGTGATCATCCCCCTGTACTCAGCTCTGGTGAGCACCTCGAGTGCTGTGTTCAGTTTTGGGCCCCTCACTACAAGAAGGACGTTGAAGCGCTGGAGCGTGTCCAAAGAAGGATAGCAATGTTGGTGAGGGGTCTGGAGCACAAGTCTTATGAGGAGTGGCTGAGGGAACTGTGACTCTTTAGTCTGCAGAAAGGAGGCTCAGGGGAGACATTATTGCTCTCTACAGCTACCTGAAAGGAGGTTGTAGAGAGGTGGGTGTTGGCATCTTCTCCCAGGTAACTAGTGATAGAAGAAGGAGTAACAGCCTCACGCTGCACCAGGGGAGGTTCAGGTTAGATATTAGGAAAAATCTCTTCTCCAAGAGAGTGGTCAGGTACTGAAACAGGCTGCCCAGGGAGGTGGTTGAGTCACCGTCCGTGGAGGTGTTCAAGGTACGTCTGGATGTGAAACTGAGTGACAAGTTTTAGTGGTAATCTTGGTGGTAGGTAGACGGTTGGACTAGATGATCTTGGAGGTCTTTTCCAGCCTTGATGATTCTGTGATTCTAAATTTTATGTCCACCTTCAAAATGTCTAAAAAGCATAGTTCTCCCAGTATGGCCATGCCAACTCAAAGGCCAATGCTGAACATGTATTTTTTTCTATTATTTTATTTGTGGTTTCACTTTTGAAACACATACTTGTTTCACAATCACCCCAAGGCCGTCTGGCATCAGATTGCTGTTATAAGCATATCTGTCCATCCCCATGGAATTACCTGGCTTGAGCTCAGAGGTTAGGAAAGCTAACTAGTTGAAAAAGGCAGATCAGATGATAGACAATAGAGAAAGACATAAATAAGCTTATAGGTATATTATGTTACAGTTCTTAAATCTCTTTTCTCCTCATTTCTCTGTCAAATGATTTTTGCATTCTAAAGAATAAATTTTGAACCGCCCCAAATACAAGTCATTGAACACTAATTTTTTCCTTTATTACAGTTACAGTAAAAATGCGCTACAGCTTTGTGTAAATCTTCTGTGAGAATCCACAGACTATTAAACAGCCTTATTTTCAACATGCATCATTTTAAATTGTGTAAGCAACAGATGTGAACCAACAGTCATTTTATCCATCCTGGCATGTGTGTTTTTCAGTGCTTTATTTCTGGTTGTAGAACCTCTAAAATAGAGGCTTTATGTAAGAAATTACATAAACAGCAGATAGTTAAATTCACCACAGGAAAGAAAGACAAGAAGAAATAAATATGTTAATAGGATGATTTAAAACAGCATGATCTCTTGATTGCAGTCTAAATATTAATATCACTGTGTTTACTGTCCTAGCACACTGCGAGGAGAGGATTCAGGACGCCAGACTGCAGCAAGCCCTTCTGGTTCTCAGCACCCAGGGAAAAGGACCACTACTAATGAGCTCGGGGCAGAATATGGTTTGCCCAGTACTACCTTACAGAAAGTAAAAGGAGATAATTAATGACAAATTGTCAGTTATCTGATAATGCATATGGCTCCTTGCCATTGTACGAAAAATACTTTGCAGCTGTTAGGTTGCTCTTATTATTTTGAAAGGTGAGAGCTGTTATATATCAACAACAACAACAACAACAAAAGTTGTTTTAACCTTGTTACATAGTAGAAAGAAACATTTTTACAAAGCTTTATCAGATGGGTTTTTGGCTGAATCCAGATCTTCATTTGCTTTAAGATAAGAGGATCCCTTCTTTATGTTCTGCTACATAAAATTCCTATTCTGTCATTAAAGCAGTCTGTTAAACCACTAATTAGAGCTATTAGCCTTAAATGTCCTTTGAATTTTGTACATTCAGTCAGCACCCATCCCAAAATGTGCTTTGATCTTTGATGCAAATGTAAGGAGCATCCTAACTTCCTCCCTAGAGGAACATAGTCCTGTCACTTTGATTTTATAGTTGATGCTGCCTGGGGTTAATACGCTATTCCTCCCAGAAGAAATAAAGGAATAGACCATGTTTTGCTGAGAAAGAGAATTAGAATCACAGTCTTTATAAATTCTTGAAGTATTGTATTTGGTATTTCAAATATTTTCCTTTGAATAATTTCATTGTCCATAGGTAAAATGCAATGCTTCATTCCTCTTCTATTAAGAATATCTGTATGGTTTACTTATTTTCTAAAGATTCCTTAGAGAACATTTTGTAAGAAAATAATTATAAATTAAAGAACAATTATAACTTACATCGAGTTCTTGATTTTTATGGCCTGACACTTTATTAGAGCTACTCACAAAGAGACTCTTTTTGTAATCAAAATGACAACTCATATCATCAATGGTAAATATCGTTTGAAATCTAACACAATACTTCTCTAGCAGAGGCAGAGTCAAATTTAAATTTACAACCAGTGCCAACACTATAAAAATCAATGGAAGAGCTCATCAAATTCAGAGCTCTTCTGATTAGGACAAGAGTAAATGAGTAAGTAAATGCTTGAAATGTTATTTTTATATGGATATGAAAATCAAACCACTCCTTTGTGGATTTACTGTCCTGGGATGAGATCTTGCTTTCCAGTGCTGATGACACAATCTTTCCAGCGCTGATGACACACTCTTTCCAGCCAGTACTTTACACTAAACCTATAGACAGCCCCAGGAGTATCTCCTCTCCTCCAATAATATCCATGTAAGTGTCCGTACTTAATTTTCTATTTGCTCTTTCATGATGTCTCCAGCCCACAATTCCAGTGTTCCCTTCTCCACAGAGAAACTGATATTGTCACAGATAAAATTATCCACATTTACATCTTAGGATTGCTTGTACTGCAATGGTTATGGCATTCTTTTCCAAAGAAGGTGTTCAGGATTCAAGTCCCTACAACAAAAGCTATGAATTCAATCCTAGATTTTTCACTTTCTGAGAAAGTGCTTTAATTACTATGTTACACATCAGAGATGGTCAGTCCTTCTTCACTTTGAGCTGAACTCAGCATCCTCATATAGTTCAGGCACTTAGTAAATCAAACCCTCTCAAGACCACAGTTTACACACTACTCTTCCTGTCTCTGAGATCCAACAAAACTTGGATGGGGACTTTGTATTTCTAAACAGAGACATGAGAGCAATTGCAGTCCACGTGGCAACTTTAACCTTTAATCACCTACGGATTCGAAGAATCATGGAATCACAGAATTATAGAATCATAGAATCATAGAATCATAGAATCATAGAATGGCTTGGGTTGGAAGGGACCTCAAGGACCATCTAGTTCCAACCCCCCTGCCGTGGACAGGGCTGCCAGCCACTAGCTCACTAGATCAAACTGCCCAGGAACCCATCCAGCCTGGCCTTGAACACAGCCAGGGATGGGGCAGCCACAACTTCTCTGGGCAGCCTGTGCCAGCGCCTCACCACTCTCTCAGGGAAGAATTTCTTCCTGATGTCCAACCTAAACCTCCCCTCTTTCAGCTTCAGCCCATTCCCCCTTCTCCTACCATTATCCACCTGTGTAAAAAGTCGGTCCCCCTCCTGCCTGTAAGCTCCTTTCAAGTATTGGAAGGCCGCAATGAGGTCTCCCCGGAGCCTTCTCTTTTCCAAGTTAAACAATCCCAACTCCCTCAACCTTTCCTCACAGGAGAGGTGCTCCAGCCCTCTGATCATTTTGGTGGCCCTCCTCTGGACCCGCTCCAACAGCTCCACATCCCCTCTGTACTGGGGGCCCCAGGCCTGGACACAGTGCTCCAGGTGAGGCCTTACAAGGGCAGAGTAGAGGGGGACGATCACCTCCCTCTCCCTGCTGGCCACCCCTCTCTTGATACAGCCCAGGATGCCATTGGCCTTCCTGGCTGCAAGAGCGCCGCCCCATGTCCAGCTTTTCGTCAGTCACAACGCTCAAGTCCTTCTCTGCAGGGCTGCTCTCAAGGAGTTCTTCTCCCAGTGTGTACACACACCTGGGATTGCCCCGACCCAAGTGCAACACCTTGCACTTGGCCTTGTTGAACCATGGGGATTCAAGTAGTCCCCATGTGATTGTTCTTATCTCAGTCCCTAATATGTTTTAATGCTGTCTGTCTGTCTGCAAAAGTACTTCTGCACAAGAGATTCTGCATGTGAGACAAGTGCAGAAGTGATTAGTCCAAACATATTGTATATGATTTTTAATGCAAATGTATGTGACTAGAAAGGCATTTTTAATTCCTCTTTCTGTAACTAGAGAGCTCAATCACATACATCTGCACGAAACCAGTGAATTAAAGAAAGTAGCTTCATAGCTCAGCAAAACACATTAAATTGGGTATTCAAAGTGAAAATGAACGTCAAAAACCAAAAAGCAAAAAGGACCACTGTCACCCAATATGTAGAGGATTTCAGTTTTTCTGCTTTTGGAAGTCAGTCATCAACCCTTGCTGTTCACAATTATCTTGTTCCTTAAAGCAAGGAGTTGCAATAAATTGAACTGTATTTTCCCTGATGATAATGGTAGTTCTTAGGGTGATGATTTCATGTATTTATATTTGGAGAGTAATTTGAATTGTGGGAACCACTCTGAAAAAAAAATACAAAGATTTACTACAAATGATGAAATAAGGGTATTCACATATAATGTTAAAAAAAAAATGAATTTACAGGAAAGCTTTTGTACATTTTCTTTCACAATTACATAATTCTTATACTAACCCTGTTGCCTACATCTTCACATTTTCAAGAGGTGTGAATTTGACAGATCAGATGTCAGTTCAGAAAAAGTACACTGAAACTTGCAAAAGGTTGGATGCCATTCTGGCTACACTGATTAAAACTGACACATATTTGGAACATGCCAGTTCAAGACTGAAGATGACAACAAAGGAAAGTATGGAGACATGGATGTTGTGATTGATAGGTGGTACATTATTCTAAACTAATACTTAAACTGGGAGCTGACATAGTGGAGTAGAACAAAAAATGTGTTTTATCTGATACGCTGCCCCTCACAACAACCTGTACTGAAATTTCAGAGAACACTTTGCCAAGTTATTTACAGCAAACACATAAAATACATTCTTTATACATACCTTCTTTATCACAAATCATACAAATAAATAGAAACTCAATTTTTATAGTTAGTTATGTATTGCCATTTACCCTGTCAGATTCAACTTTCTGAATCTGTAACAACAGCACAGCTCTGCAACTCAGAGACTGCTGTATTTCAGGGTGAAGGGTGCCAAAACTTAAATACCTTCTTCTCCACTCTTCCCCTTTCACTTCCCCCCAATGCCTTTAACTTCCTCACCTTTATTTCCAGATATCAATTCCATTGCCCACATTCCCTATATTGCTATATCACCTATTCCTCTTTGTCTTCCCCAGTGTCTTCAGACATCACCACCAGGCTGTAACCCATGGTGGTTAAGCAGTTTCTGGTGTGGGTTTGGGGCAATATGGGAGGACAAATGCGTTGGCAAGGTGACTTCACATGCCAGTGGCCATCTGGGCAATCTGACTATGTTTCTGTATCTTCATTATCTGTACTTTTTATCTATCTGTACTTTACCCTGCATCCTCAGATTTTTCCTTACAGCCAAGAGAATTGTCTGTCATGCTACAAATTGCGCAACCTTTCTGTTGGATTTATGGCTGCTGTGTAAAACAATCTCATGGGACAGACCCACACTGCATATCAGCAGTTAGTCATGTCAAATGCACAAAATACTCTCTATGAACGCCCTTGTAAACATCATTATAAGCCTGTAATAGCTCTCCTTTACATCCTACCCCACTGACAGAAATTATAAAAGTCTTTCAACTCCTTAGAACACATCTATCTGGTAACTCTCATGTCATTTGATGTTACTGTCTGTCTCTAGTGCCAGCGTTGGTCTTGCTAAAATAGAATAGGTCTCCCTATTACAGTATAAAGTCTCTAAGATGGAAGAACATAAGGCTTACCTTAGAGCATTCAGTATGGAATATAATCCCTACATTCAATTTCTTATCAGAAAAAATATTTTCCTTATTTCATATTTTGTAACACGAAAGAAAATACTAGAAGTAGAAATCTATTTTTGGAAGCTGAGTTCTTTGTTTCAGAAAAATCTGGGATGCTGAGTGTCCCGGACAGTGTCCCTTGACAGAGAGTCAAGATCACAACCATAAGCTTGTATTTTTCTATTTTGAGCACTGCAAAATGAAAGGGTTTCCTCTACTTGCAAATTCTTTCTCCAACAAGGGCGTAGAATTCAATAAGCTCTTTAAGCAGTGTAACTACTACTATTACAGATCCTACTTATTCTTTGCAAACACATTTTCAGTAAAATCCCTACATGTAAGACAAAGGCTTTTTCAACTCTTTTTTTTAGTCATCTCGTATCATCTGACTCTTGCAAGACTGTCTTTTTTTCATTCTGTAAGTGACATTTACTGCAATTCTTCATAAACCCTTGAGAATTGGATTCCTTGCCCCTGGAATCAAATAAAATATGTGCACAGCCTGTCAGCAGGTCACATGTATCCTGCCAACCTACATCTAATAGATTTTTCACTTTTCATCAGTGGATTTCAAGACAGTATGTAGTCTGCCAAATTTACTAAAAAGCTTGCTACAGTATCTCACTTTCAAAATGTGCAATCTGTCAAAGCCACAGCTCAAAATGTCTACTACAATGAGAGTCTTTGAAAAATCTGCTACAGTGTTGGCATTCATTCAGAAAATAATGAGTATATCAACAGAGAAGGAGGGGAAAGGAAAAAGTTGTTGGGGGGAGGGTAGAAGAAGTGAAGAGGAAAGATGAATCCTAAATGTAATTTGTTAGACTCTGAAGAAACTACAGGAACTCTTCATGCAAGCATAATCCAGTTTCATATGAATTCCTCCAGGATGAAAGCATGTTAATAGATAAATAGTCTATAAGTACTGTGTTTAATAACACTGATGAAAAGATCGTTTATCACAAGTTTGACCACAGCCGTACGTAGCAAACCTCAGTATTGATTCAAACACAGAGTGCATTTAACAGATATTATCAGACAGCAAATATTCCTGCGCTGCTACTGAATATTATGGGATTCTATATATGGAGCATATCATAACAGAGAGGTGGAGAGAATAGGGTTGCTTAATTTATTAACAGATATATGAAGGAAACTGTAGCAATTTCAGGAGATCCATTAAGGCAAACTTCAATGTCAAGACTGAGAACATTAACAACAAAATGTCCAAGGACAATGAAATGCAAACCTGAGAACTTTCCTCATCTGTCTTTTACAACCTGTATTTCAGAAGATACACATTTACATTCAAAGAATGTAAAAAGAGGCAAAAATTGGAGAAGGAAAAACTGTTCCAAAACCAAGAAATTATTTGAATATTAGAAACAAGTTTTTATGTACCTACTTGAATGGCTGAAAACACAGGTAAGTTTTCCTGAATGTGATGCTAAGCTAGTGAAAGGACTGCAGTAGAATTTTGAATTCAAAGCACTAGAGAAGAGCTGCTTTATGCCTTGTCATGTATCTCTGGAAACTGGTTACAGAAATTCCTCTGAATGTAACAAGCAAATGCATCCTTAACATCTTTTAATTCAAAACAAGCAGGGATACAATGTGCAGAAGGCAACTAGAACAGAAATTAACAGACTTTGTAAACAATCTTGTGCTGCCAATGTGGGGTTTTTTTTTTTTTCTATTAAAAAGTTAAATATTCATTTTACATTCTAATAAAATCTGGATTTGTTTACTTTAAGAGCCTTAGGTTTTCTTCTTAGAATGTGGAGCTGCTGGAGCGGGTCCAGAGGAGGGCCACCAAAATGATCAGAGGGCTGGAGCACCTCTCCTGTGAGGAAAGGTTGAGGGATTGTTGGGATTGTTCAGCTTGGAAAAGAGAAGGCTCCGGGGAGACCTCATTGCGGCCTTCCAGTACTTGAAAGGAGCTTACAGACAGGAGGGGGACCGACTTTTTACACAGGTGGATAATGGTAGGACAAGGGGGAATGGGCTAAAACTGAAAGAGGGGAAGTTTAGGTTGGACATCAGGAAGAAATTCTTCACTGAGAGAGTGGTGAGGCACTGGAACAGGCTGCCCAGAGAAGTTGTGGCTGCCCCATCCCTGGCTGTGTTCAAGGCCAGGCTGGATGGGTTCCTGGGCAGTTTGATCTAGTGAGCTAGTGGCTGGCAGCCCTGTCCACGGCAGGGGGGTTGGAACTAGATGATCCTTGAGGTCCCTTCCAACCCAAGCCATTCTATGATTCCATGATTCTATGATTCTATGATTCTAAGATTTTTGATCCTACCTGAAAATCTCATCTGGGATATACCAAACCAAGACTTGAAAGTGATCTTTACTAAACTGATGATTATATCAGAATTGCTCCTAATTTAGAGGATGAGTGTGCTTCATTCTTTTTTTTCACACTAAATGAAAAATTTGCTAGAATCATTGACATTATGTTTCTATGTTTAATTCTCATACACATGACTTCGGCAATGGAAGCCACTTTCTTTAGTTGTCTTAGATAAAAAGTTCAGAAGTGGCTTGCTATTTTATAAAAAATACTATCGTGTTTTTTGAATACTTTGTTTGGAAATATCTTTATTCCCTCTTTCTTTTTCCCTCTTGTTTCTATTCAAATTTCTTTAATGGAGGTGGGGAAATATAACATCCCTAACTTTTGTTGCATAAGCAAACCCTGTTGAGGAATATATTATCCAGCAGAGATAATGAAGTTGAATGAGTAATTCAGAAATCAGCCTTATGGCAATAAACTGATATCCTGTTCCATAAGCTTCAGAATAGTAATTGTTTCCAAATATATGTGTGGTAACAAAGTAGAATTTGTTTAGTAGCCTGTTAAACAAATGTATACGTTAAAGAATATACCATCTTAGTGTAGCTAGAGTCATGGAGCAAGATCACACCAGGTCTAAGATCCTGCAATCACTCATTTCATATGGAAATGATCAATAAGATCTATTTTCCCCACCTTTGTTCCTGCAAAGGAATTTATTAAGTGTGTGGGCTTCAGCTCTTTGTAATTTTGTCCTTCGAAATCAAATTAAAATGTTTATAGATTCTGTCCTGTGGGATCCTTAAAAGTAATCTCTGAATTTTGTTAAGCTGGGCCTTCAGCATAGGTATTGCACAACAGTTTCAATATATGGAGAGAGAGGTCACTCATCAGCTTAGCAAGGTTTAGAATTTCATTTATTCTTTTCTGCAGAAGATATTCAAAAGCTGCAGCCTTTGTGGTCCAGTCTGCTTCCTGCTTCCAGGTTTAAATCGTTTTACTTTGCAGTTTTCTGATTGCTTCCTTCTGCAGCAGGTAGTGACTTTACTTCGCAATTAAGATGCCATTGTCTCGAATGTCCTTCTCTCAGTTGTCAAAAGGGTGCTTTAGTTCACTAATGAGTCAAAGCTGAAAAGACTCAAGCACTTTTTGTGTGTGAGAAATATCAGCAGTTTTTGTTGGGTTCCTTAACAGTCAGGAGTGCTCAAAACGTTGCAAACTTATCCTCAGCAACTGAAACTTTAAAGCACATGTCTACATAAGTGTTTTAGGTTTGTCCAAGTATGGAGCTTTCAAAGGGAATTTCCTAATTGACCCTGTTTATCAATGTTTGACCCACAGCATAGAGAAGTCTCAGAGTGGACTCTGTTTCCACATAAAATGGGCTTTGCTTGGAATTATTTCATAAGATCTCATAAACTTCCACACTGATGTGAGCGGCTGTGATCTGTCAGTCTTTTTTCCACTCTTAAATGGTTTGTTCTCACTTGAGTTTCTCTGCTTAGCTAAAGAGAAACTTGTCAACACACTATACGATGGCTAACATGCCTGTAGATTTTCTTTGCAAGACAACTCCTCTGTGTTTTTTTTTTTGTTGTTTAAAACTCTGGAAAATAAGGTGTAATTTGAGAATCAAGCCTTTTCTTGGGGCAAACCATATAATGAAAAAAATCAAAGACTAAGAAAAACAGACTCAGGGTGTGTTCTTTGGAAGACAAAGCCTACACCAATCCTCAAGGCGTTTTGGGCTTGCCAGAAGAATGCAGTCTGGGTCTGTTCCTTTCCTTTATCTCAAAAAACATATCCCATCTAAATTAACTTTTGATAATATATAAAATCAAGAAAGAAAATTATACATAGGACACTTAATATTACGAAATTACCTCTCTAAAGTGATCTTTTGGTCCACTAGCTAACTAACCTATGTTCAGTAAAACTATATGACTGCATACTCTGGAAGAAGAGAAATGTAGCTGAGCTGGCTCAGTTTCAAAATGAGTCAGCAGAAGTGGGATTGTAACTGGGTCCCAGTTTGGGAGAGATAGAAGTGCTTTTGTTTTGCTGCATTGGAATCCTGAAGAAACGTTAAATAGCAGAGAGAACTCAAAAACAGAGAAGTGATAGTATGACATAAGCTACAACCTGTGCAACACACAGGAATACACATACAAATCATGGAGATCTTCAATTTTAGGCACCTAAGTCTAGTCAAGGACATAAAGAGGAAAAAGAAGAATTTCTACAGGTACATCAACAATAAGAGGAAGGCTAGGGAAGATGTGGGTCCTCTCCAGAAGAAGACTGCAGACATAGTCATGAGCAATATGCAGAAAGCTGAGGTGCTCAATGACTTCTTTGCCTCAGCCTTCACCGACAAGGGCTCTAGCCATACCACCCAAGTTGCAGAAAGCAAAGGCGAGAGCTGGGAGAAGGAAGTTCCGCCCACCGTAAGCAAAGATCAGGTGCGAGACCATCTAAAGAACGTGAAGGTGCACAAGTCCATGGGACCTGATGGGATCCATCCGCGGGTCCAGAGGTAACTGACAGATGAAGTTGCCAAGCCACTGTCCACCATATTTGAAAGGTCATGGCAAGCTGGTGACTGGAAAAGGGGGAACATCACCCTCACTTTCCAAAAAGGGGAAAAAGGAAGACTCGGGAAACTACAGGAGAGTCAGTCTCACCTCTGTGCCTGGCAAGATCATGGAGCAGATCCTCCTGAAGGATCTACTAAGGCACACGGAAAATGAAGATGAGGTGATTGGTGGCAACCAGCATGGCTCCACCAAGGGCAAATCATGCCTGACAAATTTCATGGCCTTCTATGATGGAGTAACAGCATCAGCGGATAAGGCAAGAGCAACTGAAGTCATCTACCTGGATTTGTGCAAAGCGTTTAACACTGTCTCGTATGACATCCTTGTCGCTAAATTGGAAGAGCATAGATTTGATGGATGGACCACTCTCTGGATAAGGAACTGGCTGGATGGTCGCACCCAGAGAGTCGTGGTCAATGGCCCAAAGTCAAAATTGCTACTGGTGACAAGTGGCGTCCCTCAGGGATCAGTACTGGGACCAGTGCTGTTCAACATCTTTGTTGGTAACATGGACAGTGGAATTGAGTGCACCCTCAGCAAGTCTGTGGACAACACCAAGCTGTGTGGTGCCGTTGACATGACAGAGGGAAGGGATGCCTTCTAGAGGGACCTGGACAGGCTGGAGAGGTGGGCCCATGCCAACCTCATGAAGTTCAACAAGGCCAAGTGTAAGGTCCTGCGCCTGGGCTGGGGCAATCCCAAGCACAAATACAGGTTGGGCAGAGAATGGCTGGAGAGCAGCTCTGAGGAGAAGGATTTGGGGGTGTCGGTTGATGAAAAACTCAACATGAGCTGACAACATGTGTTTTTGCAGCCCAGAAGGCCACCCGCATCCTGGGCTGCATCAAGAGAAGCGTGACCAGGAGGGCAAGTGAGGTGATTACGCCCCTCTACTCTGCTCTTGTGAGTACTCCCACTTGGAGTACTGTGTCCAATTCTGGGGCCTCCAACAAAAGAAGGACATTGTGCCGTTGGAGGGACACCAGAGGAGGGTCACAAAGATGATGAGAGGGCTGGAGCACCTCCCCTAGGAAGGCAGGCTGAGAGAGCTGGGATTGTTCAGTCTGGAGAAGAGAAGACTCCGGGGGGACCTGATAGCAGCCTTCGAGTACCTGAAAGGGGCCTACAGGAGAGCTGGGGAGGGACTCTTTAGAAGGGCGTGTAGCGATAGGACACGGGCTAATGGCCACAAACTGGAAGAGGGGAGATTTAGGCTAGATATTAGGAAGAAATTCTTCACTGAGAGAGTGGTGAGATACAGGAACAGGTTGCCCAGAGAGGTTGTGGATGACCCCTCCGTGGAAGTGTTCAAGGCCAGGCTGGACAGGGCTCTGAGAAACTTGGTGTAGTGGGAGGTGTCCCTGCCCATGGCAGGGGGGTTGGAACTAGATGATCTTTAAGGTCCCTTCCAACCCAAACCATTCTATGATTCTGTGATTCTATTCTTTTCCTATTGCCTGTAAGTAAGAATAGCTGGTTAAATTAGAATCACAGAATGTTTGTTGGGGGCCCCAGAACAACCACACCAGCTCCAGAAAGACATCACATTTTAGAAAAAATTAAATATCTAACAAGTGTGGTCTTTATAACAAATCCAGATGTCTAGTTAAAATAAGAGCTCTTTAATTATGCATAAAGTAAGAAATGACTTCACTGTATATGCAGAGAAGATTCTAACCTACTACTATGGCCTATCAAATGCATTCACAATTTCCTTATGAATTTCTTAAATATTTATATATCTGTTAGACCAGAAGAAATTCTTCCTAGTTTAACCAACTTCCTTCATTATGAAAAGTAGAAATGTAAAATATGCTTCATGTCATAAGACCACTGGTGCACTTTATTATCTATATCAGATAAGTCATCATCCTGTTGTTTGAGACCAAGATGTGCAGTAGGCAGTAATGGGATAAGCATAAACATGGAGAAAGCCCACTCCTAAATAGCAGCACTTAATTCTCTGAGAAAGAAATCATTTAAACTAAAAACACTATTTCTTCAAAACAAAGGTTTTTCACAGAAGCATATCAGGTATGAAGATAGGGAGATACTACAGAACAGGCTGCAGCATATCCCTGGACTGCCCAAGTAAGAAGCCAAGGCTCTATCAAGCTGAAAAGTCACCACACACACAAATGAATGCACACGTGATTTTATATGCTTACTGTTATTGTATACATCAATGTCAAGTAATAACCTCATTATTATTAAACCGATATGTAATAGATATTGCACTAGCATATTTGCTTACATTTCCCCAGTGCAAGTGCATGGAAGAAATCTCTCAATATTTATTTTGGAAATTCAAAAGGAAAGTTAAACGGGTGTTTTCCCCAGCTAACTGATGCCTAAAAGCAATATGTAAGATTTTATTCTCCAGTATAAATATTTTTTTAAATAGTTCCTTTCACATTTATGCATACAATCATGAAGTTCATCATGTATTGCCATATTTTGAAACACAAAAGACCCACAGGCACCCTGATGAGCATATTACCTGCTGATAGTTCATTTTATGTATTATGCTATTTATTGGCATGGGTTTCCAGGCAGGGGTTCTGTAGGACATCCTTGGCTCCCTGCTGATAACCAGGCTTGGTGCCACATCCAGCAGTCACAGCAAACTCTCCCTTTGGCAGCAAGGAACTGGGTGGTCGTTCCTGGCCACACTTCCCCGGGCTAGCCCTATGGGATAGGAAGCTGCACCTCTCCGCAGCTCCCAATAAATGCTAGAAGAAACAACCTCCTTCCCAACCTATAAGCCTTGTTTCTAGCACTACCAGCCAGATTTACAATATTTTCCCTTGAGGGGACTTTTAGCATTAGATGTGCCAGGAACTTCATTAAAAGGCAACATTGACTTAACAGCTCTAGTTTCTGGCAGTTTTCCCTGGGAAAAGCTGGCAGGATCGATTCCAGGCTGCTCTTCCCATTACACAATGCTCCTGTGCTTCCTACACACACCACTGACTTATGAGGATGCCTTAAAAATCACATTACCCTTCCCACTTGAACAAGATGTCAGTTTTAACACTTGCTAATAATAAAGAAGTATTTTGGTGATTTCAGAGTGTGGCAACTGATTCACAGCTTAGTTTGCACTGTCAAATTCAATGAAAGTTGCAAGAAAGAACAAAAGTCCTGTGAACATAAGCTTTGAATTGGAATAAGAGGTTTTCTTCTGGGGAAGGTTAGGAAAAAGACTACTTTTTTTTTTTTTTAATGAATTAATGAATGTGTTGTTAATAAATGTTCACATGGGCAAGGCAATGCAAAGGCTGGCAGGTCCCTGTGCGGCTAGGGATGGCAGTGGCAGCCCATGTCATCTCATCAGGGCCTGGTAGCCAGTGCCCATCCTCTCCCTAGGTCCCATCCAGGAGCTGGGCAGCTGGGGGAGCAGAGGCAGCCCGAGCACCAGGCACCTTCCTGAGGATGGGGACTGGCCAAAGCCCACAGGTGGGCCTGGCTAGGTGAGGCCCATGACCAGGTAGGGCAGGGCCACAGGGAAGTGGAGATGGGCCCTGCTGCAGCCTCACTGAGGCAGAGGCTGAAAAGAAAGCTAAACCAAAAATTGCTCTCAGTCCCATCTATCTGAATGCCCAGAGTCCCCATAACATAAATATCAGATAACAGCAACTATTGACTTTCAGAATGAAGAACTGTAACCTTGGAATTGGAAGCACTGTGTAAGAACATCAGTATTGTATGGAAAAAAACACACACAGATTTGTAGTGATATATATTACATGTATGCACATAATTAATTCAACAGACCTTGTTCCCAAATGGACATAAATCTTCCACACAGTGTCAACATTTGCTCTCCCAGAGTGCATCAGAAACCATGCGGTTTCCCTAAAAGAAAAAATGTGACACACTGATGAAGAGTTGAGCTTATTTTATGCTTTTAAACTAAATACTAAGTAGTACAGAGCAAGGATTTGTAGACTGGGATAAATAGTATTTCATTATTGTCTTGTCAAAAATACATTAATCAGAAACTTTGCTGTTTACAGATCAAACCTGTGAGAGAATGCAAGCTTTTCTTGTTTCATAACAGTGTTGGGTTTTCCCTTCCCACCTCAAGGGGTGTTGTGATCTCACACACCTTAAAATGGGAAACAGGAGGCTGCCTTCTGCTCCCCAGCACTTACTTCCCAAGCTCCACATCTGTCTTTGGGTCCACCTGTCCTCTCCATCTTCTTCCCACAGCAGTGGCTGCACAGGTTGAGGATGGGCCTCCCCATGCACCTTCACTAGCCCTAGGGCAGGTATGGTTGACACTGCAGCTGCTTCTAAGCCCTTCCCGCTTGTTCTGCTTTGGGGAGAGCTGTAGGTCCGAGAGTTCTCCCTCTTCACTTTTCAGTTTGCTGTAACTGTAAGAAAGGGGAAGCAGGAAACAAGGAAGTAACAACAGCTTAATTGCAACTTGTTTTTCATGAGAATACGGGAACAAATTTTCCCAAGTTCTCAGCTCCTGCTTGCTTTACCATTTTCCTCAGGGAAAAGGGAAAAAAAAAAAAAAAATCCTGTATTTCTCCATTGTTTAGGCATTCCTGCTTGAAAGGGGTAGGAGAGGTTGAACAAGTTGGGGTTGTTCATCGTGGAGATAAGCCTTCCAATATATAAAATGAACTTATAAGAAAGATGGAGGAAGACATTTATCAGGATTTGCAGTGACAGGGAAGTGGTAATGGTTTTAAACAGAAAGCGGGTAGATTAAGGTTGGGTAGATTAAGGAAGAAATTTTTCATGATGAGGATAGTGAGACACTGGACGGGTTGCCCAAATTAGTTGTAAAATACCCCATCATTGAAATTGCTCCAGGCCAAATTGGACAAGGCTTTGAGAAATGTGATCCAGTGAAGGATGCCCATGCCTATGGCAGGGGAAATGGTCTTTAAATGTCTTCCAACCCAAACCATTCTATGATTTTGTGGTTCTGACTCACCCGTTTTACCCTAGAGGCAAGAAGTGCAGAAAGCAGCCAGTTCTCTTGAGTTTTCTCTCCAAAATGACATCACCCTTCAGCATCCTTACATGCTTGAATAAAGCAGGAGTCAAAAGCTCATTGCAATAAAAATGTGGAAGGTAGCAGCAATGTTAATCCTCTGTAAAGTATGCAGCACGGTGAGGATTCAGCACACAAATAAAATTAATAAAGTCTTATAACTGCATAGGTAAAAAGTTTAAGTGAGTACTTCCAGTCTAAGTATTGTCTTTAGCAGTTTATACTTAGTCATACTGTTGAATAACAGCAGTACTCAGCCTATCAAAGCTTCATTTGCAAGGTTATTGCCCATCTATGAAAAGTTTCATAAACTTCCAGAAGTATTTCAGTCTTGAATCCTCAGAATAAAAAAAAAAAAAAAAAAATGATGGGGAGAGGGCAGCTTTAACAGCAATACATCTGCAACTTTGTACCGTACGCATTTGTATCGAGTGTCACTGTTTCAATTACTAAAAATTTTAAAGGAAGTTATCCAATATTAACTTTCTGAAATACTTTAGAAAGCCTGCTGTGATGGAAGACAGTGTTTCCTCATCCAAGACACATTTTGCAGCCTCTGAACTCCGAGTCCTCATTGTTCTTCCTTGACAAAACCCATGCAAAGACAGGAAAATTGAACTCTGCCATCAATTAACACTAAGAGCACACAAGTAAGTGCCTTGATAAATGGTACTAATACGAAGAAAACCTTAAAAATAACAACTGGCACTCGAACGGAAAACATAAACCTCAATCCAGATATTTAGAGCTTGGAAGTCAGTCTACATAAAAGTCCTGACGCTAATTTTAAGAAACACGGAATCGATTTTTTCAGCCATTTTTTCTATTTAAAATTAAAATAACTTTCCTCGGGTTAAAATTAATGAGCAACAAGACATAAAATATAATAACTTATTTTATTTTCTTTCCCAAAAATGAAACTGTAGGAAAGATGAAGCCATTAACATCTACATAAAATACAAAGCAGTAACTGTAAAC
>VXAV01005465.1:73029-85378 GCA_013399715.1 Alectura lathami | reverse complement strand
TAGCAGGTGGCTCTTCAGCCCCTAACAGTGAAGAACTCACAAATACAACCTGGAGCTGCCTGGAAACCAAGCAACCATCTACTTGATTTCTCAGATATGTCATCTGTTTCTGTTTACAAGTTTTGCCCAGGCAGACAGTGAGGACCTCTGGGAGGTGAGTCAAGCAGGTGATTGCTCAAATACAGCTCAGCTCAGCTGATGAAACACAGTCAGATATCAACAGGTGCTGCAACATAGTCACCCTCACACAGATCGGATTTAGTTGATCCTACTTTGTCTGGGCACATAATGGCAGCCTATGTGCCTCAAATCTGTTGAGTGGGTTACTCATTGTACACACCCTTGTTTCAGTTTGGCAAAGGAGACTGAAATATAGCAACTCTTCAAGTGTATGCTTAAGTCCCCAGGGGGAATCTTTCCTTTTCCTCCTCCTGTTCTCACAGGCTTAGCTCTGCTCTCTGACACTTATTCACATTGCTGCCTAGAAGAGGAAAGGCTGCCTGCAAACAGCAGTCTAAGTCTTCTCCCAATCTGAGCATAAAACTCACATCACCTTGGCTTGCTTCTAGCTGTCTGTCCCAATTCTGTGCTGGGGCACAAAGCTAGAAGACCCAGCATGCTGTGTCTGAAGGGACAGACCTTGTAACCGAGAAATGAACTCAGATCAGTCTCTAAAGAAACAGTTTGTCCTGTCTTAGAGGCACGCACTACAAGAGTGTTCAGAAGATGTCTATCTAAATAACAGTAATTTTTCATCAGATTAGTGAAAATACAAAGGAAAATACTACTTTTCGAAAACAATTCCTTTTTCAAACATCTTCACTTCTCACTCCAACACTGTGGCCCAGAGTTCTTGATGCTGGCTTTGTAAAAGAAATCTCAAAGATTTCTTTCATAAGTTTCTGATCCTGCAAGGGAAGTTTTCTTCTTTTCCAGAATAATGGATTTTGGCTACAAAATGATAAGTAAATAGAATTAATGTGACAGAAGGTAGACATGCAAGCAGGAAAATCACACTCTGAAATTTTATTGCATTGGTGTTTGTTCCATACAGAATAGATATCTGTTACAATATTGATGTGCTAGGGGAATACAAATTCTGACTATACTATATGTAAATAGGAAGCTGGGAGGAATTTAATCTTCAGGTTGCTGTGAATGCATGACGAAGAAGACATACCTTCCTTAATGACAACACAGTCTTTTTGTTTGAACATGTTCCTTATCAAAAACAGTAATTTCAGGTTATTTTGCCGTGCATAACATTAACATTTGTAAGCCAAGCATATTTTGTTATTCATCGTAATGTGCCTAGTACCCTTCCTATCTCCTGAAAGTTTCAACTCCAGGTAGGCTTTTATTTTCCTAAACTCAGATAGTTTAGGAAGTGCACACAGTTTTCCTGCACAGTCAGATAGTGTCTCTCTTCCTCCAAGGTTTGGAGAAATGACCTGACCCTGCTTCTACCTCTTCTTTGTTCTTTTATTATGTGTTGGTTTGGTTTTTGAAGGCTGGAGACCGCACTGACTTCTTACATCTGTCTGTAGCTGACACGTGCCACAATGCCCATGTTGGTCTGCCCAGTGACCCTGGCCCATACACTGTCAGCTGGCTCATCATGTATCCTCAGGCAAAGTTCACCTACAGTGTGTAAACTCTGTACAGGAACAACGAAGGCGTAATCTTCAGAAGACTGGCTTTCTGAAACAGAAGTCTACAGAACCCATAAAAGGAACATAGGCTTCCAGTTGTACTAGCACAGGAAAATTCAATTTATACTGCCATGTTGCCTAATATGGGCTAATATTTTATAGACTGAAACAGTACAGAAAGTATGATCGTATACTCAGACAGCATTACTTCATACCAAGCTCCAAGGTGCAAATGCAGGTGAGACATTTGATTTCATCAACATTTTTATTAATTTCCTTTTAGGTTCTTGGATTTGCTTGAATGCAAACATAAAAGCAAAGTTTTTGTAATATTCATGTAAAACTGGAAAGGATCTCATAATTAATGTAGTAATAAAGAAAAAGAAAAGAAAGGAAAAGAAAGGAAAAGAAAGGAAAAGAAAGGAAAGGAAAAGAAAAGAAAAGAAAAGAAAAGAAAAGAAAAGAAAAGAAAAGAAAAGAAAAGAAAAGAAAAGAAAAGAAAAGAAAAGAAAAGAAAAGAAAAGAAAAGAAGAAAAAAAAAAAAAAGAAAAGAAAAGAAAAGAAGAAAAAAGGAGAGAGAGAGACAGAAATGGTGAGATTTTTGTAGCTGGATTTCCTATAATGTTTTTTCACATTCTGCCCTGGATAGACTAATAAAGCCAATCACAAACAGACACAAAATACCTGACAAGCTTTATTTCCACTGTGCTAGTGTTAGATTTTTGCCCATCTCACAGTGTTTTTGTGGATGGACTTAGGAATGTGGAATAACACTTGCATCTGGCCAATGGATTTTCTAACTAGATCATGGAAAAGACCCCTCCCAAAAGCTAGGCCAAAACGCAACTCCATGCATTTCTTAGCTATGTAGTATTTATGGAAAAGTTATCTAAAGGATTAGTAGCTACCCAAAAACTGATGCTGATATTTAACTTGGATAAGAGTCTTGCACTGTGCAGCTTAACAGAGAGAAACTGACTGCTATGGCTCAGGAAATTTTAGAAAGCCTCCATTTGAACTGCAGGAATATCTTGCTGCACTCTGTATTGGTACATGTTCGAAAACAAGTCCAGTCCTATACTTTGCATGTTAATTTTAATTTGTGTGGCATTCAAAATACATAGTTAAAATGAATTTATAAAACTTACAGTGAAGAAGCTCACACATACTGTTGAACTGATGAAGGTAGTTTAGAACAGTCTGAAGAAGACAAATAAACCTACAGCTAATCTCCTGGCTGAAAAAGGCAGCCAGCCAAAACCCAAGATTATTCCCCAAAGATTTACAAGCCAGTAAAAAATAAATAAATAAATAAATAAATAATCACACTTAGACCTGCAGCTCTTTTGACTGAGTAATGAGAGAAGTATTATGTACACCAGTGCCCTTCCCATTCTTATTCACACTTCCACCCAACTCAATTCAACAACAAATGAGAGAAAAAAAAAAAAGAAAGAAAAAAAAATCGTATCTATCTGTACAGTCATCTGTACAGTCTTTAGGATTCAGAGAGCAAGAGAAATCGTCTCCTCTCCCATAATCTTTTTCTTCACATTTCTAAAAAGAGGGCACATCTCTTGTCATGTAATGACACTGGGTCACAATGGCTGAAGTTGGAAGGGAACTCTGGAGATCACTGCTCTGCTCAAAGCAGGGTCAGCTAGAGCAGGTTCCCTTGGCCTGAGTTCAGTGTTTACTCCAGGGCAAAGACCTATGATCTGGCAGAAAACCTCCTCTAAGGGTATTAAAAGAGCCAAGAAAAGCTCTGTGAAAGAGGACTGGAGACCAAGACCTTTCCCAAGCAAGTTCAGACTGACAGAACCATGCATATGTTCCATGTAAATTATTTTTCTCTCCACTTAACTTTAACAGTTAAATAAGCACCTCATTATTCTGATATGAATCAGAAATCTTGTTTTAGAATTGCAGGAGAAAATGAGGTTGGAGACAGAAAACCACCTCCTTTGTGACTTACATTTTCAAGAGAGACATCTGGGCGCATATGACACTAGGCCAGCTTACCGCTGGCAGCTTAGACATCTAAAGCCAGGTGGTGGTTTAACTCCTTAACTCCAGTAGGCAGCTAAACACCACCATGCTGCCCTCTCACTCCCCCTCCTCAGAACAGCTGGGGGAGAAAACATAATGAAAAAAGAAGTTCATGGATTGAGATAAAGACAGAGAAATCACCCACCATGGTCCTCTCCATAGGCTGCAGGGGAACTTTTGATCCGGCAACTGGCGCATAACCTCCCCCTCCTTCTACACAGACCATGGCAGCTGCAGGGTTGTTCCTCTCATATTTTCTCACTTCTGTCTCTCCCAGATGCTTTTGTGCAGCGTCTTTTTACCCTTTCTTAAATATGTTCTCACAGTGGCACAACCAGTGTTGCTCATTGTCTCATCTTTGGCCAGTGATGGATTCCTTCTGGAGTCATCTGGAAATGGCACTTATGTAACTTGAGGCAAATTCTGGATGGACTCTTCTCATGGAAGCCAACACTGCAGTTCCTTTGTAATCGAAACCTTAGCACTTAAACCCAATTCATTCCCTTGAGCACAGCCACAGAGATTTAGAGCTTGGGCTGCAGTGTGAAATGGGTGCCTAAGTCCCTTTACTGATCTGGTTTTTAATTTATCTCTTATTTCTCCATCTGTAAAGTAGAATAACAGTGCGTCTCTGAAATACAGGAAGATCCAGAGCTTGTAAACTCTGTAAAACTGTAAAAGACAATGGAATTCCCCAGGAAATCATATTGCCCAGGGCTTAAATGCACTGATAGACCTCATGTTCCTGCCCAGCCCCCTGGAGCCTCCCCCACCTTGCCCATGGCCCAAGCCCTCATTTCAGCCCCCAGGGCCATTAATCCCTGTCCTAGTGCTGCTTTCCAGCTTCCCGCAGGCACTGCTTTGCCAGGCCATGTGTCCCGCCAAGCTGCACCCACCTGTGTGCCCAGGTCCTGGCCCAGCCTCAGTCCATCCCCAGGGAGGTGCCCAGTGCCCAGGGTGAGGACTGGGACACGGGACATACGATGGGCCCTGGATGTCTGGCCCTGCCCCACCACACCCAGACCCTGGAAGCCATCAGCCTGCACTCCACTGTGAAAGATAAATTCAAAGTGAGAGCACATAGGAGAGCTGCTTTATTCCATTATGCAACTCTACTTAATTCAAAAATTCATACAAAGTACAATTCTCTAGTGAACATCACGAGGTTTTACCACACTATCTGTTCAGTCTTCTTGGTTGATTCATGGTAAATCTTCAAGGGATGATGTAAATACAGAGATCCATCTTCATTCACCACCACATGCTTACCATACATCTCCCTCCAGCTGAGGAGCGAGGCAGCATTATCACCACCAGCAGGCAGTCCCAGGGGACGTGCAGCAGGAGAGCAACAGCCAGCAGCAGGCTGAAGACTGATCACCCTTCTCGCCGGCATTCAGCAGCGCTTTTGCAGGATTGTCATCCCCACAGCAAACCAACGCGGATTTTGCTGGGCTGCCCACCCGCATGCGCNGGCGGGGAGGGGCGGGGCACGAGCACGGCACGGGGCCGCGCCGGCCGCCTCGCGGAAGGAGCTGTCGCGCCCGGTTTGTTGTCCGTCGTGGGCCGGTCTCAGTGGGGAGTGGAGCTTGCTGAGCTTCACTGAGCTGCGGTGTGAGCAAGGATTCTAGCCAGAGTCGCTTTTGAGTAAAAAGCAGTAGCTGGAGAGAGTTTCTTTTCCTGGGCAAGAGCAGATGAAATCCCGGAAATACCATTTCAGATTGTTGCCAAATGATACTGAGGAAATAAAAATGTGGTCACAAGTTACAACAGTGTAGAACTGTCTCTGGGACAACACTGGGTTTATACATTTGAGTCAACAGAAATTCTGTGGTTTGGAGAATGTGGGGGTAGGTTTGGTAGAGAAGCTAGTTTACAAAGGGGTCCATTACCCCTTAAGACTCAAGCTTCATGAGTGTCCCGTGATGTGAAACTATATTAATTATAATTTACCTACTTTTTTATTACTTTATGTAAAAGAAAGAAATGAACGTGAACTCTGTGTCATTTGTACATGAGGTAACGAAACTACAAACAGGTTCAGTGCCTCGTTTTAGGTTATAAATTTATTTACTTTATTTATTTTAGGTTTTAGTTTGCAATCTCAGCAATTTTATGGGCACAGATAAAGATAGTACTATGGCTCAACTAAACCCAGTTCCTACCCTTTCAGAGGGCCCAGGAATTCACCCTGTATACGAAATAGTAAGAAAAACATTAAAACATTTACTTCAGTACCCGTGGGACTAGACACTTTGTTCAGTGCAGAGCTCAACCCTACCCTGAAACCAGAGATAAACGTAAACAAAATGGTTAAAGAGATATAGTCTCTAAAAGAGGTGTTCCTCTTGTCTGTCTTCATGCCACCCTAACCTATCTCTAATCAAGAAAAACTTTTTTTTTTTTTTTCTGATTCACTTTTCTGGCAGTCAAGGATGTTACCTCAGGGTCTTAGGTGTGCAAATTGGTGCAAGATGAGCAGTGAGATCATGTAACTGAGAGCAAGGGAAGAGGAATGCAGGAAGGGCCTTGATCCTTCGGCTGTGATGACTGGCTCAAGCCATACTAAGCCATTAATGTCACCACCAGTAGATGAAAAACTATGTACATCACCTCCTTCTCTCTCTGCGAGGATTAGCTTTGGAGCTTGCCACATCTGAACTCCTTTCCTTAAGGGGGCGACCTTAGCTTAAAGGAGTAAATGATGTTGCCAAAAAAACTGGGAGGGGAGGAGGGAAGGAGGGAGAATACAGTTTTCAGCTCTTTCATGTTTTTGTTGTTGTTTGTTTGTTTGTTTGTTTTTCCTGACAAGTTCTAGTGAGACAAAATCCATGCACAAACAAAATCTTCCTGGGCCCCCAAGTGCATGAACTTCTCCTGACTTTACATAAATATTTTCTCCTCACTTTTATGGCAAAACAGAATAACTCACTGCTCCTGGATGAAGTAGCCCCATGTTGTAATGGAATTTCCTGGCTTTGCTTTTTTTTTTTCCAGTTCCTCAGAACTGTGCTTGTAAAGGGAAGGTAGCACATATCACTCTTGCTTTTGAGTTTTTCTTAACCATTCTTGAGAAATCCTTTGGGTTTCTACCAAAGTTGCTTCACAACCTGCTGGAGGACAGTGCCATGTTTGGCAGCACTGTGGATTCTCATAATAGTGGCCTAAACCTCCAGAAGAAAAGCAGTCTTGAAGAGTCACATTCTCCCACACAAAGACACTTGCTTGAGCAACATCTTTATTTGCTTCAATGTCCGGACTAATCAGCTACAAGGAGGACCGCCCTTTGCTTCTGCATTGCTGTATGACTGCACCTAGGACTGCCATTTGTCAAGGCATTGGCTGTTCATTAATAGCTGACATACAATTAAACAGGTGATATCAGCGGCCAGAGAGGATCTGCAGAACCAATGGGAACCTCAGCAATGGAGGCTGAGGAGTAAAGGCAGCAAGTTCAGGCAGATTCTAATTCAGCTGCTGTGGGAGCACATCCATAGTTTATAGGTAGGTGACAAGAACACAGCCTTCTCATTCACAGGTGTAATTTCTGCATTTCTGCTTGTGAAAGGCAGAGCTTATTTACGTGACCTAAATGTGTCTTCATCTTCTTATTATCCTATTATAAGGATCTGTATCTATGTAAAGCTATAGTGCAGTTTTAAGCAGCAAGTATTTTTGTCATATACTTATGCACATATTTAGGTCCCCTGCTTTCTATAGTGGATACAATAAGCATTCGTTTCGTTAGGATCATGTCTTGGTTTTATTAGACATCCTTTGTATTGTAGTTATAATTTACATGTTCTTGGCAGCATGGGCTTTGATGTGTAAATTTTTCAGAGAGGTCCTTGCAATAAACAACACAGCTTTCTGAAATAGCCAAATATATCTGTTCTGAGAAGAGCATTGGAATGTGTGTGAGAAGCTGGGAGAATTGGGAGAGGCAACTAAGACTGGCCCCTGGTCAGGGATTCCCAAACCAGATGAGCAACTTGTGGTGCACACGCAGTTTCAGAATGTCCCTTTGTGGGACAGTACAGAGAGAAACTGCAGCTGCTGCCAAAATGCAGAAAAGGAACTCCCAAGTTGAAAGCAGTTCTGGGATGATTATGAAGTAGGCCAGGTAATTTCTAGTCACCATGTAACATGAAAACTCTGGCAGGGGATTCCACTGCCACTGCGATTCCTGTACATGAACTGAGACAGCCATGGCTTAAAACTGCTGAATTCCCCATTTCTGGGAATCCAGCAGACACACCATTGCTCCCAACATAGCAACATTAGAAAATTTTTACCATGAAAAAAATTACTGGTTAATAGATCTTAAGAAGGGCATTACTCTTTGTCATCTGCAGTGAAAGAAGGCAGAGTGGGAAGCCGGTTTATCAGTCAAACTTACCTTTTGGCTCTTCTTGTTGAATTACTTTCTTTCATCCTGCTTGACATATAAAGCATTAATAATTTGCTCGAGTGACTTGCCCTCTGTCCAGGTGTCACGATACCCAGCACAGCTATAGGTGAGGGGGGCTTTCCTTATCCACTGGCAACTGGCTTAGAGAAAAGGAATTTCAAGCAATTCTCCAAGAAAACCCAGACCTTAATTTTCAGCCATGACCTGAAAAATAAGTTTCAGAAGCAGAGGCCATAATCTTCCAAATTAGTGAGCACACAAGGTGGTGGCTGCTGTGTTTGTCTGAGGTGATCCCTTCCTTGCCTCCTGCTTCCACTCTTACAGGGGAAAGACTTGGGTTTATACTGACACTAGTATGTTCTGGGGGAGGTAGTTTGCCTCTGGGGATGTTCATGATGTGTATTTAGTTTCACCCCTTCCACTGTCTTCTCTTTGTTTAGATCCATTTGTTCAATACATTGCTTGCAACTAGGGAAAACCCTTTTCTTCAGAGCCTAGAGAGTTTGATTTAATTTCCTCAATTTAATTTAATTTCCCTGCAGTTCTGCATGGGAGTGCAAAACAGTGTGTGTCTGTGCTCATTTGTTAAGGGTCCCCAGGGGCTGAGCCTGGCCAAGAGGCTGAATTGGGCCTTCCTTTCTTCCAGTCAGTCCCTGGTAGAAAAGGTGCATGAGGGAGGATACCAGAGCTACCATCACACTGGGCTGCCAGTCAGAAGTGAGGTTATAAGAAAAAGAAATCAGTTTTAGAGGTGAGAAGTCATTTTAGCTGTGAGTATGTGGAACCATGTAACAGCTCTTGGCATCTGCACTTGTACCCAGCCTTGCAGTCACTTTGCTGTGTCTATTGGACAGATAACAGCGTTTGTTTATGTACCTATACCCATCTATATAGATGCATAGCGGGCGTGCATCTTGTGGTGGCTTACAGTTCAGGGCCACAAAGGACAGACTGTGCCCATAACAGAGTTTTCCTTGCTGAGAAGAACATGACAGGTTAGAAGACATCACACTCTGAAAAGCTGCAGCTACTGTAATCTATGTTACATTGGAAAAATCCTTCAAATGGCTTCTGTTTTGAGGGATTTTCTGCTATGGGAAACACCAAACTCATAATGTGAGGCACTGAAGGAGAACAGTGATTATAGAAGTGCTTTGCTGGCTATTATATCCAAAGGCTTCTGTAAATCAAGGTGTCATCAGAGATTTAGGTTTGATCTTTCACTGCATAGAGATAAGAAATTTAAATAGTATCACAGCAACAGAAAATGGTCCATTCAAAATTTTACAAACACTCTTACAATCCTGTCAATCTTGAAAGAGTTCTTTATGCAACCTGTCATCCTTTTGGAGAATTCCTAAATGATTGGAGGCTGGCATACCCTCTGTCTCCCTTATAGCCATAGCAACGCACAAAGCGAGAACCAAAATATGTGAACGAAAAGATAAAGCATATGTCTGGTACCTAGGGTTTAGACCACTTTTCCCATATAGGATTTGTGAGCTTTGGGGAAGCTAGGAATCTCCATCTACTTTTGCCAGAGTGGATTTTTAAGAAATACCTTGTCCAGGTAGAAAACATGTAGTCAGAAGCTTCTAACACAGCATGACCAAATTTAAGTAAAGGCCGCCTCAGTGCTTCTTATATATCCAGAAAATGCGTTGGAGTGTAGATTTGCAATATCACGTACAGTATTAGAAAATTTCTTTCAGGCAAGAAGTATAAAGCCTAGTGATTCTGCCTTTCAGGGTTTTACTGATGACAATTGAGGTGGCAAAGATTAGCAGACTGACCATTATCACAGCAACCAACTACCCTTAGGCTGCTTTCCTTCCATCCTCCACTCTGTGACAATGGAATAGGATGAGAATATTTAGGTTACCTGGACAAGAGTCATAGGATACCCACCGGATTCTGGAAAGAGCTGTAGCAGTCAGGAGCAGAGAGCAAGCATATAGCAGTTCCTCCATTGTCCATGAGATACTGGGAAGACATTCCTGACTCTGAGCTCTTCAGAAATTAAAACATTTACATTTCTTTTGGGTTAGTTCTGTAAACAAGTCAAATCTGCAAAATATTAGGGGAAAAAAAAAAAAAGGTCTTGGTGTTCAGAGTCTATGACTGTTCATTTCTGATGTTTGAAGACATGCCTGATGAAGTTAGAAGTTATCCACCAGACTGTCCTAATAACTGCAGCAAAGACTGATCTGATGCCAGATGCATGAATTTGAAAGCTTGATTACCTCCTGGCATTCAGAGAAGATTTTACTGCTTCTCTCTTGACTGTCATTGTCTATTATTACTTATACTGATTATCCTGAGATATACTACAGAGATCATTCATGAGTTTTCCAGACTGTTTCTGTCTCCAGTGCTGGAGGACTCTCAAAGAATGCCTGTATCTCAGGCAATATAGACAGTAAAATACTTGACAGAAATGTACTCAAGCATGATGAAATACAAAGGGCAAGTTGAATGTTCTATGCCTGCCTCTGGGTCCTTTCCTGTCTCTCTAAAGTAAATATTGACAAAAGATTTCACTCCAAAAAGACTCATTTAAATTACCCAGAATTAGATCGTTAGCTCAGTCTTTCTGTAACTGAGATGCATTCAGAAACAACAGTGTCTATTTCCTCCCAGTGACTATAAAAATAAGAGAGTAGACAATGAACTTGGTAGTAGATGTCTAGCCCAGATCAAATGAATCCCATTATCAGTCAGATCATTGCCCCAGCTACTAGATTTGAGGCTTTTCAATCCCTACAATTTTCATTGTGAATACTTATTTTCTTTTGATCACTCTTCATAGCCATGTTACTTCATTATGCTGGGTGTACAATGGAAGGTGAAAACCTGAAAATGAATCATTTGGGCTTACTTCAATAAATCAAACTGGAGTCTTTTGATTCTGGGCTACAATAACATTTCTTTTAGATTTTAAAAACAGCAGAAAAACTTCTAGAATTTTAATTAAACTTCTGTGGGAACATCTGTTCCGTGAAGAACTGCATGCTCACGTTGTTTCTTCATGTGTAACAAAAACAAATGTTGAAATGTTGGAATTTTGCTTTGAATTGAAACTGGATTCTCTAACTGTGCTAAAAACCTACTGAGTTCAGCCAATTAAGTCACAAAGTCACGAAAGGACATTATAGCAGAGAAGAATCTACAATATTTAAAACAGCTTTGTAGTGTTTTCCTTTTAAGCCTGCTGTAGTATAATGGTGATTGCTGTGAAAGACTGGCCACATCTGTATTAGTAAGCTGGAGAGCTGGAGTATGTTTTCTGACCATGCAAATGAATGGGACAGCTGGGTGCTTGCTTTAACATAAACCTTTTTCTTCTCCAGAACAGTGTGGTCTTATCCATACCACTTGCTGCAATCAGCCCCCAGCCTTAAGTTATTCTTCAAGCCACTCCTGGCCATCATCTGAGGGAGTGTTTGATAAAGGACAGGGGCCAAAACCGGGTAATGGAGAGGGGAGGTAAACATCAGACGGTGTGAATGACTGATGCTCCTTCTCAAGTGCCTTGGCACTGGTTAGCTTGCTTGTGCCTTGCTTTTAGTTTACTACTGCTAAGTAAAAGAGTCCAGGCAGCATCGCTCATGCCTACAATACTTACAGTCAGCTGCCTTCAAAGCAATCTCCTCATGCTTCATAGAAACACAGAATGGTTAAGGTTGGAAAGGGTGTCTGGAGGTCATGTCATCCAACCACCCTGCTCAAGTAGGGCCACCTAGACCAGGTTGCTCAGGGCTATGTCAAGGTGCTTTTGAAGATCTTACATCCACAAATCCATGGGTCCTGATGGGATGCACCCGCGAGTGCTGTGGGAGATGGCGGAAGTCATTGCTAGGCCACTTTCCATCATCTTTGGTAAGTCATGGAGGACGGGAGAGGTGCCTGAGGACTGGAGGAAAGTGAATGTCACCCCAATCTTCAAAAAGGGCAAGAAGGAGGACCCTGGTAACTACAGACCGGTCAGCCTCACCTCTATCCCTGGGAAGGTGGTGGAACAACTTATCCTTGGCACTGTCTCTAGGCATATCAAGGATAAGAGCGTCCTTAGAGGCAGCCAACATGGCTTCACCAAGGGGAAGCCATGCTTAACCAACCTGATAGCCTTTTATGAGGACATTACCAGGTGGTTAGATGATGGTAAAGCAGTGGATGTGGTCTATCTTGATTTCAGTAAAGCATTCGACACCGTCTCCCACAGTATCCTCGCGGCTAA
>VXAV01005465.1:58574-72582 GCA_013399715.1 Alectura lathami | reverse complement strand
GCATCTGGAATATTGTGTCCAGTTCTGGGCCCCTCAGTTCCAGAAGGACAGGGAACTGTTGGAGAGGGTCCAGCACAGAGCAACCAAGATGATTAAGGGAGTGGAGCATCTCCCTTATGAGGAAAGAGGTATAAAGGGAGCTCCCTTTATGAGGGAGCTGGGTCTCTTCAGCTTGGAGAAGAGGAGACTGAGGGGTGACCTAATTAATGTCTATAAATACGTAAAGGGTGAGTGTCAGGAGGATGGAGCCAGGCTCTTCGCTGTGACATCCAGTGACAGGACAAGGGGCAATGGGTGCAAGCTGGAACATAGGAGGTTCTGCTTAAATATGAGGAGAAATTTCTTCCCAGTGAGGGTGACAGAGCACTGGAACAGGCTGCCCAGAGAGGTTGTGGAGTCTCCTTCTCTGGAGACATTCAAAACTTGGCTGGATGCGTTCATGTGCAGTCTCCTCTAGGTGTTCCTGCTTCGGCAGGGGGATTGGACTAGATGATCTTTCGAGGTCCCTTCCAATCTCTAACATTCTGTGATTCTGTGATCTCTAAGAAGGAAGACTCTACAGCCTCTCTGGGCAACCTGTGCCAGTGCACCATCATCTGCACAGTAAGGAAGTGCTTCCTGATGTTTAGATGGAGCCTCATGTTTTCCAGTTTGTGCCTACTCCCTCTTTGTGGCCTGTCAAGGTCTCCCTGAAGGACTGCATGACCCTCTGCTGAGTCAGCCACTCCCTTCAGTTTTGTGTCATCCATGTATTTACTGAAGATGCACTCTGCTCCATTGTTCAGACTGTTAATGAAGATGTTAAACAGGACTGGATCCAGTATCGACCCATGAGATACTCCTCTCTTTACTGGCCTCCAACTAGACTTTGCACCACAGACCACCATCCTCTGGGTCCAGGCATTCAGCCAGTTTTCAATCCACCTCACTGTCTACTCATCCAGCCCATACTTCAACAGCTTCTCTATGGGGTTTTGATGGGGGACAATGTCAAAGGCCTTACTGAAGTCCAGAAAGACAATATCCACTTGAAGTTTATAAGGCTGGTCAAGCATGACTTCCCCTTGGTGACTACTGCTTATAATATTCTTCTCCTTCATGTGCTTAGAAATGGTTTCCAGGATTAGCTGTTCCATCAGCTTCCCAGGGATCAAGGTGAGTCTGACTGGCCTGTAGTTGCCTGGGTCCTCCTTGCTGTTTTTGAAGGGAGGAGTGACATTTGCTTTCCTCCAGTACTGGGGCACTTCTCACAGTTGCCACAATCGAGCAAAGATTATAGACAGTGGACTCATAACCACATCTGCCAGCTCCCTCAGCTCTCATGGATGCAACCCATCATATACACTTGTTGGTGAGAACAAGATCCAGTATGGCACCTCTCCTCGTTGGCTCCTCTGTCACTTGGAGAAGGAAGTTATCATCAACACATTCCAGGAATCTCCTGCACTGCCTATGCCCTGCTTTGTTGTTCCTATAGCAAATATCAGGGTGCGTAAAGTTCCCCATGAGGAGCACGGTTTTTGAATGTGAGACTGCTGCTATCTTTCTGTAGAGGGCGTCATCATCCACTTGTTTCTCCTGATCAGGTGGCCTTTAGCAGACCCCCACCTAGTCCTGTCTTCCCATTGATCCTTACCTGTAAGCTCTCAGTCAGCTCCTCATCCATCTCCAGGCAGAGTTGGTCATTTACTTGTGTATATATATATATATAGGGTGACACCTTCTCCTTGTATCCCCTGCCTGTCTTTCCTAAACAGCCTGTTTCCGTCTGTTACAACACTGTTATTATTCTGTCTGAGTGGACACACGATTAGATCTAAGGTTCCCTAAAGCCAAAACTTTCCAGTGTCAAAAGAAAATCTTCAAATTTAGAGCAACTGGAGCTGAAGGGAATTGCTTATTTCTGCACAAAGGGTAACTTAAACATTTGCTGATCCAAACCGGAAGAACTTTGTATGCCTTTTGTGGCCAGGCTCTGAAACAACACTCTGCTACATGGTAACAATGTGAGGCTATTATCTGTTTTGCAGATATATGATTTTATTACAGTATTGCCTAGTGAAGAATCACCTATAATAAAGGATTTATGAATGTCTGTTTTCAAAAGGCCTTATTGGAACCATAAAATTTATCTTCAGGGATGTGCTGTAATGTAAGATTGTGGCACTCGAGCATGATTTTATATTTTTTGGCTGTAGCGTAGACAGCATTTCTAAATTTGAGTTGGTTTGCCCTGATTAAGTCTTTTTTTCTTTTGGTAACCTTTTTGGTTACCAAAGAAATTAAATCACATTTTTACAGTGTTAGATTCTTTTATAAAGATTTCAGAAAATCCCAAAAGAAAGTTTGTTTTATGCCTGTGATTTTTATAGGTTAATAAATCTTTGAGATGCACTGTTATTTCACAGCCAAATTCCAGTGCTGTACAAGCATGCTGTTTTCATTGTCTTTGTAAAAGCACTAATTACTATAACCAAGACTCTGTACAAAAGCTTGTCAATACAGGTTTGTAATCTATTGGGAAACACACAGAGGAATCACTTTTTTTACACAGTCTTTTATGGTTTAACATAGCCTGACTGACTGGTGACTCCTCAGAAGAGAACCATACTTCAAAGCAATAGCAATGAACAGTGTAATAACTGTGAAATCTTTTTGGACCAGTGTGATAGCACTTTCTGTCAGTTAAATGCAGCTAAGTTCTTCATTTTTGATCCCAGCCCAGGGCCTAACCCAGCTCCTGGGCTGGGAGGTTGAGATGCAGGGATTCCAATTGTCAGGCCAGGCACACATAGACATTTACCAACCAGGAACAAATCCCTCAGTTACCCCATTTCCCCAGACAGCTTCAGTACTCCACATCTGCATCTACAGTCTACCTCCAAAATCGCCAAAATGCCACAGCAACACCTTCTCTTACATATCACGCAAAATGCCTGTTAATCCTCAGCCTTCTTGCTGCCAGCTCCTCTCAGCACCACAAGTACTGGCTCCCACCAACTGCAGACAGTCTCAATTCCTGATCCCATGTGTAATCCCTCTTTATAAATCCTTTATCTGCTATGACATCTGCCACATTCATTAGCAAAGACATGTGATTACAAGCTGCAGAGTCACAGGGCTGTAGAGCCAACAAGGAGCTGTGTTATAAGGATCCTGCACCCACTGGCCATCCATTGACCACCTGTCTGTTTTGACATCAAGGCCCTCTTTTCAGTTAGCATGGCTTGGTGAAGGGGGTTTAACTTCAGAAATACACAGAAAGAAGTTTCAAGAGTTTGACTAACTTGGTGATATAACCGAAAACAAGCTGGTGGATGACAAGCTGTCATGAACCAGCAGTGTGCCCTTACAGACAAGACAGCCAACCGTATCCTGGGCTGCATCCAAAGAAGTGTGGCCAGCAGGGCAAGGGAGGTGATCCTGCCCCTCTGCTCTGCGCTGGTGAGACCGCACCTGGAGTGCTGCATCCAGATATGGAGTCCTCAGTACAGGAGGGACATGGAGCTGTTGGAGCGTGTCCAGAGGAGGGCCACAAAAATGATCCAGGGGATGGAACACCTCCCCTGTGAGGACAGGCTGAGAGAGTTGGGGCTGTTCAGCCTGGGGAAGAGAAGGCTCCGGGGAGACCTGATAGTGGCCTTTCAGTATCTAAAGGGAGGCTACAACAAAGAAGGGGACAGACTCTTTAGTGGTGTCTGTTGTGATAGGACTAGGGGAAATGGTTTCAAACTGAGAGAGGGGAGATTTAGACTGGATATAAGGAAAACGTTTTTTACAGTAGGGGTAGTATCGCACTGGAACAGGTTGCCCAGAGAGGTGGTGGATGTCCCGTCCCTGCAGACCTTCAAGGTCAGGCTGGACAGGGCTCTGAGCAACCTGATCTAGCTGTAGGTGTCCCTGTTCGCTGCAGGGGAGTTGGACTAGATGGCCTTTAACGGTCCCTTCCAACTCAAACAGTGCTATGATTCTGTGATACTATGCTAGGAATTAGGTCACACATATGTAGTTTGGTTTCTAGGAAGAAATGATATTGTGAAAATATTGGGAGTAAGATAACTTTAGAAGTCACCCAAATGAGTTTATGTGTTAGATCATCCCTGCACTACTGAAAAGGAGTTGAATCTAGGCACCTTAAAAGAGCTAATACTGTATGGAGGGTGCCAAAAAAAATTAGTATTCATTTTAAGACAGGAAAAAACAGTATTAAAATTGTAATAATATATACAAAAGGAAACAAAAGATGAATACAAGTCACGTTTGACTTCTGCAATTACAGGAGGTGCTCAGAGTGGTTACCATCAGCGTCCAGACACTTCTGATTATGGCAAAGTACTGCTGCGCTTCCACCATTTTCTTTGACTGTCCTGCCTGTCGCATGGTGATGCCAGCATTCAATTGTCATCTTTTGAGCAAACATCATACTATACATTGCTATCATAATTCAATTCAAAAGTAATATGTAGATAACGGCTCTTAAAAAGTGTATATATTTTTTTGGCACACGCAGTATATGTTTTGAGCTCAGGAATGACTCCTGGCCACAACAGCTGATCTGAAAGTGCACTTCAAATGACTATTTAGTTGGTAAAAAAAAATCCCCTTTCCTTTCCATACCAACAGTGAAATGTGTACTATAACTGTGATTGAGTCTGTCATGATTCAAAACATAGAAAAAAAAAAATGCTACCATTTCCTGTTTAGCATAAATTTGTCATGGATATTTCAGAAAGGTCTAATCTGATTGATGTAGTCATAGGCAATTATTTTCCAAAAAAGTCATTAGACAGTACATTAGCCAAGGAATAACATGTTTTAATGCCTAGAATTGCAAAATGAGTTCAGCAAATACATAAAAGCTGAGAAGTTCACCCAAAACAGGAAGTAGTCATTTCTTGTTGCCTTTGATTTGCTAACACTCATCTGGTTTACTACATATCAGCAAGAAATTCCTATGAAGTATTTCCATAATTGTGATCAGTGCATCATCCAAAAATCTGGCTTGAGCTAGCCTGAAATAGAGCGAATACCTACAGCAAACAGACTGTATCCAGACTGTGATCAATCTCTCTTAACTTACACAGTTAATATGCCTCATTACAAGTGAAAATGCTTATTCACTCCCTTCACACTCATGTGGTGAGGTGCCATGGTAAATCATGAATTTTGGAGTGCATTCGGCATGACTGTCTTCAGCAGCCCAGATCTCTGAGGTCCCTGGGGATCAATGGAGAACGAAACTTATCTCCTGACTGCAGCTTAGAAGCAACAACTCCATGTGTTACTGATCCACTGGCAAACTCCAAATTTTCAATTCAAAATGCCAGCAGAGTTAAATGTGAGTGGACAATTATCACTAGGTTAGGAAGGCCATTGCAAAGCCTTCCACCTACCTCCTGCAGAAAGCGGTCTACTGGAAAGGGTAGTTTCCAACAGCAAGATATTGGTTAGACAGTGCTACACTTAAGGCCTCCCCCTCTTCCAGCAGTTCCAAATACCCAGAGAATTGGGATACTATATCCTTGATCTCCTCTGGAGGTTCCTTATCCTGCTCACATAAAAGGATAATGTTAAGAAAAAGTCTGTAGAGTGTTTTAATATTTTAATTTCATTTCATTATCTTGCAATTCGAGTAGCTGCTAATAAATTATTAGCACTTCATGATAATGAGAACAGGATTAGTTAGCATGGAAAATAATAGTGATTTGGATCTCGCAGGTTGATCTGTGCTCTCCTTAGGTGCAGTGGTTCAGCAGAGCATAGCCTAAGCAATGGCAGTCCCACAAGGAACACAGGAGGATCCCAGCCTTCAAAGGTCAGAGTTTGCTCAATGTTATCTATGCATATTCCAAGGGGTTTTCTCTTCCAAAATAACCCATAATCAGCAGAGAAGAGGAAGTCGCACTTCCTCACACCACCACATGAAAAGTGATTGACACGGCATTTGCGGTAGTGCAGTAGTTTCTCCTTTTGTCACAGTGTGTGCTCTTTAGTTCTGTTAGGGGTTCCCAGCACGAACTTGGTCTTATCATGAAAGTTTTACCGGAAACTATCATTCCTGTTGTTATTATTCTTCACAGAATTCTTCATGATTATTGCACCAGTTTTCAGAAATGCTTGCTAAGTGGAAATTCCCAACTTTGAACAAAACTACATGGTGTACAGTCTGCAACACATTTGCATAGTTTCCTTATAGGACATTGAGTGAGGGTTGTGCTTTCAGAATTAGCTATTTACTTTTCTTGAGTTGGGTCCTCTGGAAAAAAAAAAAAAAAAGAAGAAGAAAGAAAGAAAGAAGAAAAGGAAAGAGAGAGAAGCTGTGTTGTAACTGGAGAGTGGACAAGAATAACCAGTTCTGTAATGGCCTGTGTGTCAGATCATAAACTTAGTGACCACAGTTTCTGAGTCCAGGCTCAGAACTTTATTATCTGGAAAGTAATATTATACATGTAACGTTACATTATTAATAATATTATTCTGGGTAACATTCCTACCTGAAAGCAGCAATAGGCTGTTCCCTGCAGTAATAAAGTCACCATGGCACAGACGTTGTTTATATGAATCTGTCCATGAAATGTAGTGTAGTTTTCCTGCTCACACAGTCTCTTGAAAGAGCACCTGGAATCACGTCAGTAATCCTCTTATACTGTCTGTTGAAACTAAAAATCAATTTCTGGAACAAGATTTTCTATTGAAATGTCTGTTAATGGTGGTGAAGGTCCAGTAAAATAAGCAGTCTATTATTTCAGCCTGCAGTTAACACAGTTTAAGGATCAGAGCAATTTTCAGGGAGGCCTAGAAAAAACAGTAAGAGAAAGAGATAAGGAAAGATGAATGATTTCAGGTTTTAGGTTCCTGTCTGATAATGAAGCAATTCTGAAAGACAGCTTTGAATAAATTAAAATTCACCTGAAAGACAAACACAGATACTATGTTCCTCTTTGTAATCAATAACATATTATGTCTTTCCGCATAAACAGCTGAAGGACGAAAAGGACTAAAATAAAATAGATAACTGATAAATCATAAACTACTTTAGAAGCCAGTTTCTCACTGCAAGGCACATATAAACTAAAATAAACACTTGAAAATCCCTGGCAAAATAAAGGAGGAAGGGAACAAAAGGTAAACAAAAGAGGGTGTCATTACAATGTAATAAGATAATATTATGACTGTGGGCTCTTGTTTCCTCCAGTGGAAGCTAGCAGAAGAGGAGACCCAGAAAGTGTGCAAGTGGAAGTAAATCTTAGGGCTATGAACAGGCTAGGAGATAACTCTTTGTGTAATACAGGGAGAAGTATTAATATAAACTAATTCTTTACAGTTTATAAAACCAAGGAAGTAAAGACAGTTAACTTTCAAAATCAGGATTCACAGTCAAGCTATTCCTGTTCCTTAGTAATTACCCCTTCATGTGTGCATGTACTGTCCCTGAAGTCTTGCCACTGAAATTCATACCTCGGTCATTACCTCATAGGAGGAGATAATTTGACAGCAGATAGATCCTTTGTGTTGTGTTTCAAAAGGTACCAAATTGTAATAGGTTGCATATTCCTCTCTTTTATGTCATTTTAGCATTCTTCTGTTTTTTCCCTTGCACCTAAGTGGAACTGAGATTAAATAAAAACTATGCTTGCAAACTTGTATTCACTTCCCCATTCTTGTCTTTGCAAAGTGGAGGGACCTCCCACAGGGTGTCTGACATCACTGTACTACAAAGTAAAGTCAAAAATTCACCGTTAGAAAGCTGTGAAGTAAACAGCAGTACTTGTCGTTCTGAATGCAGTTTCACGTTAAGTTTGGGAGAATGCTTTGGGCACCCTAGAACTGAAACAGAAGCATCATTAGAACTGGTGGGGATGTTCTATGGTGAATAGAAGTGGGTAGGAAGTGGGTATTTGAAGAGAGATGAGAAAGAGAAGGAATCTGAGGGGTTTACTTGACGGAAGAATATCAGGGAACTGTGGATTTAAAGCTATGCAAAAACTTTTATGATTGTTCACCACCATGTGCTCACTTCTCCTCAGAAAGCTATATATGTGGAGTAACTCTGGAGAAAACAGAGCCACATGTATGGGAGTGCAGTCAAGCCTTACAGCCATCACGGTAAAGCCAGCTATTTTCCTGAGGGAAATAATTCCCCCAAAAATGATATCGTGACCCACCACAATATAACTGTTTGTTTTCTTTCATTTAGTTTGTTTGCTTTCATCTGCTTTTATGAAGCCATATTTCTTCTTCAATGAAGCAGCAGGGAGGTCACCTCCAGAGTAATCCCTCCACGTTAAGGTGAACAAGCTGCCCTCTAGTAGTAACAGCCAAAGAGAGCCACCTCAAGGCACCTCAAGGATCATCTAGTTCCAACCCCCCTGCCGTGGACAGGGCTGCCAACCACTAGCTCCCTAGATCAAACTGCCCAGGAACCCATCCAGCCTGGCCTTGAACACAGCCAGGGATGGGGCATCCACAATTTCTCTGGGCAGCCTGTTCCAGCGCCTCACCACTCTCTCAGGGAAGAATTTCTTCCTGATGTCCAACCTCAACCTCCCCTCTTTCAGTTTTAGCCCATTCCCCTGTGTCCTACCATTGTGTGATGCAGTGTTGTATGGCAAAAAGTTAACATGTGCCTCTATCTCCAAGCTGTCAATCCTCCCTCGGGATGGACTTGAATTGGAGATGGCAGAAAGGGAAGGTACTTATCATATGGCACAATGTGGTTGAAGGAGGAGCAGTTTAATTGCAGAACACAGTCCTGGCAACTGTGACAAAGTAGCTGCCCATACAAAAACTCAGGACTGCATTCTGACATCAGTGGGGAACTAGAGTTGAGCCTTTAGGTAAACTAGCAAAGATGACAGCAAAAACATAGAAGCTCATAGCATCCAAATCCAGTGCCCATCAAAGTTTGTTTACTAAGGAAAAGTCTTTGATTTCTCATGCTTATTTATGATATATATATAATTTGCAGCCCCTGGACAAAACCTATAATTACTCATATTTGAAAATGTATTCTGTCTGTGTCACAGTCTCTCAAAATGCATTGGTTTCCACTTACCTGGAAATGAATCACTGAACATCACTGTAGAATTACGAACTTCTGTGCTTCTGGGAAACAAAACCACTATTGTGCATATATTGCCAAGCAAAAGAAAAAATAGCACTAAAGACAAATTGAATCCATACTTGACTGGAATTCACTTCTAATTACTACAGATGACTTACAGATCAGAGGCATACTTTCCTTGGCCAGGACCAAATCTGTTTTCTTTGTGACGATGTAAGTGAGCAGTGAACGCAGTTGTTTCTGGCAGGCCCAGCAACTGTTGCTGTCAAGCAGTGGTTCACGGAGCAGTTAAATCACAAGAGAAGGTTTCTCATGATTAATCTCATTCTTTCTTTCCCTTTGTCTCACATTCACACACATGCACACATACACACCCTTCACAAAAATTTGTAACTGCCAGATTAGGGATGGGAATTGTGATTGTGAACTGTATTACAATGAACATTGTCTAAGGGCTTATCCCATTTTGCTGGAGTTTTTCAGAATTCTATAAAATTGTCTATTAAATTTAAAAGAAGCTTCTTTACAGATCTTAACGTATAGATAATGGAATGCTACTACCTTGTATGCTGCATCTTGCACAAATCTATCTCCAGGAAAGACCTGATGAAAAAGTTCTCTAGTTCTGTAAGCTTTAATCAAAATTTGGGGCTATTTAACAGTGAAAAATAATTGAATCTAGTAAGAATCTAAATCAAACTAGTCTGTAGTGTGTGAGTCTTATAAACAACCAGAAACATAGACATGGCTTATGTTCTTCAAATACAGTGTCTGCATTTCCCTTCTAATGATGGCAAAGCAGTGGTAAGCTGGAATACAGTTCAGCACCTGTTCTGGAATTACAGTGTCCTCTTTCATCAGAGGCAGTGACACGATGGCAGCTATTTCCCATGATACCAAGGAGATAATGATGAGTGATAAATAGCTCTCGCAAGTACATTTACACTATCTTTGTCATCTTTGCCATGGAGTAAATCTTTGTCTGAAATACAGTTTGTGCAGACTAGATGGTTTATAAAGTATTCTGGGGCTCTTTCAAGAGCAGACTGGCTATATCCACCCCCCCTGAAGGGAGGAAAAATACCCTACAGCCAAAGGTGTGCTCAAACTTCCTCTCAGATGGGAAAAGTTGGTTTGCTACTGTCAAAATCCAGTTAGATCGTGATGTTTATTAATGGTACCACCCCTCCAAATTAAGACTCAAATGGAGTCAGAGTATCACTCAGATCAGTGAAGTTTATTTTTACCAGTACAAAAGTGTGTGTGTGTGTGAGAGAGAGAGAGAGAGGAAGAGAGAAGGATATATAGAGAGAAAGCAAGCAGAGAAGTCAGCGCTGCAGATCCCATGATGTCCTGAGGGTCCATCCTCTTGAGTTCAACCCACAGCTTGTTGCTCCGGGGTTCCTTTTATCTTATTTGTCGAGGTGCTTTTGATTGGCTAGGCTGATGTAGCTAGGTGGAGAATGCTTCAGCTCGGCGCATGCCATACTGGCAGCTTTCCTCACTCCTGTGGGCATGAGAGTCCTCTGGTGGTCCCGGGGGTCCTGAGGGTCCTTGCATCCCCCAAAGGAGCATGACCATAAGTTGACCCCATGCTTATTGCGTGCGCTTCTTGTGTTGGTTGCCTTGAAGCTTCACAGGTCTGCAGGACTTCTTGCTTATCAGTTGTTAAGCTGGTCTGTTATCACAGTTTACTTTCTTCAGCCAATCTCTGGATGTTATCAAGGACACAGTTTGTCTTGCATCCCAGAGTTGGGGGGAATCTGAGCCAATTCATCAAGTCCCTTGCAGCTATAAGTGAAAGCCTTGGAAAAAACTAAAATGTGTGCAATGCACCCTGAAGGAAACCACAAGAATGAAGTTTCATCATAGGGACTACAAATTTTTTTCTTAGACGAGTAAAATAACAAAATATCCAAGACTTTTGTATTCCCCAAAGACTCAGAGTGTTTTCACAATGCTCCTTAAGAGTCAATTTCCTGAAAGTTGGCCCTGTATCATTTTTAAGTTCCTGATAAGACCTTTGTAGAAACTGGAACACATTTACCTCAGCATCCTGTTGGTGTTTGTCTCTGCAAAGTATTCCTTTAAGTTAGATCCAGCTGGCTGCAATTAAAAGTGCTGCCTCCTCAGAGACATTCCACCTCACATAACACAAGACTTTACGTGGAGAGAAAAGACAAGTTTGTAGCTCTGCAGATGGACAGAAGTGAGAAAGAGAAAAACTGATTAATAACTTAATTCATTCAAGAACAGATCTCCATTGCCTTTTTTGGACAACAGAAAGGCAGAGGAACAAAGATCTCATTCTGAACTCCAGGAGCTTTTGTCACAGAAAAAAAAAAAAAAAATAGTTAGATGATTGTTAATTTTCCTCACTAGTGAGGAGCAAATGCAGGCCTCAGCTATGAAATCATAGGTTCTTAGTTTGCTGCTGGCCTTTGTCAGACCTAAATCTCCAAGGTATCCAATACAAGAACTTGTGAGCTGATTTTCATGTGGAGGCCAGATGGAGCACGCAATGGAGCAGCAACCAGGAATGAGACCTAGCAAAGAAAATTGAAAAGCAGTGCAATAAGACAGCATCTGAAGTTTTTGCAGTAACAGCTGAAGGACATGAAGTCAAGCAGAAGGAGAATGTTAGTTGGATTTGGCTGCAATGTATATGGACAGGCTGGGAAGCCGTATTGCAGCTCTTCCCTTTGGAAGTGGGGATGTGTGGTAAGGTGGCCAGCAACTGCTAGAATCAGAGTCATTAAGGTTGGAAAAGATCTCTAAGATCATCTAGTCCAACTGTAAACCCAATACCACTATTCTAAATAAATCATGTCCCTAGGTGCCATATCTACACGCTTCTTGAACACCTCCAGGGACGGAGACTCCACCACCTCCCTGGGCAGCCTGTTCCAATGCCTGACCTTTGTTGAATATTCTCCTTGCAGTAGAATCAGAAGATGAAGTCTGATAACCCTGAAGCTTACAAATAAAGGTAATTTGTAATAGACCTCTAAAGAACTTGAAATGTGCCTCAGGAAAGATATTTGAGGATCATGAAGTACAACAGAAGCCAGCAGCCTGAGAAGTGGCCAAAGGAATTGAGTCAGCCTAGATATTCATGACAGCTTTCTGCTCATCATTAACTCACAGAAACTTGAAGGAAGGATGCCTCAGCTTGAAACATTTAAAAAAAAAAAAAAAAAAACAGTCTCTTAAGGGACCCAAAATGAAGTAGACCATTTGGCTTAGTCTTAAATAAGCCAAAACAGAAATAAGTATTCTGGGAAATTCAGCACTAATAACACTATAGAATTATCTAGAAAATAAAAGACTGAAGTTTTGTTTATATTAAAATATGTCCTGACTTGGCCAGAGCAAGTTATCCTCAATCTGAAAACTGCATTATTGCAGTGCTGTGGTCAAACTGATCTCTCCTGTCTTTCAGTGAGTCTTATTAGTTTAGGCACAACTGCCAAACAAATGCAGTTAAATGTCCTCCAGGACTCTGATGTACAGCCATCTTAAAGCACAGATGGAAAACCTTGCATGATCTAGAAATACTCCGAGATATTGAGACACTCGTGGCTGTAAGGTTCATCAGTGTGACCTGAGTAGGGTGCAAATAAGACTGGATAGGTGAAAAAAACACACAAATGGAACAGGCAGAATATTTAAGGTTCGTTATGATTTTGGTATCTGCAGACATACAGAGAACCATGTCTTACTGAGTGAACTGACAACAGTGCAATATAAAAGCAGACAGTAGAAATCAATCAATAGAAACATAGATGTAGGGAGAGATTCTGGATTTGACACACACAAAAAAAAAATGTGAATAGAGAGCAAAAGAGGAAAAGACACTGAAGAGGAAAATTACTGCCATGAATGTCCAACACTACAAGAGAGGAAGAGATTGATGATATTATTAAGTAACTAAAGTGAAAGTTTTACTTCTAGAAATAAAGAGAAACTGATAGGAATGCAAAGACATTTTAAGGGGGAAAATTGCTACAAAAAATGCTATTAAAAATATATGGCTATTGTGTAACTGTTTCTCCACTGCTTTGAATCACACCCTTGCTTTCTCTCCCCATTGTTAGGGTCGTTATTGAAGAAGAAAAAAATGACAGGCTACTTCTATGCCTGTTCTAACTCATGCTCTGTATTTAGGAGATGAGGTGCTAGATGACTTGCTGAGGACCTGACAAACCCTGAAGCCCTGTGGGTAAGCCCACAGGCACACTGAAGGTGACTCTCTTTCAGACATAGAAGTTCTAGGACAGTTCAGCTGCTGTTCACCATGATGTTGTGCTTCATGAAGGAGGGGACAACACAGCAAAGGGCAGCAAGGAAGGTGAGAAGCGACCAGGTAGGGCCAGTGTAACACTGGATGCAGAGCAGAGCACATCTGGTTCGTCTCCACTCGCATTTCCATTTTACCTGGAGTTTCTTAGGGAGAAGTAGGTCTGACAGAGAAATGTGAATCTCACCAATTTCTCTGGTTTAACCTTCCCCTCCCCTCTCCTGCCTCAGTCTTTGACCCCTCTGGTTGATCTTCCCTGCCTCACACCTCTCCTTCTCTCTGTTTTCCCATGTCCACTTCATCCTTCAACCTGTATGGGTTTCTGTTTGCAGGCTTCATATACATGGCTTCCTGCTGAGTGTTTCTCCCTGCCTTTGGCCATAGATGGCTCAGAGTACTTTCTCCCCTAGTTTTAGCTAGTCATCATATCTCAGGCCTTCTTTTGCCTTTCATCCTGCCTATGGAATGGAATGGTATGGAATACCTCGTGGGTCAATTTAAGTTAAATGTCCTAACTTCCCCCCACACACACAACTTCCTGATTCCTTCTCTTCCAGCATTCGCAGATTCGACTATACTAGAAACCATTACAATCATTTAGTTAAAAGTTTTGAAAAAGTGGCACCTAGTGCTACATAAAAGGA
>VXAV01005465.1:21736-44346 GCA_013399715.1 Alectura lathami | reverse complement strand
CGCCCCCATCCCCAACTACTCCCCAATCCCCCCACGCCCCTTTTTTTTTTTTCCTGCAAGCAATGAGCTGTACTTGTTGTCAGCAGATGATTAATCCCACCTGGAGCGCTGACATGTGGTTTCTCAAGAGCAAAGCTTTATTGAAACACATAAAATGGTGAATCTGAACAATCCCTGAACACTTGGCCAGGAGTTCCTAATCAAAAAAGCATTCATCATGTCATCAGAATAATACTCATAAAGATTCAAAACTGAAGAATTTGTATTTGATTTTATTTGCCTTTTGAGATGTTACATAAGATCTACTGGCTCCTCTTCACAACAAAGAAAGCCTGAAACTTACTTTTCCAAATGAAAGCTGGAATTCTATCTAACTTCCTAAGTCCAATGCATTCAGTATCATGGGACTTCAGACTGAAGAATGTAGCTGTTCAAGATACATACACTAGAAGTCCTTTAAAACTTTAGAATACAGGTGCTGGAAGAAGTGAGGCACTCAGTGTTTCAACATCCACAATTTCAAGACATTGAACCCAGCTAGAGGCAGACACTTCAAAGAGATCTTCATAGAGTACAAAACTACCATCAGAGTACCTTTCATTTCTAGTAAGATCTAAAGAGATTTAGATTTATCTCACTTATGTTTTAGATATCTAAATGTTAAATAGTAAGATTCAATCAAATTACAATAGACTCTTTTCATGCCCAGTAAAGAGAAACATCAGAGACATATTCCTCTGACCCTTCTTATATACCTATCATCAGATGAGAAGGGTTGTCCTGTGAATGTCTGTTTCATTTGCTTACTTTAAAGGAAATCTGAGATGAATAATTTAGACTTGAATATGTATCTATTAGACAGCAAAGTCAGAGCAGATGAATCATGCCTTTATTATAAATGAAAAGCAGAATCTATTGACCCCAAAGAATTTAGTAAACATTACTTGCTTTGCAGTCATGCCCATCTTTTATTTCTTAATAGCGAGTGAAACAATATTGAGCCTTCTGAAAAAATTATGTGGTTAGTGTACCACAGAGCAGGCTCTGGTTATGAGTAGTTTAAAGTATCATAGAAGAAACGAGGAATTTGCAACTGTTGATATTCCAAAGTCTAGCTGTTCACATTATGCATTGATTTGGTCATGGCCAACCTCACTGGTTGAATAAACCTGCATAGCTCTTACCTTCTCAGGAAAACTTTTGGAAGAGCCTTGTATATCTTCACAGTGGTCATTAGACTTCATTAACCTGCATAGGTTAACCGTGACAAGCACAGGACAGGCTGGTTCCCAAGCTAGGGTTTGTGTTGCTGGATTATAAACAATATTGTCCCATNCATGAAAAAAAAAAAAAAAAAAAAAAAAAAACCTGTAAACATTATTCAAGATGTCTAAAAATCTATCAGAATTTTTCATAAATGTGGTACCTATACGCGTGCTTAAATCCAAAATCATTACTTTTTCATTTCCTTTTCATTTACACCAATCAGAACTGTAGTGTTTCATGCTGAGAGTTCGTAAATCTCATCTCACCAAAGTGTTGGCATTTACTAGACAGATTATCTCATCAGCCTGAGAACATAGTCTGACCAGCCTCCCACTATTAGGTATCACTGGGAAATGATGCTTTAAATGTTATGTATGTCTTATTCTTCATTTCTGTATTCCCTCCTTAAAGTTGGGTGTAAAGCCCCGTCTTAAAGCCCTCTCCTGAAAAAAGCACTCCAAAGTTGACCTTAGTGGCTATTCTTCCTTCTGACCAGTATGCATGTTACTTATGAAAATGTGGGAAATGACTAGAAAGTTACTTAGCATTTATATAGGTAAAAACTTTGTGTACAATTTGGTCTGGAAGTAAGTTATTTCATCTGCCCACAGTAGAACAAAAAGTACAAATTTTTTCTTGCAGTTTTGCAATGTATGGTTTTCAGCTTAGATGAATCTCAAATTGTGACATACTACTGGAACTGCTAAAAAACACTCCAATAAATCACAAAATACTTGCCATTTTCAAAGGGGCAAAGCTGTAACCTCCTTGCATCTGGAATTGCCAGCCAACCCTACAACCCAAAAAGTTGCCGTTAACTAGAGATTTTCAGATATACCAGTTTTTAACATTTCAGAAAGAATGTGAAAGAACAACCTTCCAAACAAAGACACATGTTATGTTTATTAGAAAGTTTTGGTAAGTTTTTTTTTTTTTTAAAGGTTGTTTTGCACTAGATATCTATTTTATTGTTCATCATTATTGGGGTTGGAGCTGATGAACTAAGGTGATCCCTTCTGTTCATATATTCCCATTATTTCTGTCATATATTTGGTCCAATTTCATTTAGGAAAACTTCCTGTTTGATTTTCATTGTTTCTTACAGTGTCATTATATTCTAAGGGTAACAAAAGGCATTTGAGAATCATAATACAGATCTCATGGCCTTTGTTAAGGATGCATCCTTAAAGTCTGAGGACTAACATCTAACCCAATCCTGCAAGCATTATGTATGTCTGTTAGTATAACCTAATTATTTAGATCCATGTGCAAACGTTTTTATTACTCACAGTTCCCATCTGTTTGCTCAGCAATCATATTGTAGGATTCTCTGTATATATGCTGGGTGGAATAATATATTTCTAGTGACCTCCTACTTTTCAGAGTGAAATTTAAAAAAAAAATTGCTAAGTTTGGAAGAGACATCCTGGTTCAACTCGTATATTAAGGTGTGTGATATTAGGTGCCTACAATGCACACTTCTGAACATGACTAAACTGCCCAAATCACTATTACAGTAGCCATACGAAGATCCAGTCAATGCAGCCAGCGGAGTTTTTACAGTGCTATCCAGCTCATCCCAAAATAGGCAACCACATTTGGTCCACTGAGTAACTTTCTAGGCTCCACTGACTGCATTAACTAGATTACCATTGACTAAAGAGTTTGGACATCTAATTCAAATGTAAGCATTTACATATGGACATCTACATTAATCATCTTAATCCACAAGTTAAATCCTACCCCAAAATTCACTGAGAAAACAGATCACATAATATTTTTGTATTTTATCAAGATCATTTAAAATTAGTTTGGTGACTTTTTCTTTCTTTTTCTGGAACATATTCCAGAACTTTTCTTATCAGATTATTAGGGGGGGAAAAACAAAAAAGTCCTCATTACTGTAATGGAGCTTATCATCCTTCATTTTTTTGTGAAGAATGGCTTTAGCTTAAAAATTTGTTCTTATAAGAGACCATTCTGATGCGCATTTAGCCAACAAATTTATTTTCTCTTTGCATGTGTTTTACCAAACTAATGAAAATGTGTTCTTGAATCTTGTTTTTAAGACAATCTTTTGATTCCCTAAACATTTTAGGTTTTTATGTACATCCTCCATTTTAATTAAGGTTTATTAAATATGGATGCAATATTTGCTTGCATTATTTCATAGGCCTTACCTATACTTTCCTTTTATCTTGGATAATCTAGACCCTTCATTCACATTTACATCATGTAAGCATGTTCATTTAATCATCCTATGATGAACTATTACACTCAGATCTTCTTCCTCCACTGTTATTTCTGATAAGGACTCATATTTTACTCAAATAAATGTTTTTATCAGAGAAAGTGCATGAACTTACACTCCATACCACTACACTTCATTCTCCTTTAGTTATTTCGTATATGAAGATTTCTAGTCTCTTCCAATTATCCTGATTCTCTTCTATTTTGATTATCACTCAACTGTATCATCAGCAAATCTCATTAACACATTCCCACCTCTTGTGCCCATGTGATTTATGAAAACATTTATATAAGACCTAAGTGTGATCCTTAAATAACCTTACTATTATCACAGAGTCATTCAACAAGAGTAGTTGGTTATCTCTCCAATTAATTATTATTGGAGATTATACAGATCTTGTTCTAAGTCCCAGCTTCCTGAATTCATCTTTCAGTTTTGAATGTGAAACTGCTATGCTGAATCAGATTAAATTTGTGTCTTTTCATTAATTTTATATATATATAAGAAAGTAACGTTGCATAAATTACTGTGAATTGTATTCTATTTTCCTTTTTTCCCCAAGTTCTAATTAGTGTTTTCTGAAAGATCATAAGGTCAGACAAGCCTTAGACAAAAACATAGCTGTAGAGCCTTTTCCTACAGATTTCCCCTCCTTTTTTAACACAAATCCCAGGTAAGATTCCTCTAATCAGAAACACAAGTAGATATAAAATATAACCTGTAAGTATATATAAAATTACCTCAATGCAAAGACAAGGGAGTAGCTGAGAGTATTTCAGAGAAACTGATTTTAAAGAATCCTTCCCTTTTATCTGAAATGAAAAAGATGTTCATGAATCCAGGACCATAAATAACATGTAATAAAGCTAAACAAAGAGATAGAAGGCCATTTCCTGTAAGTGTGAGCATTTCTCCCTGCAATCTCCCCCCAGCCACTTCAAGAAGGCAATGCTTCAAGCTTTAACTCACCACAGCAAATTGCCCCACGTCTTCACAGGTAAACCATTTGTGACACAAACGAATATAATAATCTTGATCTTGAACAAAGTTGGATACATTCACTGATATGATTTTCCTTGCCCTGTCTACATTATAATCTAACTTTCCAGCTGAAAAAGAAAATTCAAACATGAAATTATTACATCTGCTTCTTTATTGCTTTCTATATTTCTGACTTCATTACTGCTTTATAAAAATACAGAATGTATTTAATAACTTGATAGAGATTAAACTCAATGTTTATAGATTCTTACTTAGGATATATTAATTCATCCTTTTTATATCCTGATATTCCTAGAGGTAATCTTAATTTAGAACATGTAATAATTTTCAAAACAATAAATTTCAATATTACTAATTTTTAATTAACACTGTCAATACTGAGAGGCCAGGACATCTACAGATTGTACCTCTACTTCAGTACTTGAAGTATTATGTAGTTCATGTACAAATACTTAAAATATACACACTAATTCTACTTCAAAAGCTGATTATCCTAAGACTGCAATGTCATTTCTTTGAAAATACGTGCAACTATGTTGGACAAGTATGATAGGTGGGGGTTCATTTTAGTTTCTTTTTATTATTATTATTCACAGGTATCCCAAAATCAGGATAGAAGTTTGGCCAATTACTTTTAATCTAATTATGAGATCTATTTATAGACAAAACATGAAAGTAGTAATCTGAAGTGTATGAAAAGTACACAAACCTGTTTCCAAAAGCTTAAGTACTAAATAGGTTGTCAATACTTTTATGAGCTGTCTAACATTTCCAAGTCAATATAGAGAAACATTGAAATTTTCCAGGACATTAACTATCCAACACATAATTATAAGCAGCAGTAGTTTTAAATCATTTTTTTCCTGCTTATTCAGCTATGAAAACATATCATTGTATAGGTCACCAGATATATCCCACAGGTTCAAGCAATATAGAAAATCAACTCACCCAAACAAGCTGGGATATACTTTCCCACATCACTGTTTCTGCAATCTGCAAAATAGAGGCCAGTATTTTCTTCAGTGCTGCTTTATTTATATAGATATGTAATTAAGACTGCCAAATTCCCTATGCTTCCCAACATTAAAACTATCTCATACATCCCTTTAAATGCAGATTTTTATCCACTTCTACATAGTGAAGGGTGGGGGGCGAAGGGAGGAAGTACCATACACACTGATTATGTCTTAACTAGCATTAAGGAGCTATCTCACCAGTTTGGAGTTTCACCTGTAAAACATCAGCAGCAGTTTAAGGTGGCAAACTGGGATATAATACTTCATTTCTTTACCCAGTACCTAATAATAATATAAGTAATAATAATTTCAGTTATTCTTTCCTTGAAACTCACTCCATTTTTTTTTTTTTTTACCAGACTCCTTCCTCTGCTATAAGCAATTGTGTATTTTTGCTGTTCTGGTTCTCCTCTAGACTTGCAAAGAATTACCTTAATTTCGTTCCCAGGGAGCTTGCCAGAACTAGAGGCCAACATTTTCTAATGTTTGTATCTAATATTTGTATTTCCGAAAACTAAATCTTGATTTGAAAAGATTTTGCTTAACTCTGTATTGGAGCATTATTTTGTTTTCATTTCCTCACACTGCTATTTTCCACAGGGAAATATTTTCCTTTGTTTTCATTTATTTTCTCTTCCTTGCAAAGTGGCTTAAAACTAGGCTTTATAAAACACTATTCTCCCCCTTCTCCTCATTCACAAAGTACATATCTATTTCAGTAGTTAATTGAAGGAGGGTATCAAAAAAATCAAATGCTTTTTAAATAGAATAAATCTTTGCTTGAGCAGCCGCAACGTCTGATACTGTGTACAAGAATGATGCCATACCAAGGGCCATGGGCAAGAGCAGCCTACCCATGGGCTGTGGTGATGGGAAGGCAGGACGCACGGGCACTCGACTGAACAAGGGGTCTCATTTCGTTTTTTGGACCACCGCTTGCCTGCACCAGCCACATTGATTGGATCTTAGTGCTGAATCTACTTTTATATGCATTTGGTAGGCCATTTACACCAAAAACAAGGACCCATGCTATCTTCTTTTACTCAGCTACATAAAAAAGTTGACAGAACAGCTAGCTAATGAAAATGAAAATATATTTCTTTACACTTACTTATTAACATTTCTTCAACCTCTTGAACTACCTGAGGCCTAAGAGAAGACAGCAGAATTTCCATCTTATGCACAGAGATTGTGCAGGACTGAACCTTCAGGCAGAGAAAGACCACATGCCAATCCCAGGAAGGCAAATTGGGATAAATGCATAATGTAGCTTCCCATATACTTTGAAATACAAACTCTGGTCTCTACTTTTTATAGCAAGTCAGACATTTACATGCACCAAATAAATCACCAGAATATAGAATAATGATGATGTCATACATAAAGTAGTACCACACAGATCAGTATGTCTCAAAATGTGGTTTGGCTTTGCATCTGGATTTGGGTTTTGTTTGGAGTTTTTGGTTTGGTTTGGTTTGGTCTTGTTTTTCTCTTTGAAGAGATAATTTTTGAAAAACATGTTTTCAGATACTTTCCTACCTTCAACATAGTATTGCTGACTCATCTTGACTTCACAGTAATTTGGTACTGTTTTCATGGTCACATAGATGTGTTGTGCTGCATTGACTTCAAAGCAATTGAATTGTACCTGCACCTGTTTAAAACATTTATTAGATAATGTTTGTGTGCAACTCCCAAAATACATGAAAACTGCTAGCCATTAGAGTTAAACAAGACATATTTTTGTTTCAATTGATTTATATTTATAGGGAGCATTAAGCATTCTCAGATATTGTAGCATTAAGAATGTAAAAGAAGCAGATGCCATCTAATTAAAGGATTTCAAAGAGTATGATTACATCTAATCTAGGACCTTGCTGTCTTCTTCACTCACAGAAATCCAAATGTCCCCAAGCTATCAGAAATTACTAAAAACATAGGAATACACGTGTTCAATGATCCCTGAACTACAAAGGGATAAAATGTCTTTTGTTCTACCAAAAGTCCCAGGTTTTAAGCATTTTACAAGCACCAACACTTGCAGAATAGGAAAAAAATGCCTGTTAAAACAACTAACATTAACGTTGGCAAATTTATTTGTTCCAGTAAGTTGCTGAGAAAGTATTTTAGGAAGAAGAAGTCGAGGTCCAAATATAGCAGGTCATTCCCTAACTGGTAGTAGTAACTATACATTCTATATAGATTTTCATGTGGATATACGCTTATTTTGTACAAATGCCTTTGGAGGGTAAAAGATATGTCACGTTTCTACTCGTTGAACTGAAACTAAGAAAATATTACTAAATACATTTGTTGAGCCATGCCTACTTACCTTACTCTGAAAGCTACAGATTGTGCAAATTGTTAAGTTACCAACGTGTTTGTTGCCAGCCCTGCAGTGCCTGCAGGGACTTCTGATCAAGTGATACTAAGCGTAGACTGCAATTGCAGTTTGGGAGTAGAACTGTGTTTCATACATGCAATCAATATAACATTGACAATGTTTGTGAAGTAACATGTTTTGTATGGGACTAATAACGGTTATCCACCACTAATTGAAAGCAAACATTCCTCTCCAAGGACTGGGTTTTTTCTTTGTTGTTGTTGTTGTTGTTGTTGTTTTTTCCCAGCTGCAGGTTTAAATAACAAATACTTCTGGCTTTAGTTTAGTACAAAATTGTACTCTGTTGTTGCAATTATTATGAGTTTAGGACAGACGTGCAAAAGTGCTTAGGCACTTGGCTGTCTTCTAGATGTGTAAATTCTATTGATGTGGCCGGACATTAATAAATATGTATGCACTTAATGGTCCCTGTGGCATTGTTTTCATAGCAACTGGAGTAACAAAATCTTCTCCACAATTTGGTAGGCACAAAAAGAAAGCTAACAAGATTGATGCAGAAGAAGATATAAAAGCAGAAGAAATATAAAAATGGTGGATAATCACATGCAAGTTATAAAGAGACATTTTCTTATGGAGTTTCATTTGACAGTGCTGAAGCATACATTTCACTGCAGTTTTCCATAAAATCAATAAGACAATTAAGAGAAATACAAAATGTATTTTTCCAAAGACTCATAAGCAAATGAAGAACAACCAAAAAAAGGAGTCTACCTTCTTTCCATTAAGCATCTTGCTTTTTTTCCTGGCAAACCTCACATTTGTGCACTGAGATTGCTGTGTGTCGAGTGAAAAGGAACATATTTCCAGCCCACGAATATTTTCTGAAATAAGTTCAGAATACATTTCAGAAATGTAATTTGATCATCATTAACAGAAAAATAAAACAAAAGAAAATGAAGTATACCATATCCTAAGCTTTCCAAGTGAAAAGAACATGTATTTTATTTCTTTAAAAGGAGGGGAAAATATGTGTAACACATGCCCAGAGTTGGGAGCAAGCATTTATTACAGTTTGCTATGAAATAAATCTTTAATTATACAAATGGTCATGCAAATGATTAAGCATGAATTACACAATGAGTGAAGCACACCAGGAAATATCTAAATTGTAACACACTAAGCACACGAATGCCAGGATGTTAGTAAAAATAAAACATGCCAAAAAATTTGAATGTTTTCATTTTATTTTGGTGCAGAATTGTACCTTCAGAAGCAAAAACAGTTTCTTCCTCTGTTGGGAGAGACATTCATGTTCACATTCCCAGGGCAGATGGAATTTGTGCATGTGTGTAGATGCTTGCATGTGATAGAGCAAGAAAGAAAAGGGCTGCAGTATTCTAGGGCCACTGGTAAAGGACAAGTGTAGTATGTTGGAAGTAGAAATTCAATTGTACAGCATTCATCTCAGTTCTCATGCCCTTGAGAAATTCCAGGGCTTTATCCTCATTTGTAGTTAAACATTTCCACAAAAAATGTCTCTGATTAAACTACATGAAAAGACCTTGGACAGAAGTATTACACTACGGAACAAAATCTGGCTGAACAACTATAAGCAAAAAGTAAACAGAAATGATTCAGTAGCAAATTTGATTCCTACCATCCAGACTCAGAGTTCCTTTAATGTTTAAATGCAGAGAGCATGGGCTTCCTTGAGCACATTTCATCACTGTTGAGATCTTCATGCTTTTCAGTACCATAGAAGATAAAGATGAAGGAGCATTGTGGCAGAAGCCGTTAAAAATGCCACCTGCAAATGTAAAACACAAAGACAGAGAAATTTCATTGTGCATAGGATATTTCTGGGAGAGAAAGCATGAAAGATGAAGCTTTAGCTCTACTGAAATCAGTAGGAGATTCACCACTGACTTCAGTAAAGCCAGTACTTTACCTAAGACATTCATGTGATCAGAGCAAGCATATAGCTGGCTGACTTCACTAGCAATGTAGTGGGAAAGAAGTACATTACAGATGGGGTTTGATAATAAATTTCTGGCTTAGAGAAGTATTAACTCAAAACAGGAAGAAATCATACTTTCAACAGTTAAGGCTAGCAGAGTGTGGCTAGACTACCTCTTTCTAAGTAACCAGATATTCCAGATCACGGTTAGAGTAATAATTTAAGGTTTTTTTTCTCCAAAAGCTTTACCTGCATATTGTGAGCACTCTCTTAGGATGTATTTCAGTTTTACGATGCAGTTGTCAATGGTCTCAGCTGATGTTGAAATATAATTTTCACACAAGAGGGCACCATTGTATTCCTAGTCATGGAAAAATCCTTCATAGCTACAAGATTTCTCCAGATTTCTTTCCCTTTTAGACCAGTATAGCAATAGATTAAAAAAAAATAATAATAAAAATAAAAATAAAAAAAAAACCATCTTCAAATCATAAACAGAACCCCAGAAGCCTCTAAGTAGAACTACCGTATCTCATATTTTCCTATGCCAGTTTAATTGTGCCCTGAAGCCCTGGGACTTAGGCTCACACAACAGCCTTCTGTAGACTAATGTAAAAGAAAAACCAGTTTCAAGTTTCATCTCTTTCTACTTCTCAGACTGCTCAGCTAAGAAATCATTCATTTATAACTATGTTGGTATAGTGGATGTAAGCCCCAATCCACTGACTACATTGTTTGTAGTCTCAAAAATCGGAATTCCAGAGACTGTCAGAATGAATAGCTAGGGAACTGGGGTTTATCCCTTGGCTTTGTGGTTTACAGTGCAGCACACATCACTTCAGCTGCAACTACATGGTAGCATTTTCTTTGAAATATTTATTATCCTCCTAACTTTTGCATGAAAGTTAAAAGACACCCACGTAAAACAATTTCACTGCCCATTCTCCTTTTCTACATTTTTACTCTTATTAGTCATACTGCTAAGCATACTTCTAGAAGGTGTTCAGCTTTTATGGTGGAGAGCATGTTGTGAAACTGCAATGGCATGATACCATGCTTGCCATAAAAATACAGGAGAGTACAGAATCATAGAACTATGTAAATATTGTAAAAGACTTTCAAGAGCATCAAGGCCAACCATGAACCTGATCTGCCAAGTCCCCTCACTAACCCATGTCCCACCATGCCATGTCCACACCTCTCTTAAACTCCTCAAGGGATCAGGACCCCACCACTTCCCTGGGCAACACATTCCAATGTTTGAACACCCTCCCCATGAAGAAATTCCTCCTAAATTTCAATCAAAGCCTTCTCTTGCACAACTTGGGACCATTTCCTCGTGTCCTAACATTCCTACCTTAAATTATCAGGAAACAGTGGATCCTTCAATCTCTAGTCAATAATTATTGTCAAGCATGGACACCCATTGACTCACATGGAAGATGCATCCACAGTTCTCTCAGAGGAAAAGTAGGATGGAAGGACAAAGCATATCCTTATTTAGCCCTTCAGCCATGAAGGAAAGTGCTCTAAATTTGAACACTGAAAGAAGAGTAAACTGTACACTTTCTAGATTATGGGATACTCATTTTCACTTTCCATTTGAAGCAGAAGCCCATTGTCAGGGATCAGATTCTGATATATGTAGAACATGAAGACAGGTTGATATAAATGTGGTACCTTGTCTTGCTTCTGTCATGCCCTGAAGTGCCCTCACACTTGGTATCAGAAGATATCATAAGTCAGAAAATACAAAACACTTCACACCTGAATCTCCACTCCATTATCCTTTTTCGCCATTAAACATACTGTGGAGGGAACAGGTTACGCTGATGTGAACAAAGCGGAAAAGAGTGGAAAAAGAAGGATGCTTTACCTCAACTGATGGCTAGGCCAACTCTCAATTATCCAAGGTAATATCAGCAGTGAGAGAAGCAAAACAAAGAAAAAAGCCACAGATCATTCAAAATATACAAATTAGGCTATAAGAGAGTACATTGACTTTTAAAGTATTTTTAAACATGTTTACACAGAGATAGGGCAGACTTAAGAATTATGGTGCATAGTGGCCAGATGTGAACACTATATTCCATTTTCCAAGAAAGGTGTTGTGTAATAATCCTGAAGGTGTCTCAGGGTGAAGAGTTATTCTGTAACACCCAATCAATCCACTTAATTAATTAGGAGGTTATGATATTGACTAATGTGCTAAACATATAATGACAAGTTTTACCTCCCATTCTTTGCTTAAAACATGTTTTCTTGGATTTCTGCTGCTAGATCTACCTATTTCAGATCAGGGTGCCAGGTCTTCTTACCATACATTATATCATATGCAGTTGTGCACACCTGCCCTAATTGACCAGTCTACATTACTTCCAGATGAAAACAAATGGCATCTGAAATAAGCCAGTAAACTGTTTCAGCTTAGTTCCTTATTTGCTGGTGTAAATTTCTTGATCAAGGCCTCATCTTGCCTATTGCTGAGTCTGTGCAGAAATGATTTAAGAGAAGAGGAATGTGATGATCCTTGACAAAGTGTTCTATCTGGGTGAATTTGACCATATTATTTGATCCTACTTATTTTGAGGAGAGATTGTTATGACTCAATTGAATTAGATCCTTAGTTATTACTGCCTGAGGTGTGGTATTTTCAGACGTCACAGGCTTGGACCTATCTAAGGAGAATCCTAGGTCATAGTTAAGTGCGTTACCAACATTGGATCAGCACAAACAGTTTTAGGACCGCTGTCTGTCATTAAGCAGGGACACTGGTTTTCTTTCTCACAGTTTTTACGTTCAAACTGAGAACAAACAAGCAATATACTCGATAAAATGAAAAGACTCTTTCCCTTTGGATATTTTTCCATTAATTTTAGGATTTTTTTTTCCATTAATTTTGGGAATTGCAAAAGACATTGCAAAACTCATTATTAATAATTTAAATGGATCATATCATGCATGAAGATAATAGTTTAGATCTCAGTAAGTACATGATATAAGGAAGAGCCTACAGAAAATTATTTCCTTTCTATAAATCATCACAGACATTTTTGTAATCACAAAAGTAGACTCATTTCTGACTAATTCTTCAGCAAACTCTTCCCTTATCATCTTTCAATCCTCTTTCCCCTTAAATAGTTTCCTCTGAAACACACACTTCTTTCTTTTTCTCATGAGTAATTTGATCTACACCCTAGAAGACACAAAGGTACATCTTGCTACACAAACCATCTGCTGAGTAAATCTTGCCTGAACTTTGTGTTTGTGAGCTACAAATGTAATTAGCCCTACATGAGAGAGGGATTGTTGCTGTAATAAAAGAATCCTTAATTATGAACAGATATAAACCCAGGCATAAAGATGCCAAGGTTTATTATTCATCATGTAGACACTTTCCTTGTACTTTTGCCATCGTTTTACCACAGCAGGTTATTTTTTTATCTGATGATGCAGCAACCAACCCAGAACTGTCAAGACAGCAAAACACATCTTGTGTATCCTTGGATAATAGGAGCCAGAGCTGAGCAATGAATACACAATATAAATGATTAGAGGGATAATTTGAAGCCTTAGGCAAGAAGGTGAAATTGGAGAACAGGAAAAAAACATGCAGAGAAAACCCATAATAACAGGACCAGAGCAAGTCCCAGTAGAAACTCCTGGTTTATTTTTGTTTTACTTTTGTTTTTAGTTGTTTGTTTGCTTGTTCTTCTGCTATTTCTTCCTCTCAAGAATTTTAAGAAACCCAACTACTTAGGATACTGACAGGTCTAACTCTGTTAGCATATCTACTGTGCTCTAAAATTGCTTCACTGGGGCATCATCCCATCAGTATAACTTGCAGTAGCTTTCCCATCGTATTTGCATATGATTTACCACAGTATCTACTGCATCTGTGCATTATGATGATTTAACGATCTTCATAAACAAACTAGATGCACTCTCCTAAGATAACAACGTGGTGTGCTTCAGTTAACAAACATTAAAATTTGCAACTTAGAGGTACTTGCACAAATTATAAAATTGATTAAAATTCAAGCTGACAGACTCTCTTTTCCAACAGATTTCAACACAAAGTAATTTCAGAAAAGTTTCACAGCTGTATGTTCAGAAAGCATTTCAAGCTTGCAAGGATAATGGATGACCTGGTGTTATACTATGCCAGATATATTTTCTGAGTGCTTTTAAAATCAGAGCCTTGAAAAAGTACAGTAGCTCTAATGTACTACGCATAGTTTGTGGGAATGGGAAGGAGAAGGCAGAAACAAAGCTCTGTTGCCAGACACTGCAAAGATGATATCCATAAATTCTGTAGAAAAAATAAAAGTCATCTTTTTGGTATAGCTAAAAGCAATGATTACTGCAAAGGTGCTGTGTTATACACTTAAGGCCTTTTGAGGTAATTTTACCTTAAAAAATAAATATTACAAAGTATGCCTATAGAAAAGGAAGTATGGAAATGAATATACACCCACTGTTGCACAAGTGATCTAGGATGAAGACTAAAAAGAAATATTTTTTCATCACCCCTATAAAGCTGAGTCATCCTACATGCTTCTTGTATTAAAAACAGCTGATAAGTCATTTTCAGGTAGCGCTGAAAACCTACGACCAGCTCTGCTTGATGTACATTGTATTGCAAGATAAGGATCTTCAGTTTACAAGCTCTTCAGTGCTCAAAATCTGCATCCAGCTAAGAGTTAAATATCTAGTTAAGTTTATGTGCATCATAAGGTTCTTACGTCTGGCAGTCAAAGGAGAAGGACACCTCTCACCTTCCTCCCAGCATGTAATTTGTCCTGTCCAAAGACTGGTGGAATGAATCACCACCTTTTGGTACCAGTAGCGAATCTCCACTATCTAGATCTGCATTTGTGTAATACCTAGCAATGTTTTTAGTTCATAATCAACCGTGTTGCAAGCATCCTTCCCTCTGAGGCCAGAGTTAAAGAGTTTGGTTTCCTCAGCCTGTGCTGCCCAAAAGTATGAAGGCATGCTTCAGCTTGGCAAAGTTCAATACCCCTGTTTCTCTCTTCCTCTATGATTTTTTCCATGCAGTTTGTGTAACTAGCAGCTCAGCTGTCTAGCCCAAATAAAACTCATTCCCAGCCATGAACCAATCACTGATGGTTCACTCTCATTACCAGTAGATGTGGAGCTGTTGGAGTGGGTCCAGAGGAGGGCCACCAAAATGATCAGAGGGCTGGAGCACCTCTCCTATGAGGAAAGGTTGAGGGAGTTGGGATTGTTTAGCTTGGAAAAGAGAAGGCTCCAGGGAGACCTCATTGCGGCCTTCCAATACTTGAAAGGAGCTTACAGGCAGGAGGGGGACTGACTGTTTACACAGGTGGATAATGGTAGGACAAAGGGGGAATGGGCTAAAACTGAAAGAGGGAAGGTTTAGGCTGGACATCAGGAAGAAATTCTTCACTGGGAGAGTGGTGAGGTGCAGGAACATGCTGCCCAGAGAAGCTGTGGCTGCCCCATCCCTGGCTGTGTTCAAGGCCAGGCTGGATGGGTTCCTGGGCAGTTTGATCTAGTGAGCTAGTGGCTGGCAGCCCTGTCCACAGCAGGGGGGTTGGAACTAGATGACCTCTGAGGTCCCTTCCAACCCAAGCCATTCTATGATTCTATAAGTTGTAGAAGGCTAGCGACTTTTTCAAGTGGGACTTCTAATTGTATCCCTCCCAAAGCCATGTTCTTTCTCTCCACCTCAACAGCACATGCCCCATAAACATGCTTTTGGAATAAGACTCGGGACAACTGACATACTGCTCACTGCTCCTCCCCATTGCAACAGAACCTCACGCACTTGCAGTTCATTGCCAGAACTTCTCCCTATTCATAGATACTCTACCATGAGGATCCAGGAAAGGGTTGGTGGAGATAAGCAGGACTCAGATTTGGGCCTCTAGGTGCAACCATCCTGTCAAAGGGAACAGCCTACAGGCAGCTGCCTTATACTTCCTTGTCAAGCAAATATGCACACTGGAGGAGAGATTGATGGAGGTTTCAGAGTTCATGAAATTCAAGAGCCTGTTGTATTACGGTAGCAAAAAATCATAAGTAAAAGCAATGGAAACATGAGTGAAATGTCAAAGCAAATTCTTGCAATGATCGTGTATGCCAAGGAAAATTCTAAAGGTACAATGCACAATTATTAACCAATTATTTACTACAGCCTACCAATTTCCAAGGTTTTGTACAAGGAAACTTGTGGTAAACACCCTGTTAAATGACACAGTGATCTGATGTGACCAGGAAGGTAGGATTTATTGTCTGCAATAAATTATCTTTATTTTCCGAAAACAAGTTAGTAAAAAGTCAATTATGTATACTCACTGGAAGGTTTGCTTTTGCAGTGAATCCCCTGAAAACAGAAACAAAAAATATTATAATAGCTGTTCTGAAGTAATGATAAAAATATTATTTTATCATTATAAACAAGTATAAACATATCTTAAACAAGTAAGCACATTCACAGTCCGTAACAGAAATCACTTTCAAAACTTACACACATTTTCAAAGACGGTGAAAATGCACATCACTACTTCATATGCCTGATAGTATAGGGACACAAGATCAGAGTCAACCATAATTTCACGTATTTCTACTGAGCTGTAGCTGTTATAACAATTCTAAGGTCCACCAAATAGAGACCTCACTTTATCAGGCACTGCCATTCACATTGACCAATAGTTTAACTATTGCTTCAGGCACAAATAAATAAATCAGGCAAAGAAAGCAAGTGATTTTTTAATGGCAGACATCTACAACACTTCTAATTATGAGATGAGTTTTAGAAGATAACACTAGGCCAATGGAAGGAAGTATTACAGTCAACTGCAAATGAAGTTGAGGAATAAGATTTGCCATTTTATTTCTGAGAACTAGCAGGCTCAGAAACCTGAAACTGAAATTACTAAGGAACAATACTTGCCATGTTCAAGTGTTTTTGTAAGTGGCAAAGGGAACCTGACACCGGGATTTGAACAGGTTTCCAGCTATCTTCCAGACAAACAACACCCATTTTCCAATTAAAGTAAACACTTAACCACACCCTAAAATTCTGTAGAATATAAAAATAACAAATATTATTTTGAATACTATGCATCACTTTCTAAATACAGGCTATTACTAAACCAAAAAATATGGTTTCCTGATGTTCTGACATTCAGGCTTCTGATATAACACTCATACTAGTATTCCTCACTATATGGCATAAAGTATATTCCCCTCTACCGTCCTTCAAAATCAGTGCCTCATTCACAGAGATGTTTTTGTTACACTCACAAAAGGAGCAGGCATCACCTTGTCTCCTCTGCTCTCAGACGTACTGGTAGCAGTTAGACCTTTTAAAGCATTTTAGGACCTTGCCAGTAAGCCAATAAATTGTGAGATTTAGAGCCAGCAAAAGTCTTTCAGTGGATGCTCCCCCCCGGCAGTGTTCAAGGCCAGGCTGGATGGGGCTCTGAGCAACCTGGTCTAGTGGGAGGTGTCCCTGCCCATGGCAGGGGGGTTGGAACTAGATGATCTTTAAGGTCTCTTCCAACCCAAACCATTCTATGATTCTATGACATTCGGAAGTTACCAAGTTGTAGACGAATACAGTCAGCTGCCTGGATGAATATTAGCATATCATAAGATAACTTACTTGGTCTTCCGTGTGGAAGACCTTTATCACCTTTATCACTATGACCCATTAAAGTTGCAGAGGCTTAAAATGTCTTATTTTAAGTAAGACACTTTCTATAGTAAGACAAAGATGGGACATTTTCATAGACAGAAAATTACAAAAAATATTTGTGATACTGTTAAAAATATAATTTTGTCTGCTTATGTAAGATGCTACATCTATACTCAAAGAAAGAAATCTAAAGGAAATCAAACTTCTTTATGTAACTGTTCTAAAACTGGGGTACTTCTATTTCAATGGTTTCAGTCTGTTGAATGGGATTTGAGTCTCTCTGAAGGACTAAAAAATGTAACTGATGTGACCTTATTTCTGCTGCAATGTGCTTATACATATATTTGTCATTTACAAATTATTTCTGAAGAAAAGCTGTGTTTGTAGTTTGCTGAATTTCCCAATGCAGATTCATCAACAGAACAAAGTCTATAGCTTTCTGACTTACTCACTGTAACACTAATACAAGTGGAACATGCCGACTCATACAAAACTCCACTGAAATTTTAACTGCAGCTTCAAAGCCCTAATTTTGAATTATTTCTAATCAGACCCTACAGGCCTATGCAGAAGGACAGCTTGAATTCTGTCTCTATTCCTTGGAGTTCTCAATGACCTTAGGGAACAGACAAATACACAAACTGACTGCAAAAAAATTCAGTGAGCAAGTGAGTTAGGAAGACAGATTCTTGGTAAGAAAATCTAACTGTTGGATCAGCTAACTGATGAGCTACTGCTCACTGGAAGGAATTAATCCCTCATGAGACTGATAATTTAGTAAATAACTTCTGTATTCTTAGCTTCCCATTTTACAGCCAAACTATTGAAAATATTCTCGTCAGGCGATTCGAGAGAGTTCCAAATTGCAAGTGAAAATTCCTTAGATCATCTTTGAACTGGTTAGCTATTACCTTCTCTCTAACACTTCTTTATGGTCACAATACAAAAATTCATTAGATAAAGATTCTATTGAATTATACAGCAAAAATCTCAAATAAAAAAGTCAGAGGATTCAGTCTTCACTCAAAGATGGCCAATGTTTCAAATTCCCTGTTATGACATGTGAAAAATGCAAATTACATGTAAATACATTAAGTAACAAATGAGAAAACAAACCACTAACTTCTGTGAGGCTGTGGGATGATGCAGAAATATATCGTCTAATCTATCCCAATTAATTCTTGTTTTTCACTATTACTTAGACTAATCCTAATCTCTGAACACTTTTCAGTAACATCTTGTGTCTATTTTCTCATGTTCTCCACAGGAAAAAAAGAAACATATCCAGTAGTGATTTTTGTTCTGGAAGGCAAATTCTTTATGGATCTTGGGTGCTTAGGCTTGTTCCAGGTGAGGAGCCGTTGGGAAGTTTTACAGAAGTAATAAAGCATTTGCTCAAACACTTGCCATTTAAAGCAAGCATTTGGTCACAGTTTGATTTGTTTTTTTTTAATAAGTGATTTCTTTTTGTTGTACAATACCAAAGGGCTTCTTATTTTTTCTCTTTTATATTCATTTTGCAAAATAGTCAAAAGAGACCATTTGTCTCAACGAAGAACTCAAATAAATTAACCAAGTTCCTCTCCCACTTTCTGTATCTTTTGTTTTCAGGCATTTTCAGTGATGAATGCAATAGAAAAACAGAACACAGTAAAACCAGAATGGAAATTTTCTTCCCCTTTCACAAATGCTGTGGGTGTCTTTTCAGCAAAAATGAAATCCTGAACATGATTGTTCATTTTAGCGCAATACAGAGAGCATCTTTGATTCATATCTTCTTTGGCAAAGAGCCTAAGCAAAATATACTTACACAATGCACAAACAGTTAGGGATTTTCCTCTTTCTCTAGGGTTTTCCCCATTTGTGGTATTACTCAACTGTAGCTAGAGGTTGTCTGAAGAGACACCACCAGCATGCACCATTCTGAATACAAGGTGTGGTGCCAACATTTTAGTTAGCACAGCAACTTCTCAATCTGAGTCAATTGCAATATTACATTGTGTTTTTTAAAAACTGTAGAGAAGAAAGTAAGATCAACTGAGGAAGGCTTGGATTGCTGAGGAAAAGAAACAAGTATTAGACCTCTTTCCCATATCCTCTTATGCCTCCAGGCGCTGAAGCAAAGCAGAATTGTGGAAATTCTTCCCTAAATATTCTGTCAATGCAGGAAAGTGTCTGAGGCAAATCTGGTTTCATGGTCTTCCTGCCAGCTCTGTTGTACCTGGCTCAAGTCATCTCTTCCACAATTCCACAAAGAGCAGAAATATGCCTGAAAATGCCTTAAAATGTATTTTGATCATAATTTGGGGCCAGGTTACCAGACGCTCTTTCAGGATTCCTGCATTAAAGTCAGTGAACGTAAAGTGAATCTTTTGAGAGATTTTCAATAGCAAAGCTACACTCCTATCTACACTCCTATCTAAAGCCAAATTTTCAGAAAGAGAAGAGAAAAAGGCACATGATCATATCCTGAAGTGCCCTCTATTCCAGCAATTTCTGTTTTTTAATCACCATGAAAAATAAGCATGAGTCTGTATGTAGTCTTACAACACAGGGAATGAGTTGTCTTAACATGGTGTGGTCATGCAAGAACTGGTGTTCAAATTGCAGGCAGAAGGCTGATAAAAATGATGAATCCGGACATGTTATTTTTGATTTCTAGTCAAGAGAGGATGCTTGGCACAAATTCACCTTAATCTACACAGAATTGGAAGGGATCTCTCAGATCACTGGGTCTACTGCCCTGAAGAGCACACGTCTTACATTATTTAATCCCTTCCAAAAACACTTAAAATCAGACAGGATTTTGTCTGTAATGCTCCAGTGCCAAGGCTTTTCCAGAAGCCCTGTTCCCTGACCATAAATAAACTTTTATTTTCTAAGGTAAACACAATAATTGTTGGTTTGCATTGACCTCTGACTGTGTTTATTGGCTTTTCACTTAAATATATTCTTTCCACTTTGGAATTTACTTTCCATTTATCCACAGCCAGCAATTTATCTTTTCTCAGATTTTATCTGGCAAGGCTATGACAGCCCAGCTCTTTTACACTCCTCTAGTAAAATAGCCTTTTCTTTTCAGCATTTACTTCTGTTTTAACACTTTTTCCTGAGATTAGGGAGTTGGACTAGATGATCTTTGAAGAACTATTCTATGCTATGCTACTTCTAAAGGGGTGACCAGAACCATGTACTGAAGATAGTTTTCTACAAAGGTTTATTTGGTGCCTTGTATAGTGGTAATATTCTTTGTCTCAGCCATGTCATATTGGTAGCTATTCTGCAATACAGAGAGGGAGCTACTTAGCCCTTTCCGTTTAAGCAATCCACTGCCAGCATTTCTTGTCTGCATCTGCTCATCCCATTCAATTTGTGGAGGGAAGAGCCTACAGATACTGGACCTTAAGAGTTCTAAATGGTTTGTCATGGCCTCTAGTGAAAAACCTGAAAATACTAATGTGACTTCAGGCAATGCCATAAAGAAAAAATGAATGGAAATAGAGAAGCTTAAGAATGGTATCATTAACTCCTCAGACTTTCAACAAATTACAATAATTTCTTACAAAGAGTTCAGACCCAAAAAACATCTAGGAAAAACTTCACAAATGAAAGCAACTGACTATGCTTTAGCTTTTCCCAGAGCTATTTTCATATGCAAAAGAGATAATAACTTTGCATTTTACATATCCTTGATGCTGGTAAGAACTGAAACCTCAGGGGACTTTCCTCACACTATTTTATTTCATTTTAAGGAAGGTATAAATATCAACCCTCTATTTATCTTACCAAATGTAAGGAAACAGAATCCTTTACAGTAAGAGAAAGCATACAATAATGATTCCTGTCTCACTAGAAAAAAAGTCTTAATTACGTGAAGGTCAAGTAGTTATGCAAAAAAAATGTTATTAGAAACGTGTGAAAATGAAAAAAAAATAGGCCTACAGAATACTATTGGCAACTGAGTAAATTATAATATTTAATGAGAACTAGAGGGATTTAACAATTAATACACATAATATGAACATTTAGAACTGTTAAGGGTTCAGTTAGTTCTACTGATACAGTGTCCCCAAGAGACCTTTTCTCAGAAGAAGCATCTGTGTTTGTCTTGATGTAATCTGTAGTTATTTTCATTGCCAAGATAAAGCTATCTTTCTGGCAAACCACAAAGTTGTTCTTCAACTTTTACTGACAATGTGGTAATCTGATACACATGAACAGCACATGGTGGGATCAGCTATGCAATTGTAGAAGAAAACAACTGCACCTTTATCCACACAGAAGAGAAATAGGCACAAGAACTTACAGCAAAGCATTATTTTGCACTACTTTGCACTATTATTTTTACAAGACCACCTGGATGTTGCTGAAGAATACTAAAAACAAAGCAGCTCAAAAACAAAACAGGGTTCGTTGGTTATTGGACAATTCTTACTAAGGCTTCGCTGATGCAAATACATGGATCCCATCCTCCACAACATGATGTCTGTAAAAACTGAAGGCCAAAGTTTCCATTGTGGTCTAGCTGTATTTTGATAACACATAGGACTAACACAAGTTCTTCAGGCCCCTCAGATTTTGTTTACCCATTACTATCTAGGTATAACAGAGATTTATGTCTGTAAGACTATATATGCTTCCTCCTGCCCTGTATTGACAGAGGGGAATCCTGTTCCCATAAATAGGACTGTATGTGTATGACCATTACTGCAGCTGCATAGCTGTCTCCCTTTTGCAGGACAGAACTAGTGAGAGAGTTCAGCAGCGCAGTAATTTTATCTCTGGGAACTCTTTGCGGTGACATGCATTCATCCTGTAAGTTAATGCCCAGTCAAAACAACATTGCTTTGAGGTCTCACAACTAGAAACTTTGTATAAGTGAATTGTACGTAAAAATAATGCTGTGATACAAAAAAGGGCCTACGCAGAAAACACTTCCTTTTATATTTATTGGACCAAGGGGAGCTATGACATTATGAAATAAAAGCTGCCTGATCTATTGTGTGCTTCAGCTCCAGGACTGGAAACAGTATTTGCTTGGAGCAATAGAATGCTCTAGCTTCCTTTTTTTTTTTTTTTTTTTT
>VXAV01005463.1:171243-185390 GCA_013399715.1 Alectura lathami | reverse complement strand
GGGCCACCAAAATGATCAGAGGGCTGGAGCACCTCTCCTGTGAGGAAAGGCTGAGGGAGTTGGGATTGTTCAGCTTGGAAAAGAGAAGGCTCCGGGGAGACCTCACTGTGGCCTTCCAGTACTTGAAAGGAGCTTACAGGCAGAAGGGGGACCGACTTTTTACACGGGTGGATAATGGTAGGACAAGGGGGAATGGGCTAAAACTGCAAGAGGGGAGGTTGAGGTTGGCCATCAGGAAGAAATTCTTCCCTGAGAGAGTGGTGAGGCGCTGGCACAGGCTGCCCAGAGAAGCTGTGGCTGCCCCATCCCTGGCTGTGTTCAAGGCCAGGCTGGATGGGTTCCTGGGCAGTTTGATCCAGTGAGCTAGTGGCTGGCAGCCCTGTCCACGGCAGGGGGGTTGGAACTAGATGATCTCTGAGGTCCCTTCCAACCCAAGCAATTCTTAGATTGTATGATTCTATGAAGTAGGCATAAGAAGAAGAATGAAAATTTTTTTTTTTAATTAACTTGTGCCTTTGAAACACTGTTGTCTTTTAAAAGAGAATTCATCCACATTTGGAACATTTTGCTAGTCTTCTTGATGAATAACAGAAACAGAATCAAGTCAAGTAATTTTTTTTTTTGCCCATCAGAACTAAATTAGAAAAATGCTGGAGAGAGAAAGTGATTTGTTAAAAAAATGTAAAAAGGAAATGGAAAAGAAAACCAAAATAATTCAGTTATGCAGTCTTAGATGCTCTGGATATTCTCTTGTAGATCAATGAGAGACATATGGAACTATACAGAGAACTGCATTTTATGAATTTACAAATTGTGGAAGGACTTTTTTTTTCCCCATATGTGCAGATGAAAAACACTGTAATGCAATAATCAAAAATACTAGAGGAGAGAGTCACATGATCTGCTGCCCATTGATCTGATAAGCTTTGCAGTGTCTTATTACAGTGGTCTGAATTCTGATTTGCATTTCTCCTTTTGTTTTACCACCAGATACTGTATCACCCAGCCCAATAACTCAGTGAAGAAAAATACAGTAAAGAGCTGGTATGACTTACGGACGCATTCAATTACATATTCTGTAAAGTGCAATTGCTTTAAGGTCTGAAATTGAATAATATCTTAATAAAAATTAAAAACAAACGAATGGACTGTGGTAATTGCTTATTAAATTTTCAGACCACAGTGAGAATAACAAGTTTAAATTGATTGCTCAATATGTTTTAAATAGATGATACTGAATGTTCAACAAAACCACACAAGCATAGCTTATAACTGGACCTTCTTGAATGGATAACTACCTTAGTACTTTACTGGATAGTTTAAGGGAATTCAATAAGGCTGGCTGGAATAGATCAGATGGATGTGCTTAGTGGCAAGTATAACTAGTGCTGAATTGTGACGGTCCCCGCTTCATCTCAATACTCAGGTGGAGTAGATTGACCTCTCTCCATACACATACACCGGTCGTCAGTTGCCAGAAGCCAGCACTCCTCCAAAAGACCTCTGCCTCCTTTCTAATTCCTTAGAATCACCATGTGCCTATTCGCCTCAGTGAAAACCCCAGGTTTCTTCATGTTCTGATAAATTTTCAAAGGAAATTTAATTTCAGTATTGTAAATTCCAGTAGTTCAACATCAAAACTCAAACAAACAAAAACCCCCAGACACATTTAAACATTTCAGTACAAGGTGTATGAAAGGTAAAGACTGGACTAAAGTCCACCCCCCTCCCCTCCCCCTGTGCCAGAATTTTAAAAAAACAATTTTAGGAGAAAAGCCCTTATAAATCTCACTTCCCACCTATAGAGATCTTTTCAAAATGCTAAAGATACTTAAGGACATGAGTTTAACTGCTTGTCTGAAATACCTTTGCTGCAAATTCTTTACGGTATTCTGAAAAGTTCACATAAGCTTGGGAGAAGGGACAGGAAAGCGGGGTGTTAGAGAGAAGAGAAGGGGACAAAACAAAGTACGAGATCTTGCACAAAAAGGCCAAGTCAGAATTGTCACATTCACTCTAAATTTTCATAATAATTAATCAACACTAATCAAATACAGTTTTGGTATGTTAGAGAGCAGACTGCTCTCTCAAGCCTATGATGTGCCTTACTTAGAAAACAGGCTGTGAAAGAGTCCATCAAACAGATGCCAGAAGATACAGAAGAAAGGTGCATAGCTCAGCTCACTACACAGATGAGTAGAAGTCAAGAGCCAGCAAGCATATACTGTTACTGCGGCATCAGTGCCAGTGCTCTGAGCACACCTCTGCTGCCCCAGTTACTCAGCTTGCAATGTGAACTAGTCTTCTTGCTGGCTATCATGTTTAATACTGGTTTAGGTTTGAATGCAGATCTTTAGCACTTAAAATCTATAGTTTAAGCACAGGTTCAAGGATCACTTAAAAGGTAGTCTGACCTGTGAAGTTAACTGATTGAAGACAAAACAGGGAGTCATTAGGAAAAGCCCAGATGCTCCAGAAATTGCTGAACTTGTGGAACATGTAAGCAGTAGTAAGTGTTTACTTCAGGTGAAAGATATGAGTGAAGTAGAATTAATTACAGGGAGCTCTCTCTCTATCTTTTTTTTTAATATCTTTCCTTCTAGTAAGTGAGGAATAATACACACTGTGGAGTAGACGTAGACTATCAGTTGAATGAAAATAAATGAATAAAAGCAGTGAAAGGAATATGAGGTGATAGGTTTCTATTTCTTTTGCTTTCATCTGATAAGTGAGATTGTGTTTATTGATCCCAGCTTTTCACAGCTGACATCAAGTGAACATTAAGCCTATTTAAATCTAACATATATTACTTTTGACAGCAGTACTTGAAAAGGAGATTTGCATGGAAGTAAATCAAACTTTTATTATGACAATATTAACAAAATAATGTTAATGTTCTCTTAATGGTTAACATTAGAACAATGCTATTTTAAACATGAAGTGTATCCTTGCTATCAGCAGTAAGAATTCACCTTTCAATATTATATAAGTTCTGTACTTTATTTCATTCTTCTCCAGAGAACACTTTAGAAGCTTTCTTAGGTTTTCCACGTAATTTCTTTTTATCTTCTTACTAAATATCCCAGAGCCAAAAATTATTATGAAATCTTATTTCTCCTGAATTCTGTACAGTTCAGGGACTTTCTCCTGATTTTAGGATTCTGCAATAGTACCTCCAGTTCTTTTCATATTTATGTAGTGTCATCTGTTGTCAGAGTTGGGGGGTGGGCGTGCGGGGAAGTAAAAAACTCAAAAGTAAGCAAACTATCCAATTTCTGGTATTTAACATACCTTAAGCAGGTGATTAGAATCTTGCTTTACAGTTCATAAGAAAAAAAAATTAATAACTATTGATACAACTGCAGCTTAAGCTTTGCTGTCTGACGTTCAGGTCAGGACTTTTGAAGCCTGACATACAATTGCTTTTTTTAAAATGTTGGCAACAATGCATGATGCATGTGTTTCTTCCATGTAGTTCGTATCGCTGTCATCTCCTGAGTCTGTTCGTGCCACCGTTGGGTAAAATATCTGTCTCTNTTAAGAACATGAAGCAGTGTGCTGCCTCACACACGCGGTAAGTACAAGGCTAAGTTGAACGGTACTGATCATATTTATCGGGGAGACAATGAAGTCCAGAGGTGGAAAATGTTCAGAAGAGCGCTTTATCACTCAGATGAGGAAATGCTTTAGAATTACAAAAACAAATGGAGTTGCATTACACTGTTAGCACATGGACAGACAATGCATTGGAAATGACATCAGGGTGCTTACCATCAGCCCTGCCATTTTGAGGTAAATTAGAGACATGAATGACTGTAATCAGGACACGTGGCAATCTGTCCAAGAATGAAAACATGCATTCTGTTTGCCTTTCAAATCAGAGAAAAGTAGTACACCTTTAGAAACGTCTTTATTTTGTTGGTAAGATTTTCTGAAGCATTATCATCATCCACTGTTAGGGAGGGTATTATTATATTATTTCTTCATTTTATTGCTCAGCTTGTTAAAACACTCCAAACTCAGAACCCATTTGGGAACTGCTGAATAAGAGGTGAGGTATGAATTAGAGAACATGACAGTGCAGTGCTTTCCAGCTGCTTAACAGGCAAGAGAAAGCACTCTCTTTCCTTGTTTGTGGGTGATATCTCTTTGCAGAATGAGGAGGAAAATGTATCAAGCAAAGCTAATTATACTTTTAGAAATTTCTCATCTACAATTCAAATAAGGATTTCCCTGAGAGGGATTCAAATTTTTCATACCGTATGTGCTAACCTTCGTAATACCAAATGGCTGCAGAAACTGAAATGTTTTCCACATCAAGGGCATTTCATACACAAAGTTCAAAACCACCCATGCATTTATGCTAAAGTGAATTATCTAATCTAAACATAGAAAATCAGGCAGATTTACAAATGAGGTTCTGTTTTGAATTCATACCTCCTTGTCCCTCTTTCAAAAGGGAAAGGAAAGCTTGCAAAACAGTAAAGATGGCTAACATTTGTGTAAAGGATCTCAATACCATCAAGAGAAGTGAGATGATTTTAAAACCTGGGTTGTTGGTACAACAGACACTAACATCTCTAGTCTTTTCTGGCTCACATACTTTGTTAGATATTCTTTTCCTTGGCAGCCCATAGATTAGAAATACAAGAGCGGCTGTTTCTGCTCTCTGGGTTAGTCTTTAAGAAAACACAGACTGGGGGCAAATAACCAGGCATGGAACGAGACAGGACAACTGCAAGCCAACCTGCCCCACGGATGCATGGCACCTGGCTCAGCAACCATAAATTTGACATTCAGTCTTCATTTAGCCAAAACGACCTGTAAAGGAATAATTTACCTTCAGTAGGAAGTGCAGTGCAAACTACTGGCTTCCAAGGCTTTCTCATTTCTGTTAGTATGCAGTTAGCATACATTCATGTAATACGCAAAAGAATAAAGGCAGAAAAAAAAGTAGTTTGAACATGGATTCTCCCCTTACCAAAGACACTCAGAAAATGCATTACACTTCCACTTTCTGTTATGTTTCACTGTCTATATTTTCCTGAATACTTTCCCCTAGATAACAGGGGAAAAGCATCAGTTTTACTCCCCAGTATGGACAATTAAATATTGATACTTGATTTTTTTGGTGATAAGACCAGGTGTCAGAGTAAAGGGCACAATGTAAATGATTCATTAAATACACAAATAACAAGCAATATGCAAAATATCATTCCTAAGTAGAAAAATTGTTATCTCAGTACAAATACAAATTAGAGATATGAACTTAATTTTAGAGTGCTAGCCAGGAATCAAATCCTAGACATACTCCTGTACCATTTTTCCTGCTTAACAGGAGAATGAAGAAGCCTCTACATTTTCCTTGTGTTTTGAGTCAGGAGAGAGCTATTGAAGCAAACACATAAATCTTCCCTATTTACAATACTTTGGTTCCCATCAGGGAGCAGTATGAGAGTGCAAAAGTTGAATTTCCTTTAGAGTTTTAAAACTACAGATGCACTTCAGCTGCTTTGCAATCCATTGAGTCAGACTTGAGCTGGTCTGAGGTCTTTGTCTCTAGCAGCATATATGTGGAACAATGGGTCCTCAGCACCCTACACATCTATACCTATTTCTGTTTCCACTGCCTACAGATGCACACATGAATCTACATCCTGAGCAGACTTTGCGAAGTGTATATGCTGTTTTTAGTCTTTTACTTTCAGGACGTGATGAAGTAGACAAATTAATTTATTACCTTGAAGTGAAACAGTCAGTAAGAAACAATTTTGATTTTAAATAGAAGAATCAAACATGCTATAATCTATCCTTGAAAACAAAGCAAAAAAATCCAATGAAGAAAAAAATTATAGTACAAATTTTGTTTGCATTTTCATTCGTTGTGCTTAAACTATCAAAATGCCACTGCCTTCCAACACTATTTTTTAACATAGAAAAAAGAAATGAATGCTCCAGTTTGCTACAGAAGCCAGTAGCAGAGCTGAGAAAAGAGCCACAGCTACTGAGTTGCAGCACTGTGCTCTACTCAGTTGTTACGCCCATTGCTTTCAGTGCAAATTGAGTCAGCTGGGCCGTGGAGTACCTACAAAAAGTGCTCCAAAGCAACCTGTCTATAAATCTTGCATCAGTTTTCAGTAATAAAATTAGCTATATTCCAGTCAAATAAATTCAGGGCATTTTCAAACGTACTAAGATTGGGAGGCCCTCTAGCTATGCAATGTTTACTGACAGTGAAAATATGAATCCTATTAAATAACGAGTTCTACTTTAAATGCTGAACAGCTTTAACTCATGAAGATTTTTAGAGAAGCTTAAGATATTTAATATATTTGAATATACTGAATTAGATGATACTGAATTCTGCCTTCTTCTCTGCTTAGTATAAAAAGATCATGAAAAATTTAAGCCTAAATTGAAATGATGCTGAATATTTAACCAGTGGGATACTGGTGTGTTGCTCAGCCAATTAAGGGCTCTACTTGCACTGTAACGGTGAGATTTCTACTACAAATATGTCAAAACCATTCTGCTGAATGCATTTTCAATTGATACTGAACACTTTGAAACAATTATTTTCTGCAGAAATTCTGATGTTTGTTAATTAGACAACATTAAAAATATGAAAAATCTTCACATTCTGGATTTCTGATACCCACTTTGAGGAAAGCTTTTAATAGAAACAATTATTTTTGATTATTTTAATTCAGAACATAAATTAATCTCATTTACAGAATTTTTAAACACTGTCTAGAGGGAAGTTTGTGTCTGTTTTCAAAGAAAAATACAGCCATCTGTCTGAATTTTTCAGCCATTTCTTGTACCTGAGTGTCCTGTCCAGTGTTCAGAACCTTGTCTAAGCACTGTTTTATTGAATATTGAGACACAAAACAAATCACATTTATATGATAGCATCCCCTCTAATTTTAATTAAAAGAAATAAGCGGCAGCAATCTGCTGTTGCCCTTATTTATTTATCTTTCAGACTTCAAAGGGCATAAAAATGGAACTTGTAAGATGCTGGAAGATCCCACTAGAACTGTATTCATGGCTCAAGGTTCATGTCAGCCTTCACTGTGAACTTGAGAAATTATGCCACCAGTTTTTCAGCAAACTGGTATGCTGTAGTTTATTTTCCACTGACCCACCACAGAATGTGTAGGATAGCTATTTATACAGCCCATATTGAATCATGCAAACCCTCTTCTGCTACATTGTGCATTCTCAAATATCTTCATGCTTTCCATGGCTTCCCAGCTTGATCCAGTCTCTATTCATTTTTCCTTCCTCAAAGCATATTACAATCTTCAAAGGTAACCACAACTTCCTGGCATTCAGCAGTCTTTAAAATAAATAATACTGATCCATGGTATAAATTGTGTGTGTGCCCTTATGTCTTGACCACCTTTGGAAAGAGTGACAATTATATTTGTATCTGAGGTTAAATATGAGGAAGAACATTTTTTTGTTCCATATGGGATTGTATGATGCATATATTTGGAAGGAGAACAGAGATACATCTGGCTGCAGCTACTGATATTTGGATACAGTGACTGCAGCTACTTAGCTCTGTAAGTCTAGTTAAAAGTGCTTTATTAAAAACAAACAGGAAGCAATTAAAATAAATAATAACAAAAAAATAAAAGTCTTAACTTTCAAGTATATTCAGAACCATGTAATTTGCTGTTTATGTACATAGATCTGCCCACTTTAAATGATCACTGGTCGTTCTCCCTGTGGAAAGCCTTTTAAATTTAATGAATATGCAAGGCAGTAATACAAGCTTTTGAAAATCTTGTTATGAACGACATTACTTTCTTCACAAGAAACAGTTAAAATATGATTTTTTTTTTCTTACTGCAATGACACAATAAGACAGTGTAAATAGAAGGTTGTTTCTTTTCATACATATCACACAAGTAACCTCCGAGAGTAAGGCAGCTCTCTTAGTTGTGAACACTACAAGTTTAGATTCAGTGCTAAATCATTGTATTGCTATTCTTCCCCAAGGATGAAATGTGAGAGTACTGCCTTTTACTGGCTGTGAAATAATCACATCCATTATGGTCATTATTGCTAATCTAATTGGCACGTGTGAAAAAAGAAGTAAGAAAATCAAGACAGTTACTCAAATTTGGAGTCCTGTTAAGATACATAAAATATCTACAATGCAAAGTAGCTTGGAAGGCCATCTCTTCACTAATGTGATTGTATGTAGCTCACAGTGCTCTCAGATGCAACTGAGATATTGCCAAAACACAGGCTCACTTTGAGTTCCAAGAAGGTATAACATGGATGTTGTAAAATAAACTCACTGCAATTTAGATCCACTTTCCTAAGCATAACTGTGTTATCACAGAATCACAGGATTGTAGGACTTGGAAGTGACCTCAGGAGATCATCTGTCCAACCCCCTGCAAAAGCAGCTTCCCTGCAGCAGGTCACACAGGAAGGTGTCCAGGCGGGTCTTGAACACCTCCAGAGAAGGAGACTCCACAGCCTCTCTGGGCAGCCTGTGCCAGTGCTCCGATACTCTCACAGTAAAGAAGTTTTTCCTTAGATTTGTATGGAACCTCCTGCGTTCCAGTTTTTGCCCATTGCCCCTTGGCTGTTGCTGGGCACCACAGAAAAGAGCCCAGCCTCATCTGTTCTGCTCCTGCATTTCAGATATTTCCATACATTGGTTAGACCCAATCTCAGTCTCCTCTTCTCCAGGCTGAACAGCCCCAGTTCTCTCAGCCTTTCTTTGTACAGGAGATGTCCCAGGCCCCTGATGATCTTTGCGGTCCTGCGCTGGACTCTCTCCAGAAGATCCCTGTCTGTCTTGTACTGGGGAGCCCAGAACTGCCCACAGGATTCCAGATGCGGCCTCACCAGGGCAGAGCAGAGGGGGAGGATCACCCCCCTCACCTGCTGGCCCCGCTCTTTTCAATGCACCCTAGGATCCCCTTGGCCTTCTTGGCCACAAGGCCACACTGACAGCTCATGGCCAAGATGTTGTCCACCAGGACACCAGGTCCTTCTCCTCAGAGCTCCTTTCCAGCAGGTCAGCCCCAGCCTGTCCTGGTGCATGTGGTTGCTCCTCCCCAGGTGCAGGACTCTGCACTTGCCCTTGTTGACCCTCATCAGGTTCCTCTCTGCCCAGCTCTCAGCCTGTCCAGGTCTCGCTGAATGGCAGCACAGCCTCCTGGGGTGCCAGCCACTGCTCCCGGCTTTGTACCATCAGCAGACTTGCTGAGGGTGGACTCTACCCATGTTTTCTATGGACTGAAGGAAAATATGTGGGAAAAAGCTTTTGAAACTGTATGCATTAATAAATAATGGATGTAAATTTTCCTTTTTATTTTTCATGCCATGAACAGTAGTAACAATAATAATGGCCACATACTTTTGTGCATTACAATAGAAGCAATAACTAGTTCAGCATTTACGTGGGTTGTTGAAATTACAGATTTTACTTAATTACCTTCGCAAAAACAATGCCTAAACTCCAGAGTGAAATTAAAAACACCTTAGAACACTGGTGACCCCTCTGACAAATCAGTTTCAGGCTTGACACAGTAAGTTATACTGCAGAGAGTAAAAAGCTCCATATCCCATGAGACTACTCAGATTGTACTTTGAATCTGAAAAGACTTGTCTCTGGTTCCTAATGGTGTTACGTAAACACAAAGGAAATGTGCAGCATGTAGGGTGATTTCACAGAGTATAGGAAGAAAGGGCAATCACAACATTAAATTCAATCAGGGTATGTATAACGAACCAGCTGCTGAAACCCATAAAAATACCCTTATTACACTACATAAAACAGATGCTACTGATACTTTTAAAATGCAGTAAGGTGATCTGAAGAAAACATTACAAGCAAAAAAAATATTTTAGTAAGTGTATTGGACTTTGTGAGTTGATTAGAAGTAAAACATTATTTTCCTGGTGAGTTATTATCTAATAATAGCTTTATGCCTGCAGTATGTACCGACTGCAAATCTGACCACAATTCCTATATGCTATGTTTTTGAAAGTGGGCAACTTTGAAGACATTTTCTTTATAATGAAATTCTATTGAATTAAATCACTATTCTTGATATGGCCATAACACATTATCTTAAATTTGAAATGTTACGAAGTTCTTGAAACAAACTTACACTACTTCACTTAAAAATTAAAAATATTAGGTACCCAAACGTAGAGAATGGATGTTCTGCCTCAGGAATTATTATTTTTTTTCCTAAAATTATTAATTAATAATTACTGTAAGTAAAATTATTCAGAAGGTGAAGCTCTATGTACTATAAGGAGGGTTTTACTGGATTCTCTCAGTACAGTGATACTAAACAGTCATCAGCCTACCAAAGACTACAGTTCAGACCTTATTTGGATTTGCAGTATTACTTTGACACAGCCACAGGATCACACTTATTACATGCCTGTGCAGCAGAATTAAGAAATCTATGTGTGACATCAGTTTTTTTCCAGACAAAATAAACTATTTCAAAGGCAATCAAATGTTTTACTGAAATTATAGTTTTATAATAGAAATTTTAAAAATCTAGTGCCATCATAAAATTTTATGAACCATTAATACTATTGTATTGGGGATAATGTACCATTCCCCTCGGTGCTCTTACTAATGAGTATCATGAGAATAAAGCCACTGTAAAGTACACTTACAGATACTGAATATAGAGAGGAACTTGCTGAGTAAGAGTTCATGAAAAAATACATTGGGTCAGTACAGGTTTTCCTGCACATCGATACTGCAGAATGAAAAAAAACACATTCTTCAGTTTATTCTGTATTCAATTAATAAAGATTTTTTCTATAAAATGACTCAAAGTGTGTACATTACACACAGAATTACTACTTATATTTGCATATTTGCATATCACGTTATTCAAATTGCATGGTGGTATCAATTTAATTAACTAGGACTGTGCTAATTATCACTTTCATGAATAAACTAGATATGTCGTAATTGATTTTGGTGATTATAAACTCCAAAGTCCATGGAAGTCACTTAGTATCGTTTGAGTCTTTTAAGCAGTTCTCAGCAAGAGCACTTAATCATGTAACTTAAATTGCCAAATGTTTCCATTATTGTGAAGTCCAAGTGCTTGAAAGTTCTAGAGAAAAATGTGCACACGTTGAATAGGAAGAAATAAGAAAATTCACTGAAGTTAAAAAAGAACAAAAACTAAATCATTATTCTTGTCTTTATTGAACAAGTGTCTACAGTGCAAGCGAAAGACTATGCATCTTCAGGTTCCCGGTTTCCCTAATTCAATCATGTGATAATTTCAAAAAGAAATGTATTTGAAATTTTCACTATCTTTCTCTAGTTAATTGCTGGATCAAATACTATAACTGCTAATGAACATACTCTCAATAGCAAGGTGAGTCGAGTTGTACCTCAATTTTTATACCTATAAGCTCTGACAACTGATTGCAGAAAGTTACTTACCTGATGTAGTGCAATGAATCTCAGTGAAGAATACTCAGACTTGAATGTCAAAGGCACCTGCTGGTGACACAGACCAGTGTATATAGGCAGGCTAAATACCACAAAAGACATATTTCACAAACATACGGTGCTGTAGATTCCACTGAGTGACCAAGTGACAAATCAAATAATGACTTGCAGGGGTGAGCACTTCATGTCCTATTTCATGTCCTATTTGAATCTAGTCACAAAAGAAGTATTGGAAGATTCTGTAACTTGAGATTTCTGGGGGCATATGAGTATTTTTCCTGCAAGCATTTTCTGATAACTTTGCAGAACAAAACTTTGCTTCTTATACAACTCTGTCAGAAGATTTAAGGTTTTTGTGACACAAGAGGTCGGATAAGACAGAAAAATTGGTCTATCGATTCCCTGGCTGTCAACCATCCCCTACCAGTGGTCATAAATCACTGAAAAAAAATTGCTTAAGAAAAATACACAATTAAGTATATACTTCATTAATAATTAAAGTCATTATGAGGATGCTCTCACAGCTACTTATAGTATGGGCCCTGGCAGAAGAGCTTTATTCAGAAACTCTAACAGTAGGCTGTTGCCGTAAACCAAACACCAAAAAATAGTGAGTTCAAGACCCTATGATTCTTTCAAATTTTGTGTCCATTGTCTTTCTCTTACGTTACTGAGCATATCGGTTCTAAGCCAAGTGATATAGACACTAAGCACACATGATTAAATTTAGGTTTTGTTAATTCTTATGTGTCTATGGCTGATAGTAGTTAAATCTTGTATTTGAAATTCTGAGACTTCTGAAATTTTGTAGAGAATTCTTTTACTTTTTTTTTTGGATGAACAAACTTCAATGAAGGACCCAAAGGGACTTACACCTCACCTTCCATACCATAATTGATCTCATACTTTTTTGTGCTATATAATCTTTTTCTAAAAGAAACAAGTAAGAAACCAACCAATGTAAAAACAAACAAACAAACAAACAACAACAACAACAAAAAAACAGGAACCAAACCAAAACAATCCCTCCAAAAAACACATAACAAAACAACAACCAAAAAATACACATAATTCCTATGTACTTCTTCATGCCCTTAATACACCTTATTCAACAACTTCATGGCCAGATAATGTGTCCTACATTACATGTACCCCATGTTTTAAAATCCCCAAATCTCCTTTGTCTGTAAGACTGCTCAAAACATATTAATCTGTACTTTAAAGGATGTTTTGGATGTACATGGGAAGAAATGTCAGGGGCATCACTTCTCAGTTATATGAAGATTTTGTAATGAAACCAGATCAGGTCATTCTAAATACAGCTGAAAAAGAAGGTACAAAACAATGGAATCAGAGAAATGACATCTTGTGCCAAAACAGTGTTTTGACCACCTCAAAAAAAAAAAAAAAAAAAAAAAAAAAGTTTTATGATAATTATATGATGTCTTTTGGTACATAGGGAGGACACAGGAGCAATGGAAGCATAGACAAATATAAGACAAATATAAAACAAATATGACAAAAAAGACAAATAAGACGGTCACTCAAATCCCCATGCCTCAAGACTGCCTCTACTAAGAAGAAAAGGAGGGTGATTCTTGTAGGGGACTCCCTCCTGAGGGGAACGGAGGGTCCTGTTTGCCGACCAGACCCTAACCATAGGGAGGTCTGCTGCCTTCCTGGGGCCAGGGTCAGGGACATTGCAACGAGGATCCCTGACCTGGTGAAACCCTCTGACTATTACCCGCTGCTGGTAGTCCAGATAAGCAGCGACATGGTGGCTGGGAAAAACTTGAGGGTGATCAAGAGGGACTTCAGGGAGCTGGGGCTGTTAGTTGAGGGGTCTGGGGTGCAGGTGGTGTTTTGCTCCATCCCTTCGGTGGCAGGGAGGAACAGTGACAGTTATGGGGAGTCCCACCTCGTCAGCACCTGGCTGAGAGGCTGGTGCTGTCGGAGGAGCTTTGGGTTTTTTGACCATGGGGCGGTCTATTCCATGCCTGGTCTGCTGGCACCAGATGGGGCCCAGATATCCAGAAGGGGGAAAAGGATTTTTGCCCAGGAGTTGGCAGGGGTAGTTGAGAGGGCTTTAAACTAGGTTCGAATGGGGAAGGGGTTAAAACCAAGTGTATCAGAGATCAGCCTAGGAGGGGTGTGCCAGGGTCTGAGGGGAAACTGACAGCCCAGCTGAAGTGCCTCCATACGAATGCACGCAGCATGGGAAATAAGCAGGAGGAGCTGGAAGCTCTGCTGCACTTGGAGAACTACGATCTTGTTGCTCTCACGGAAACGTGGTGGGATGATTCCCATGACTGGAATACCATCATGGAGAGCTATAAGCTTTTTAGAAGGGACAGGCAAGGTAGGAGGCGTGGGGGAGTTGCCCTCTTTGTTAGGAAGTGCATAGACTGTGAGGAGCTGCCCCTGAGTGACAGTCAGGAACTGGTTGAGAGCCTGTGGGTGAAAATTAAGGGTGGGACCAATAAGAGGCAGCTGGTGGTTGGGGTCTACTACAGGCCACCTGACCAAGGGGAGCTTGTTGATGAGGCCTTCTTGCTTCAGTTGAAGGAGGCGTCGCAGGCACAGGCTCTCATCCTCATGGGGGATTTCAGCCACCCAGATATCTGCTGGGACAGCAACATGGCAAGCTGCAAGCGATCCAGGAGGCTGCTGGAGTCCA
>VXAV01005463.1:140512-153086 GCA_013399715.1 Alectura lathami | reverse complement strand
TTTACTTCTGTATGAACGCTACCTCTTGTAGAACAAACACCTTCATTCACGAGTCTATCTTTGCTACAGTGAAGGCAATCAACAGACTGCTGAACAGCCATGCTGACAGGAAATTAAAATACATATGACACAACGACTGATCCCTTAAAACTCATCATTATTAATTAATGTTACTTTTCAATATATCAGCAATCTATCATCACTAATATTGTGAGTGCTATGTATAAAAAAATGTGTCTGTAACGTAGCTAGAAGTGACATTTCTATACATCAATCCATCTCTCATTTGCTTGGAGATTCAGAAAGTTCCAGATCTTCCTTCCACCTCCACTCAGTAATGGCACTTTCTGCCTTACCTAAAATGACCTAGAAGGGGAAATAACCTTGGATGGTTGACCTATTTTCCATATTTACAGTAAATAAAATATATACTTGAAAAGAAAATTAAAAAACATTGAGAAAACAGTGTTTTTTTAGAACAGAAACACAGATGTTCTCAGGATTTGGCAACAATTGGCAAAAGTGATGTTATGTCTTCACAATGAAGTGGAAGAACATAAGCACTGAAAAAGGGAAACATTTTAATTTTAAAAGCAATTTTTACTATATAAAATTCCAACAGCTACATTTCTAAGGCCAATCTACTGGAATGAGAGCTCAGGATTTCACATACTGTTCCACAGCCCAGGTAAGAGATAGTACATTTTTAGCTGCCCCAAAGGCTTTTCTAGAGACATGCGGTGAATACGATGTATTTTTCTTGATGCTATGTAGAAAAAAAAAAAAAAAAAACAGAAAGAAAATACACTTTTTAAAATATAAAGATAAAATGAGCTTTCTGAAACCCGGTCAGAATTATTCTAGGAAAATTAAGTGGAGACTAAACTCTGGACTAAAACATCCATGTGAATATGTGCAAATATATATCAGTATGCATGTGAAAGATGTAATATGCTAGTTCTTGGCTTTGTATCTAGTTAATTTGAAATAATGGACTGACCTTGATTGATCCAGGCCATAATTTAAAATGTCATGCATGGGAAGCCTGAGAAAAGCTTTGTTAAACGTACATCAGACCGCTGATAAATGGAGTTTGGCTATTGCACTGTTACATGAGACTTCAGAGATAAGATAACAACTGACCTCCGAAGATTCTTAAGCAATTACATACCACCTCCTCTAAACTGTATAGTATTTGTTTTGTTCACTAGTTTATAGTTAACCTACCAGATTTTGAAAGCTATTTTAATGATTACCTTGTAGCCAGTACTGAAGAACATATATTTCCCAACTAACCTTCTGTTTGTAAATTTCAGACATACAAAAGCAGTCTTTTTTGGGAAAGCAGAGCAAACAGCTAGTTGTGCAATTTCTGCAGTGTCTACACACCCAGAACAAAGATAATAGNTGCACTGTTACATGAGACTTCAGAGATAAGATAACAACTGACCTCCGAAGATTCTTAAGCAATTACATACCACCTCCTCTAAACTGTATAGTATTTGTTTTGTTCACTAGTTTATAGTTAACCTACCAGATTTTGAAAGCTATTTTAATGATTACCTTGTAGCCAGTACTGAAGAACATATATTTCCCAACTAACCTTCTGTTTGTAAATTTCAGACATACAAAAGCAGTCTTTTTTGGGAAAGCAGAGCAAACAGCTAGTTGTGCAATTTCTGCAGTGTCTACACACCCAGAACAAAGATAATAGACACAAATACAGGGCGTAAGAATGCTTTTTACAGGAAATTGCTATCCTCACTAATGTCTCCATAACCAAAGTGCTCCAAGCTCTCCATCCAGGCAACAAATGGTGGTATTAATTTCTGAAGACCATGTAGCAGAAAGAGCCCTTTAGTGGTATTTATTTACTCCCTACACTCAGTCTTAGCTAGTAGCTTGGTTGTTAATGAATATTGGAAATTGCAGAAGAACTCTCAACAGTCTTAAGGTGCTGAGCACTGCAGAATATTTAATATTTTCTAACTTTCCCTCAATGCTGCAGTGAGATTCTACAGGGTTCCATCACCCCCATTTCATTTTCTTTTCTTTTTTTTTTTTTTCTTTTTTTTTTTTCAAATCTTTCCAAAGAAAAGGAAATGTTGTTCATTCAAATAAACACACATTGAGATTCAAATAAGGGTTCCTAAGTGAACACTTTGAAAGTTCTCACAAGAATATGGCAGCAGTTGCTTTAGAGCCTGCAGTGAGTAGTGCTTGTATCTGAAGTTCCACACCTCTGCACATCATCAAAAATTAGTGGAAAATCACATAGCAAGCGTTTGCATATGTTATATCAATTGCTTTATTATTTGGCAACCAAATACCGTTGAATGCCTGAAGCATTTGCTCTCATCAAGGTTAAAGTCCTTGGCAAGCATGAAGACATTCAAACGAGTTGGGGTAAAACTGTTATCCATTAGAAAGACTTCTTGTTGTGTGCTGAAGTTTTGTTAGTGCTTATATAACAATCTACTATGTCAATAATATATTGACATGTTTATAATAACAGAATTATTTTATGAAAAATGTCTTCAAAAACCTATCTTCACACAAATTTTAAGGTTATAAACATTTTAGAAAACATCCTTCCTCATCCTAAACTAACACACAAAACTTAGTGTAACTCCAGCTGCATTCTGCCTCATTGAGATTCTAACATGGTTGCTCATTAGGTGGAGACATAAAACAAAACTGTATTTTACAGAAGCCTCTAGAAGCCAAAGAGAATACCAGTAGCTCAGGCTTACTGCATCCATTCTAACCATCCTTTGATTATTCATTCATTCACTTACTCGTTCATTCATTACTGCTAAATCAATAGGAGAACTTATTCACGATACAATTGCAACACTGACACATCGACTAGGAAAGATTTTTCATCTTATGGAGATGAATACCTATGAACAAATGACATAGCACAATTAAGACAACAAATTCCAAGCAAATAAGTTACTTCAGAAATTTCAAAAGACTAATCATTTTGATTATTTTTTAATAGCAATGTGGAGTTCTGCATTTATCGCCTGATGGAACGCCTGAAATGCATTGTGTGCATTCAAAAGCAGTCTAGGCTTCTGAATAGGACACTATAAACCTGATTTCAACTGATTGAAAACAAGATGTGACAAGCAGTTTGACACTAGCCCTCTACTAATTTCCGCTGTTTGTAAAGGGGCACATCTGAATGGAAATAGCTCAGCAGAATGGGTCAGTATGGTTGAGGCCATGTCAGTCCACACATGAAAAACACAGTACAGGGGAAAATAAGCAACCATTGATTCCTAGTGAAAGCCCCCAGAGTCTGGGGAAAGCAGCCAAAACGAGGCACCAGCTGCTCTCTGCTGGAAACCTTTTGTGGAAGAGTGAGAGAAGAGAGAGAAAGCTGGTGGGTCTGAAAGGGGAAACAAGACAGAAGTAAGGAAAGAAGAGGTGCTGATGACTGCTTCAGCAATGCTTCGCTCCACACACTCAGCATTCTCTGAAAAATGGAGGCGGGAAAACACACCCCAAAACTTCTCTTTTATTTATGCAGTGTATTGGGAATGGTTCCAATGGGAATTTCTCATGCTCTTTCACGTTCCCTGAATTCAGCTGTACAGCTTTGTGTGTGTGTGGCGGGGGAGGGGGTTTCTTATAACACTACTGTGATCCTATAAGCATATGCATCAAAAATAGGATTGTGGCTCCTCATTTGCATAACTATATTATGACAAAAAATTTAAGGAGAAAATAAAGGGAGGATATTTTGTTTGAAGACATTGCCCATAAGACATAAATCTCTATTTCCCTTTTCCTTTAATCACTTCCATAATGGTTTCATGCTACAAATGGCAGTGAAAGTCTTTAGCAGTGAGTAATGACGCTCTTCTTTCTATCCCAGACACTGCGGGCAGCACATCCTGCAAAGGAATACAATGCTCATGAAGAGGTTCTGAGTGAGCAGTTCAGATGATCTGAAAGTCTGAAATGGTTCCTGCTCTCGATTCCCTTAATAGGCCAGCATGAAGTTTCAGGCCAACCCTGACTTAATATTCGATACAAACTCTAAACCTTGCAAAATTGTATGAGTCTTATCCAAAAAGGACCTCTGTTGAGCAAAAGCAATTACTTTAAAAGAATTATTAGTGCAATAGGCCAAAGCAATATGCAATCAGCAAATGGTCTTTGAAGTCTGTATAGCACTTTAAGTAAGAAACTTCGTGTGCCTTCAGTTGAAAATATTTTTAGAGTCATCTTATCAATGCTGATGACATAAAAATGTGACAATTGCTTAGTTATGGAAAGCCCTTACAACAATTACAGGTGCTTTTTTTTGCCAGGTTGGTTTTCTCAACTTAGCTTTTTGCAAACAGTGGAAGTCAGCAGTGGGTCAGTGTTACACTGCTGTTTACATCTTGCTCTCATTCTGTTGATACCAGGTTTAGAATGTCCTACTGCTAAGAATCTTAGGCTTTTTGTGAAGGAAGGCATGTAGTTCATGGTATTGGCTTATACCTCAAAGTAACATAATTCTGTACCGCTCATCTAAGTGTGTTTGCCCAGGGTGACAAGGTAAGTATGTTCTGTATCTTATCAAATCTATGATTGCAAGTACAGTTTAGTTTTGTCCAAGTGTCTTGAATTGTGGCCAATTTACTTCGTTACATTTTTTTTTCCAATAATCTGAAATACCTCACAGAATTGCTTTCTCTTCTCTTTAAGTAGGCCCTCCCTTGACTTTATTTATCCAACTGCTGCTCCATAGCCTCAGCTCTAGGACTCACTTCTAACACTTAACCTAACGGAACCCAGGTTCTCTTGCTTCAAAGAATTCAGTAAAACCTGACAGTCTTCCAATGAGTTCTATGCTCTTTTCCATTTTACAAAAGATTATACACAAACTAATGAACATAAATAAGAAAACACTTTAAATATTTACATTACCAATTGTGGTTTTCTTTTAGTCACCTATACCTCCATACTGTAATATTCTTCCAATTTTCTTAGTTTTATTCTCATCATTTCTACACTTTTCACTGTCTACTGTGATAATTTTTCTTTACTCTTTCATAGAACTACTGTCCTACAGAGCAGAAAGCACTACAAGCAGGGAGACGCTAGATAGAAAAGACCTGTAGTTTTTTACTGTAATTTGGATTGCACAGACAAGGGATATGTGTGGATATGTTACTACAGCTGATACTGGGTTTCATTCTAGATTCTCATCATCGCAGATCTTTGGCCCTGATCTTCTCAACCAAGTTGTGAACTTTCCTCTACGTATTTGCAAAGAGCAGCCAGAGCGTGTCACTTTTTGTGGGATGGCAACTCTTGCAAAAGGAAATATCATAGAATCTGCAATAATTCAATGGCTCTGAACAGTTTCAGATGACCTTCTTTCAAAAAACAAAACAGTCTGACAAAATGCCAAGATTGCACACTATCTTAATTTTCAATCATGCTTAATGGACTTAGACTATGCTTGCAGAGAAAAAGACAATATGAAGGCAATGTTTAAAAAATCCCTAGGCACATATATCTGCAAGAAAGTACATTCTTTCACAGTGCATAATTGACTGTATCATTGTTGGGTTTGAGGTACATAGGCATAAAATAAAGCTGAAGAAGTTTTGCTTAAATAAAATTAACGAGACTAGAAAAAAGAATACAACAAGAGCAAGGTGTTCTGGAAGTACAGTGTATTCTTATTAGATGGTGCTGAGCTAAACAGCAGAACAACAGTAAAAGCATATTTTTTTAATTGAAAAAATGTAAAATTCCCTCTTGCACTGTGTTCAGACAGCCTGGGATATCTTTGTATTATAGCATGTCTAAATACATCTATTTGTAAAATTCATTAAATTCTTTCAGAATATTCTATTTCCCTACTGCATTGTTATGCAGATTTATTGGAAGATGCATTAGAAAAGTTTGCAGTTGTTTAGCAATTAACATTCCCTTTATAAATTTTCCCTATTTCAGAAGCTTGGAGTACAACTTATAATATGCCCTACTAGTGCCCTGCATACAATCCATCAAATTAATTTCTTCATTTCCAGCAAGACCACATTTTATCTGTGCCCTTTTCCCAATCCATTTTTTTCAGGCACAGTGACTTTAATACACATGGCACCATTACATCTCTAGCATGCCTTTGCATCATACATCATAAATAAATATACAGAGGATACACATCTAACTACAACAGCTTACATCCCCAGATTGCATAGACAAAGAAGTCAATTCACTGTGGCCATTACAGTTTACATATGCTGACAAAATGGCCATATAGCACAATGATTCATTATTATGCATATGACAATGTAATTTGATTGCAAGAAGGCAAATTAAGGTCACCTTTTTATACACAGCTTCCCATGTGAGACTGTGGGAGTGTGCATGTCTGTGTATAAGTAGACGTATTTATAGATTTAAAAATACGTATTTAGAGAGAGATAGAAATACAGGTAGAACATGACTCAGATTGTTTTGGAAAGAATGAAGACAGAATCCATAACGCCTCTTAGAAAGGCCACAGTGCAAAGGTCTACACTCTGTTATTAAATAGTTCCAAACACATTTCTAAAAATAAGATGTCTAATGCTGTTGAACTGGCCTTCACTTTGAAATTTTCTCCTATAGAGAATTCCTGGACGTATAGTCAAGAACCACAAAGATTAGAGCAGAGTAGTTATAAGAAGATCAGTTATGTCTAATGGGAAACAGGTACCTGAAAATCTTTACATGAAGTTCAGAACTATTGCTTTTTCAAATAAATTGAGTAAGAAGTTGAACATGTAATGATGTGGAAAAATTCCACACCATGCCTCCACTTTCCACAGTTGTTCACCAGTAGAAAAAGAAAAAAGATATTTCACTATTGCTTTAGAGTTCCTTGAGGAATTCGTTGGAAAGAATCATCTTAAATGGCAGCTAACAGTTGAATTGAAAGAACAGAACCTGAGTGAGGGCTATTTCACCGGCTGATAGTTTTACCAATACTCTTGGCATTAGTTTCAGACTGCTGAGTGGCACAGTAACTTTGCTTCTTTCAAAAGTGTTTGGCACATAACACGAACCAAAGACTGTAGAGGTCTGCAGGGCCAACTGCATCACAGCTACCAACACTGAACTCTGTTTATCAGCTGCTATAAGATAAACTCTGTTCTGAAAGAAAATATACTTTATTGACATTTTTGTTAGAACTGAGAGCAGCTCTTGAAAGGCAATATTACAGCATGTGATTATCTTGGCCTCAATCCTAGAAGTCTTTGTGCTGCATCAGGAGTATTACCAAGAGAAGACACTAATTTTATATTTTTATACTATCTCTCCAGGAACAGCAGTACGAAAGGCTCTATGCAAAAGGTAGAGAAGATTTGACTACTCAAATTTGAGACTGCACACTATCTAGCATCTTTAGTTAGGCTGAAACTCTGTTAATTTCACGTGGTTTCTTAGAGTCTCCAAAGCTCAGAACACCTAATCATGTTTGGTGCCCACAGCTCTCCATCATATTCAGATTTTAATAAGGATAGCACCTGAGCGTTGTGTGAACTTACATAAAAGGAGCACTTCTCTTAAAAAGATGTCCTTCTCGTCACTACTGATGCATTACAGAAATCAGGATGAGATCCTGTTTCTGTGGTCATGTACAAGGTCAATACAGGTAATGTGAATGCAGATCCACCAGTGAGCTCTGCATTACGGTGTATGAGAAAACAGCATTCTATACTTGCCTCTTCCAGAATCTCTGATTATCCAGCACTCATCAGTGTAGACTCAAGTATCCCTGCAATGTGCTGCTGGCGTCATTTCTTATACTTTTTGGGCTCAAGCCCACTCCTCTTATACAGGGAGAAGAGAGGCTGACAGCAAAAGCAGGATGCAGTTTGAAATTCTGAAATACCTTTTCTAATGAAAAGAAAATACTCAAACTGCAGCCATCTTCTTAAGTACAGACTGATGAGAACTCCGAGTTTACAGCACCCACGAGCCTGCCCTGCAAGAGCTGGGGGAACCAAAATTCTGTAAAAAAAAAAAAAAAAAAAAAAAAGCAAAATTTTATAAAGAAAGCAAATATTGTCGTAATGTATAATTCAGGCTGTCCAGAGATTCTTGAAATATCCTCAGCAAAGTGTTTCCAAGACAATCTTAGCTTTCAGGCAAAACTTTATTCTTACAGCAATTACTCTAGTTCAGCTCTGGGAGACAAAAGAAAGAAAAAACAACTTGAAATGCTCAGGTACTAGACCACATCTGTGCACTTCCATATAGGGGTCAATAGTGGAGATTTACCAGAATTTGCGTAGGCAAATGACAATAGATAACAATACTTTCCTGTTTATTTCTACAAAGCAATTGTCATGATAAATTCTTATTTTACATTTATTCTTCAATGGTACTCTTTAAAGACCTTAGAGAGAATTGTGCAGAATGAAGTTTCTGCTGGATTAGACAAGGAGTATTAACTGAACACATCAATTTCTGCTTGCCTGTCCCTCCGGTACCTGGGCCGCATAATATTTTCCCACCCAAAACCCCTGATGTGAGGCAGTGGCCTGGTAGCGAGGCCTGGCAAAGGTGATTGTGCCCAGTGCTGCTGCAGGACACCCAGTGAAACTCCTTGGCTCCACCACTTCAGGAGGCAGCGGGCATCCTTTGGGCACAGCTGAGAACCATGGCTGGGGATAGGGTGTAATCACCCTGTTGCTGTTAAAGAGGTTATTACTGGTGAGTGTTGTCAAACACTTCAAAACACACATATCATCTCTAAATTTGAGAGCAGAAAGACAGTGCTTTGTTCAACAAAACGGTGACACTAAGATTGTTTTATTCAATGTGGGGCTTCTTATCAAAGATTCCCTTCCCCTGTTTCTTTCTTTAACTACTGAGAGTCCCAATTCTTATTCACTTAATCTAATGTCCCGCTGCACAAAATCACTATTAAGTTCTTCAGTGTGATTAAATTAATACACGGATGGGAATCACCTCCTCCACACATCTTCCTCTTCTCATCATATATCCTGTAATGCTTTCCAATATTAATTTTCTCCGAAATTAGCCTACTAGATCTGCACATGTGTGATGAGTGAGCACAAGACATGATGAGAAATCTTGGGTTGTGGAGGCTGTCTGCCTCCTGCACTACATAGAGTTATTTCTGCACGGTTTCCCTGACAAACTACATCAGCTTCCCATTTTCCCCTGCAAATATCCCTCCCTTTTTTTTTAAAGCTTTCTAAACTTCATTCAGCAATGGAGTTGTTTCATTTAACAATGAAAGTTGGTTCAAAACCTGAAAGTTGTTAGCCAAGGTATGCTCATGATCAGCTTAAACCCACTAGATCTGATTTCAGCGGTATGCTTAGGTATGATTTTTCCCCATGTGTCCCTCTGATCACAATATTCTTATTGAACATACATGTATCCAGAAATGTTTTCCAGCTACCTCATCCACATGCACATTCCACACACATCTAAATTTCACCTCTCCATTCTCTCTACACATCTGTTTCCCTGAAAAAAATTTAGGCCATAAGGTGTGTTGTGGCATGCTCTAGAGAAATCCTTGGTTTAGATAGCTGAACAGTTTCTAGTCTTTGGGATGGTCTGCTGACATATTCATAAATTTGTTTGATCTGTGTTTTACCAGTCTAAAATACGCATTTCTTGCTTAACTTCTATTTGTAGGACAATCACTACTGGTATGATGTGTCTCCAGTTGCACACAGGCCAGACTGAATTCACCTTTCTTTCTCACAAACTTTGCAGTATTATGCCTGAGGACTAAACCAGAATCTTGCACTGCACACATTTCTATTATAAATATTGTTAAAGTTCTTCCCTCTTTCTCTCTTCCCGTTGTAATATTTTGTACATGTGCTAAATGTCAAAACATCCGTAATTAAAAGTTAAATAGTTCGAGGGTTAAGTGTGTGGTTTTTATCTGTTTGTTTATTTTTCCATAAACATTTCTCAGACAAAAAACTTTGAACAAAATTGTTCCACAACTTAAATAGCCACCCCATTTTTCCCCATTTTTTCTGCTAGTCTGAATAAAAATCTTGTTACAATACAAGGAAGCTGCATCTGCTTTCCAGATTTGGGCATTATAATGAGTAAACCAGCATAGTAATTGAAAAAATAAAAAAGATTTCACTGCCAGACCCAGTTACCTGATTCTTTGAAAATTCAGAGGTAAAAATGTTATATATTTTAACTATACAAAATATCTGCAGTCTTCCAGCTTTATTGTCTCTGTCAGCATTTTTCAATTTAAAATTAATGAGAAAAACAAGGAAGTAATTGTATAATTCTGCTTATTAGGCTCCCCATCCTTCTGTACCACTTGCCATTTGTCTCAGGTTCTATGCAATAGTGATGTAACTATGACTCACAGAAAGTATACATTCTGCCCTTGAAGCAAGTTTGAAATATTTATTTATTGATTGATTTCCCAATTGCACTTATCTAACGAATTCTTAGAGAAAGTTGAGAGATAAAACTATAAATAGATTCTTGTGATCACACTAATCTCAGTATCATTTAGGCTATCACTTGAGTTAGTAAATGAATTTTGCCCTGTGCTCTGAAGGTCAACAAATTCAAATCAGATTGTCTTCAGATACAACCTTCTTAGTACTTGGTTAGTCTTTGGTTGCCCAGTTTTTGTGTTGGTGTTTGATTCCAGTAATTACCTATGATTTCTGTTGAATATGGTCATGGAAATATATAATGTATGAGCATGTTAGTTATCTTGTGCTTTGGTCAGACATAGAAATATAGGGATCAGAAAGTAATGCTTGTAAGGGGACAGTGTTGTAAAAGACATTCCATGAGGCAGAAGGACAGTGAGCAAGGCTGAAGAAACAAGAGACACTGAAAAATTGGAAACAATTGGCTGCTGTTGAACAATGGGAAAGTAAAACAAAACAAAAACTGTCATTCAACACATTCTACACCTTTCTTCAGTATGGAACATTAATGTTGGGAGTTTTGTTTTTAATTGGAAGACCTATCTCTGCTCGTACTAACTTGATAACTTGTGCAGTTCAGAAGTAAGGGCAACAGTCGAGGCTTAATGCATTCTCCATCTGGTTGAGTTGAATCTGGCCACTACTTTATGAAAGCTATCTAAAATTCAGGGTGCTTAAACATTCATGATTTTGAAAACAGCTGGATGAGTTAAGATGTGAGAGTAGCCTTTACCTTGAGGTCCATTTGTTTTCATTAGTCTGTATTAGATGCTCTGCTGCAGATGTATGGGTTCTGATGGCTTCCCTCCCACGGAGTGATAAATGACACTCACAGCTTATAACTTTGCTATTGAGCCCAGATGGCAGAATATCCACTTAAAATAAATAAATAAAATACAAGGAATCAGCAGGTCATGGAAAATAAATAGTGAGGAATAAAATGACTCAGGGCATCTGTGAAGCCTGCATCCCTTGCCTCTGTCAGAGTCTGAAGCTTCCCTTCTATGGTGGAGGATGCCTGCTGGCACTGCTTGGAGGAATTGCAGTCCCATATGACTCCCTCCATGTTCCCTGTAGATTTGGAAATTTCAAAGTGCATCTTGATGACAACACTGTGCATATAATACGTATTTGTATCACTTATTTTTAGGATGTAACTGGGAACATATGCTTACTTACAAACTAGAAGAGTAAACTTTACCACAGTGTTAGAAACAAAAACTCAGATTGGCACAGAAAATTTTGTCTATAAGCAAGAAAGCACTGACTTCCATGGGATTAATAATTCATATGTTTTATCTCATTCAGGGTATTTCAGAAAGTCCATTATACTATACTTTCTGTATAGTCAGTAAATTTTGTTGCTCTTAAAACCCATGAAATGAAAAAATAGGCTTGAAAAGCTATAACACTATCAATACATTAATATTTATGTTGTTCTTTTCATGACAAACATTCCAAAGTGCTCCCCAGTAAAAGAAAATGAAATAAAGCATGAACAGAATGCAGATGACTACAAGTCAAAAGGTCATTGAAAAAGACAAATCAAATGAGTCTGTTACGCAGATGGAATGACCAAATTTACCCATTTAACACTTGGAATACTATTGTCCATTCTAAAGCTCTGGCTAGTCAAGTTTTACTAACAATCCATCAAGAATCGGAAAAAAATCATAATGAAATGAGGGGTGCAGACTGAGACCATTTCAATATAGAAAAATAAAATGTGCTGTACTAAATATGTACCAAGTATACAGAATATTTCTTTCCCCTGGACAGTTACATAACTCTGTTATAACTCTTCAGCACCACAGGTAAATCAAGATAATAAGCTGAGAAAATACTGTTATTAAAACAACAACAACAAAAAAATAGAGTGCTATTTTATTCACACATCACACCAGCAAATAACTGATATGGGTTATGTTAATTCCTTACTATGATGCAGTTGGTCATGAGTGAAAAATAAATGTAGAAGACAAATGCTCTTTAATGCATAACTACTTATTTTGTAATAGTAACTTGTTTTCAGTTAATTTCCATACTCTAATTTTTTTTAAAGGAATATATTTGATAAAAAATATTCTTCAAGTTTGATGAGTGTCATGACT
>VXAV01005463.1:76705-95394 GCA_013399715.1 Alectura lathami | reverse complement strand
TTTTTTTTTTTTTTTTTTTTTTTTTTTTTTTTTTTGTCGCATATAATTCTTAGGGCCTATCGCAAAACCCTTGCTCCGTGCTGGAAAAAGAGAATTTTCTTTGACCCTTTCCAGAGGAAGAATTACTTGAAAGTGTATTAAACATTGCTAGGCAAATGTATCCCTTGAAAGGTATACTGGTGGCCACACATAATCTAATATGCCTTAACTATAATTTATGGTGAATGGAAGAGCAATAGTCTTAAATGGTAATTTTAGGCCAAGCTACCACATCTAATGAAGTCACCGTACCCTGAAAAACATCTGTTCTTCCACTGAGCCAAAAAAGGAGATTATGGAGACTAACCTTCTGTCAACCGTCTTGTTGAACAGACCCTCCTTCCTTACTTGTGTCTGCATTGGCTCAACAAACAGTTTAACAAGGGCAGTGCTTGCTTTTCATCAGAACTAATTCTCTAATGAGAAAGCAGAAATCCTTTCTCCACCCTCACACTTCCACATCTAGCACTTTGTTCATACATGTAGGCAGTGATTTTTTTCTCATACTCAGGTATGAGTTCAGAGTCCTCAGTCCTGGATATATTTCATGATTACAGGAGGTGGTTCCCCAGGCTTTCAGGAAAGTTTGGTAGCTACAAACTTCAGCTGTGCAGGCTGGGTACCCTAACACAGTCAGACCAATAAACAGGGTTCTAGAACTATACCACTCCCAAAATAATTTTGAGTTGTTCTTTGTCACAGACCTTTCTTATTTTTCATCTGAGAGCAGAAGATCAAGCATAACATGTCTATTGTAAGGAAATCCTCACCTGGGAAGATATATTATGCTTATGCTTTTATTCCATATCATTTTTAAAATACACTAGTAACTCAATTTAATGCATTAAATATGTAAGTATTCAGACGTGTACACTTCCCTACCTCTCTACCAGTTTTCTTTCTAGTTTTTGTGGCCAAAGCAATCATAAATATCCTAGTAAAACTACAGCAGGGACAAGAAATATTTGGAAAATGTTTCATATCAATGGGCAGGCCCCAAACCTTTGCTGCAGACTTTAAATAGTTGTACCTTCTTGGCTGAGTCCTTATTTCAGAAAATATTTGTTAGACTTCTTGTATCTACCTAGTCCATCAATCCTTTCCTCTCATTTGGTTTGAATTCATCCTTTCTGTTTCTAGGAAGCAGGAGAAGTCTGTCTCTCAGAATCACATCATTTCATGTCTGCACACATGCGTTTTCCTGTCCTTCTCCTCTTTCCTGTCCACTCTGCTGTTTCCTTGCTGTTAATTCATCCATTCATACATGCCTGCCTTCACCCCACTTTCCTTCCCTCAAGTGTTGGCAGTTCTGATGTTTCTCTAGCCAATCCCTAATGGATTTTCCTTTTGTAGTCTTAGTGCATTTATATTTCGTAAAAGAGAAGGTAGGTGGCAGCAGGTGTCGGTCATCTAACCATTTTCAGAGGCATTATGTGACACATAACACCACTGTACAGCAAGATCCTTTGGTGACAAGAACAGAATCAGAGTGATACACTCACTTGTGACTGTCAAATCACACTGTACATCTGCCTTCACCAAAGCAATAAGGTAAATGTGTCCTTGGACTTTCTGATCTTGTGAGCCACTGAGCTGAATATAGCAAGGAAAAGGACGTGGTACTTCCATGGTACTAGAGTACTTCTGCTGTGGAGTGCATTGAAGCTGTTTTCAGAGGGCAATCTTTGCTTTTTCTGTTTGTACGTTCCCACTCCCTCCCCAACAGTTACTGATAAAAATATGCAAGTAAAGAAGATTTTTAAATGTTTAGGTTTTTACACTAACTTTTGGAACATTCTATGTGTAAAGGTATCAGGTGGAAGATTAATTGCAATTGGATAGTTCAAAATTATCTATCACTTTCAGGTGCTAAAATGATCTTTATCAATGTTAGTTAATTAACATTGAAATTTCTTCACACGAAAGCTGCTTCATTTTGCCAGATTCAAAACACACTGAACAGTGTAGAAAGACTGACAAACATCAGCATAACTCAAGGCTGTCAGTATTAGAGAAAATATGCAAGAAGTTAACTTGTTAGGATGACATTTAAAGTATGATTCATTTCATTGTTTTCCGATCCCATCATGTTTGCTTTTTGTAAATAAAGCAATGAGCTTGATGGAAAAAGTCAGCTAGAACAGTCAGTTTTTAAGCAAATATTGCATAATACCCATGGGAAATTTATTTTCAATTACAGTTTTTAAGTATTCACAGTGGCAAACTGGGAAGAAATCCTGATATGTGTTAACTTTGTGGCGGCTTGTTCTATGGACTTTAACATAACTACAGTTTTGCCGTGGATTCTACGAGCTATGTTTAACCTCTTAGTGAACAGCTACATATACATGCTACGTTTCCTGAAAGAAAACACCTTGAAATTTCTTTTTGGATCAGCTGCAGCACCTGTTCATCTCTTCAGCAACAGCCAGATGGTATAAGGTAGCTGGCAGTCTTAAGACACAATAAAAATTTCATGGAGAAGCTTAATACTAACAGGAAATGAAAACATAATCATAGTGACACTACAGTGGAACAAGACTCAGTTCCCAAGAGTATCAGTGCCAAGAGATATGAATCACTGCCAGTTTTGCACTCTGATTTAGACAGAAAACAACAAAACAGAGCAGTAATATCCCAGGCACACAAAGAATAAACATTTTGCTGGATTATGTTTTAGAAATAAAAAAGTTTTTTGTCTAAAAAAGCCCAGCTGTCCTAGCTCTGTCCTTTGTGTCTAGGGTGGAGTTTTGGCTTAAAACAAGGAAAAGAGATATTGTCTGCTTTGAATCAGTAACTTGGATGTAGGTTTCTAGATTTTCTGGTAAATTATCTGTTGTTGATACTCCTGGAATTTTACTTTGACCTTTCTCTGTTCAATATCTTAATCTGGAATAAAATCACCATTCTTTTCAAGGAACAGAATTCTTGTTTTTCCTGCCAGCCTTTATGGAGGAAATTCAAAGATCCTTTCCTGCCAGTATGGACTGAAGATCTGGAAGAATAAAATTTAGTGTGGCCTAGAAATGACTCATCTCCCTGATCTCATAAAATGAGAAAACTGACAAAACACAGTGTTTAGTGAAATATGTTGTAGGGCTCCCCAGATAAACAACGATTCTAGTTACTGTGTTGCAGCATACAAATATCTTCAGTGGGACTTCCATGCCCACTTGAGACTTTAAAACACTAAGCCTCCCTGCCTGCCAAGATACAGTGCTCTTTTGAAGCATTGTCAAACAGTGAACAAGCAGTAATCTCCAAGTCAGGGAGGGAAGGGACAGAAGATTGTTTCCTGCTTAGTGGTCACAGATAACTTGTAATACATTTTAGGCTTTCATGCAAAAACGTGGCTGCTGATTACCATATATTTTCTTTTAATTTTACAGAATGTTTTCATACCAGGAAAAAAACAAAACAAAACACTAGACTGTACCAATACTTGTTGTGGCACTTCTCTACATACTTAATTCAGTTTATAGGGACCTTACACATCCAATTTCTAACATTATTGGTAGCATTTTAAGTAATTAGTAGGCAGTCTGAATCCTGAGGTTGCTCTTGAAACCTCAATGGTTATGTTCATAAAGAACACAGACTCATGCAAAATCTTTCCACCGAAATGCAATAAAAGCACATAGATTTGTCTAAAATTTGTTTGTAGCTTTTGTCTTTTGAACTACTAAAAATTGATTTAGAGGTCTCAGAAAGGAGTCCGATAAGAAATGCAGTATTAAATCTTGATACTAACTAACCATATAGATTACATTTTTTTATGAGATTAAGCTTGCATGAAAGACATTCAGTGCTGTGCACAAGTTGCAAGGAAGGCATAAAAGCACTTTACAGCTCCTTTCAGTCACCACACTGCTTCCAAAATCATGTTGATAAAGAGAGAGAATTCTTGGCTTTGAGACTTTCATGAGATCTCAGGGAAATTCAGGCAAAAGCAGTAAACAGAATTTATTTTTATTCTAGAAATGATGTGCCAGTAGTACAAGCTGCAAATGAACTTTCAGAAGTGAGTTCTAGGTGCATCTAAACAGATATAGAATAACTGTGTAGTTGCAGGTTTCATTAACACAGCCTTCAACACTTTTTCTTTTTGGTTTTAGTAATAGAAAAGAAATAGTTTGATCCCTCTGCCCTCCTCAAGTAAGGTGGTATGAAAAATTTCTAAAGTGCTGCTGTTCACTTGCATTCTTCCTAATCCAGTTTCCCCATTTCCTTCATGAATTTAGTCCTGATTATCTTCTCTGTGTGGACAGAATGCATTTTCATCACTCTGTTTGCCTTTACTTTCTGTCTTTTTGGAAGGCTATGTGTCCAAAGTAGTGCTTTGAAGTGGAAAAAGGGCTCTAAATGGGAAGTTAGCAGAGCTGTACATGAGTGAGTGGACTGATGAGGCAGACAAACAAAGTTCAAGGAAGCCAGATGGATTGGAAATCATGAGGGAAGAAAATAATTGCTAAAGAGTGTAAGCTTGAGGGGGAAGAGAGGAAGAGGCTGAAAACTGACCTCATCTGCCGTCACCCTTGAAACTTTTTTCTACCACAGTCCCTCAAGACATCTCTGACATCCCAGTGTCTTCCCGAGGGCTGAAAGGAAATGTGCAAAATTGAAAGGTACAAAATCCAACCAACCAGCAAACAAACAGGGCATTGACAGACATGGCAGGAGACCAGCACTGAAGCTGTGCCCCAGAGAGCAGTGAGGGATAATCTGTTCCCTCCTGCCTGCCCAGCAAAGGCTCCTCAGGTGTCTTAATGGTATCGTAAGTATACTGAGGATTGACTCACCAGCTGTCTTTCATGTGCTAGCTCATAAATAACTGCTTTATGCTTACACACTGATGTTTGCTGTATGTAAGAATGAGAAGAAACCACGTTCACTTTAAATGCAGCAGCAGGACTCAGAGAGACTGATGCTTCCTGTCTAACTGGGTTTGGAAATCTGTAAATAACAACATATCCACGGAGGAAGAGCAGCATACACTAAGGAAAACATGAAGACGTGGACCTCATATATATTCAGCATGTCTGAGTGAGCATGTGTCCAGAGCAGGGACAGAAAAGAAGCAAGTATCACATGTCAGGACCTCTGGGAGAAAAAGGGTGATGGCCTACCCATCGAAGTACAGTTCAGAGTCCTGATTAACAGCCACCTGGCACAGGAACAGATGACCGGGTAGACTGAAGATGCAGCTAAAAAAAAGTAAAGTTAATGTATTTTGAAATAGATATCATGAACTTATCAGTTTGAAGGAAGTGACACAGTTGCCGATCTGGTGGGCATGGGGCTGGGCTGGCCTCCAGGCTGCCTCCCCTGCAACGCTATCCTCTGCATCACCATCAAAAAACTCTTATCTTGGTTTCTTTAGCCATATACAAGTTATCTTACCCATGTTTCTGTGCTTAGGAGAGGAATTTGATTACAACAAACATATACATTTTGAGTTATGTTTCTGAAAACAGTTCCTTTGACTTCAATTTACTGTACAAAACAGTAAAATGTACCATAAGAATACATATCTGCTGCACAAATACCATCTAAATTTCCATGACAAACTAAAAACTAATAAGATAAAAAATTTTTCCTAACATATCTGGAAGGCAGCAACTGTTTGAGAAGGACAAAGATTTGGGAATAATCAAAAGAGAGTCCCATAAGCATATATCAGTATTGTGACTAGTGCTAGGCAGGATTTTTGTGCCGATATGTCACACTCAGTGTGCTAAAGCTTTCTTAATGAATAAAGTGTTCTATGTTAAGATGAAACAATATGATGCCAGTTTATTTCTATTTACACTGTCTGCATAGTTAGCTCAGAGGACATAAAAAAAAAAATGTCAGTCACCTAAGGATTAAAAAATACAATGTAAACTCAAAGCTAAGAAATAAAATTGTACAGTACTTTTTTTAAAATACAAAAGCAAGTAAAAGAAAGATAAGTTACTCTGTTAAGAATCTATGTTATTATTACTTGTAAATCTTTGTACTACTTTTACTTGTTCCAGACAGTACTTCCTTAAATCTCAAATAATTAGGGGTAAAATCTAGCCAGGCTTAAAAACACAGAGATTAGTCTAACTTCTGTGGCATTCTCATACCTTTAAATTTAAGCTGGTTTATTTGGTTGCGTTGCCAAGGTACTCTGTTAACACAAATCCTATTACTTCCAATAAAAAAAATGAATTCCATTTAATATATTGAAGGTTTTTTTTCACTTTTCTACAGTGTTGGAAAAGAAAACCTGTTAGAAATTAAGACTTGTGTTTTGAACAGTGAGAATGTTTCAGATTACTTGAACTGTAGGGCTTCCAATCGCCAGGAAGGACTAATTTTCATTTCGAGTCCACGTATGACTCATAGTTTTCTTTCCTATATTCCCAGGAAAGGTCAATGCAGTGACATGGATAATCTCTGGTTTTGAAACTTTAATGTGAGATTCTTAAAAAGCGTCCTCATCTTCGGAAATTTCTTGACTTCTCTTTCTTCTTGAAATCACATTCCTTTAACGGGAGCCAGCATAAGTAGAGACACAGAGACACAAGTTTTTTTTTTTTTTTAATGCTGTTTTTTGAAATTACATTCCAAAATATTTTGCATCAATGAGTAAAAAACTTCCTTTTTTTTTTTTTTTTTTGTAAAACATGCTTCTCAAGTATTAAGAATAAGCTGTCACAGTTTCTGGCAATTAACAGTAAGTGTAGGCAAACTGCAATGTCTGTCTCAATATAATCATGGGTATTGTAACTCCTGTTAATGTATAATAAGTGACTGATAAAATTGCAGGTCTATCTATTGATTGAAAAGCATTGATTTGAGAAGAAAACTCTACTGATACTTCTTAGAAGTGCTCTGCATACAAACATCTATGTCCTGATGTTTTTGTTCTTGGAAGAAAAACCAAATACTAACACATTTCAATGACATTTTCCACAGTTGGTTTAAAAAAAAGGAAAAGAAGTAAAAAGAAAAATGGACAAGTCAAGAAAATTAAAAAACTGATTAGTAGAAAGAAATCTTGTTGTTTAATTGTTTTTCAGTGCTCTCATCTAGCCTTGCTGTACATCTCCTGCGCTGCTACTTCTTTTAGAAGACACAAAATACTGCAAGAGCTTGTCCACTCTTATTTGGAATAGCATGTAAATGCATCATAGAAATAGGTGGTATTGCATTCTTACTTGGATCCAAGCTTTGTTTACAGTACTGAATATTAGGAACTGTCTCTAGCTCCAAACCTGTGCCACTTGTGATAAATTAGGACAAGTTCAGTGGTTGTCATCCTGCATTTTCACCTGAACTTGTGAAAATGCTAGGCAGTTCCACGGCCCTGTCAGACAGATCCTTGTTAGTACGTCACTGGGGTTGTAAGGGTGAAGAAAATTTTGTTTTTAATACTCAGCTACTGCATGCTATCTCTGTAGACATAACGTGTGATCAGATTTAAAATTTCAATTCAAATTTGTGTTGTTTAAGCCATCCCAAAACACACTTCAGGTTCAATCCCTTAAAGAAATATCTTAGTAGATATAGGCTTACACTCTTATTTTAAGACAGAACATATACATGTGTGTTCACTGATTAGAGTGGGTGTGCAACAGACTACCTTACACTGTTCTTCATTCACCTTCCATATGGATATAATGAGCCTTTCATTTCTCTTCTGTGGTCTTTACACCTAAAATTAAACGCAGGCTCAGTCACCTTCCACTCAAGCCAAGTACATGCAGAGGATGAGAACATTCCACACTCGCCCTCCAGAAAAAATATTCCTTGTATGGCTTTTGAAGCTACTGCTGCGACCCTGAAAAATCCATCTTCTGACTTGTTACCCTGTATCTGTACTGAACCAGCATTATAGAGAAAAATTTTCCTAATACTGCATTCTATTGCAAACATTTCCACATGATGTTCACGGACGGAAAGAAGACTAGCAAAGGAAAACAAGGAAGGTTGACATAAGCCACATCCATAGTGACTCTCTGAATTGATCATACCAAAGGGACATCCACCTTAGTGTGAACTCATAGGCAGTCCTTGGGCGATCACAGGGAGGGAAGGTCAAACAGGATGGGATTTTATGACTTAAAGGCTGTGAGAGGATTCTGGTTCATGACCACCAGAACTATCTGTTTTAGAGATCCTGGGAGACTAATTTTTATTTCACTGTTTCAGAACAGAGGAATAGAGGTAAAAAAGAGTACTAGTGTGAGAGATAACAAGGTTGCAAGGATTCCCAAGGGTCAGACTTTATGCAAATTCAGATGTTTCACAGTTCACTCTGCAGCTTCTGTCTCTAGCAGTTAACAAGATTTACACTCATAAGTTGAAACTAAATTGTGTTCTGTACATTTTTGTAAATGCCATTCAACGTAATATCTCCTGGGTCCGCTGATAGCTCATACAGAAGTCAATAAGTATCTGTTTACTGAGATGTCAACTCACAAACCTCTGTGTAAATTGAAAGACTAGTAAGACCTTTTCCTGTTAAAAAAAAAAACACATTGGTCTGTTTTAGGGAACACTTCAATGAGTTTCAGTCCAGTAATCAATAGATTTCTATATTTGTACACCTAATCAGAGCACATCTGCTTTTCAGCTAAATTATTGTTCGATAGAAGAGTCACAGAATCAAAATTATTAACTTTATTACACTGATTTCTTTTGCTCTGCATGCTACTCAGACAGCAAAATTAATTATTTTTATTTTAATAACCAAAAACTGACACAAAATCATTTCTTTATAAAACATTCTCTCAAGACTATAGCATTTTAAGCTGCAACCACTGCCATTCATTATTTCAGCTGTGAAGATTCAAATGTTCTACAGACATTTTTTCTAAATATTTTCATCACTAAGCCTGACATCTGTTACCAAGTATCTTTATGGAAAAGCTTGTCACAGCTGCTTGTAGAACAAGCTGTTGGAGGAATATGATGACTGGGACACGAGACTCCTTTCCCTCACTAATATTAATACAGTTTCCTAATGTGGACAGGTCTTGCAAGTAGTTATCAGTTTTAGAAAGTATTTATATCTAGGGACCCAGTTATAAAAAGTAGAGAAATTTAAACATATACTCTACAGATTGCTATAAATTACACTGAAAAAGTCAAGGCTAACATGTTGAAGGTTAGTGGAACTGCTCCATCCAGGCAGGTCTTCATGCAGCCTAGACCAAAACCAAGGCTCTTCTTTCATCACAGTGCCATTAATCTCAAGTGAGAGAAAATGCTACGTACCATTCCCCACCCCAACAACAGCGGAGGGGCAGTCACCCCTGGCATGCACCTCTGTCCTCCAAATAGGTCAGGGGCACCAAGCCTCAGCCTGGGCACCCCTGCACTCACTCGGGCTTTGAGACCTTCACTGATTTTTGAAAGAAAACACGCATAGATATTAACAATATATTGCACTCTCCTTTTAAACTGCAGCAGATAAGAAATCTGCATTAGATACACCCAAATTGTTACTGCAGCCTGGTTGCCTTTGTTTGCAGAGGTGACATCCCTTAGTGAAGGTGGGTATAGAGGGATACCACCAAGGCAGTGTGAAATTCACAGCAGAGCAATGAAGCACAGCTACAGTCTGAAGTTGCTAGGGAGCTTGCAAAGTCACCTGCCCCAACATCACAGGCTCCTGCAGCCCTGAAAAGGATCAGGGCTCTCCAGTGAATGCCAGCATTGCCTACATTCACATGTTTTAACAAAGAGGAGAATCACACCTCACATTATTGGCAAGATAACAAATGAACTACCATTGATCTATTCATTGCTATCATCCCCAGATTAATTGGTGCTCTCTTTGCTCCCTTAAGAAAATTTGTCTTTTGACTCATTTGTGCCCCACCATCAGCCTTTGAGGAGGTGATTTTGTTGGGGACTGAGCCAGCATTACTGAAGTGTGCGAAGGGGCCCCCAGGCAAATTGACTTGGACCTTTTTGCTGCCAGGACCTGGCAGAGGGTTGAACAAATATGAAAACTTTCCGTAATGAAACCCAAATGGTGAGGTTATTCGAATGTTTCTCTTTTAGCTGAATACTTGTCTTAATAACGCCATTTAGCTTTAACTAGAAGGAAAATCTGAATAAAACTGATTCAGCCGTATCTGAGTACACAGTTCAGAGAGTAGATGTGTAGCTGTAGATAAAAAATGGCTGAAATTATGAATTTCTATCTCAAAATGTGAAAAATGCATATTTGAAAAATATAAATTTATTAAAAAAAAAAAAAAAACATAACCCCCCACAATGCTAATATACGTATTGATGCACTTGCCTAAAGTGCTTCATGGCTGACTTGAGCAACAGTACTACACAGCAGGTTATATTCAAACTGCATTGAACATTTTGATATGTTGTTTTTATTTTTATTTCCAGAACAGAAGATTTCATTGTAAGCCAAAATGTGTATTTCCCAAAAGTATCAGTTCTGGAGAAAGTTTTGACCAGAATGTTTGAGGGAAACTTTCTTTGGCCAAACAAAATTTATTCAATGCAGAAAACACCAAACAGAGAAACGTGACCTCTCCCTTTAAAATATTTAATAATGTATGCGCTGGTATTTCATGGAATCCTAGAAATGTTGGTTAGACTTCTATAAGTTATCTAGTCCAAACTCGTGCTTGAAGCGGTTTGGTAGCCAAAACTAATCCAGAAAACTCTGACTTGAACTCATTGAGTGTGGAAAATCTTCAGTGGCAGTGAGTCAAGAATCATGCTGCATAAGCTGTTCCAATGACCTTCCCACAAAAAAGTTTCCCAATGTCCATTCTGAGTACCCCAAAACTAGACGTGGGCATTGCCCCTTGCTCAGCCATTTGTCATGACTGAATAGAATTAGACTCATTGTGGCTTCCCTTAGAGCAGTAGTTATAGACTGCTGCAGACAGCTGTCACCCTTAGCTTCCTCCTTGTTAGGTCAAAGAAACCTCATCCCTTTACCTCTTCCTCCTAAGCCGTGCACATTGGTGCCTTTATCATCTTGGTTACTCTTGCCTGGATGCTCCAGCATGAAGGTCACTTCTGCACAAGCATGTGGGAATCGGATCTGCATGTATGCACAATTTTGCAAGGAAACATGGTTACCTGAGAAGGGCAGGCCAAGGAGAAGAAATGTGCTTGCTGAGAAGGAAGCATGCAGACATTTCCCAAGGACTGACAAGCTCTGGAGGCTGTAAGTTCTGTGGAATCTACAGGAACTGATAAACTGGACACCAACAGCCAGTCAAATATACTGGATGCCACCAGTGCAAACGGGCATCATCAGTAGGATATGTAACTTGGAACACAGCCAAGGGTTTGATGACTGCTATGTGCAGCAGGACAAGTGCAGGGCTGTAAACACACCTGATAAAACAAGGGCTCCAGAGGACTTTTTCAAAGTTATGCAGAATATTACATGACTTTTTGCTTGTGAGTCTGTAGCTGGGTCCAGCCTCCCCACTGCTGCCCTAGATGGCGAACTGTGAGTGAATGTGTGAGTCTGCTGCATGAGGGAATAATTGAAGGCTGTTGTTGAATACTTATGTGCTATTAATAATAGCATCTTAACAAAAAAACGGTATTTTCAAAACTACTAGCCGCAGTTTGTATCTCTCCGCTACTCAATCTTCTATAAGAGAAAGGGATTTTACAAAGCCTTTCTGTTTTCCCAACAGACTTTTTTTTTGTACTGATAGTTCAAAATAGCCTAAAATAGTGCTCCAGGTGCAGCCTAATGTTTCTTTTTGAGAAAACTGATGTGGTGTTTTCTTCCAGTTATGACTCCTTTCTTATTAGACTACTAGTTTTCAGAATACTTCCTTTGCTTGATTTAGCAACACTGAAGTTACAATACTTTTCTGCTGATATTTAAAATCCTGGTAGGATATCACTTTACAGAACACTATGTGAAAACATTCCCACTTAGAGAAAGCACTTCATCAAATTTCTCAGGTCCTTGCCACAAGTCCTTCCCTGGACTTGAAAGCCTGAAGCATTTTCTAACTTTCCAATATTTGTTCCTCAGCCTTTTAGAAAATAATTTTCTTTCCTTACTACTGGCTGCCTGTCAGGAGAGGCTGGGAGAGATTTCTCTGACGCAATCCCATCCTCTGGTGCTACAAATCTGGGCTACAGATCTAGTGAGGGAAGCAGGAATGAAGCTCTTTTCCTGTTGGGTGGAGGCATCTGGGTAGGATGCACAAGGATTAAGGAAATACTGGAAGTGTCCCAGATTATATCCTACACCAAGTAGTGCTAGGCTTCAATTTCTGTGCTACTGCCTGACTTAGCCACTTTGTAAAATCTTCCCTGAGAATTGCTGATCCAAAAGGCAAATTACTGTGTTCTTCAGCTAGTCATTTCACAAACCTTTCTTGTTCCCTTTTTTCCACCCTTGCCCTGGCATGGAATTTGGGGTAGAACTGTCACTACTGTAATATCTGATCCAAATTTTAAAGGCACTTGGCCCTACAGAAAAGATAAGGAAAGTCAGAATAATCACTACTCTAGTTCATTATTTTCCTCTGACAATTAAAAAGGAAAACCGGCAAAAATGTTATACATGATTTTAAAACTGTCTTCCTGAAAAGTACAATAAAACCTTTAGAAGATTCCAGCTGTAATTTGCAATTGACTGTCCTAGACCTCTCTCAAAACATACCTGGGAGTTCTGCTTCTGCTAATAGGAATCCTTGTTGATTTCAAACTTCTTTTCTATCCAGTCTCTTACATGACTGCTGAAGTTTTCACCATGTACAGACTGGAGCCTAGTGTCTTGGGGCAACTAATATACAAACCTTTCTCCAGAGCAACAATGAAGGTTACCAGTATGAATTTATTGCCTGCATAATTCTTTTTATTTCCTGAACACAGCATTCAGAAAGATATATTTGACAAGTGTCCAGAGGAGGAAACTTCTCAGAGGAAGTCATTACTCTCTTAGAAGCCTGCAAGATATGCCTGTAGAAGGCAGCGGGTGAAGGAAGGGAATAGCATTTCCTACTTTAAAAGGGATAACAGGGAGAGGGCAGTAGTTTCAGGGTGAGGAAGTTGGGGCTGTTCAGAAGGCTCTGGGGTGACCTGATAGCGGCCTTCCAGTACCTGAAGGGGGGCTACAAGAAAGAAGGGGCCAGACTCTGTAGCAGGGCCTGCTGTGATATGAGGAAATGGTTTCAGTCTGAGAGAAGGGAGATTTAGACTTGATACAAGGAAAACATTTGTTTAAGATAAGGGTGGTGAAGCACTGGCCCAGGTTGCCCAGAGAGGTGGTGGCTGCCCCGTCCCTGGAGACCTTCAGGGTCAGGCTGGACAGGGCTCTGAGCAACCTGACCCAGCTCTGGGTGTCCCTGTGCGCTGCAGGGGAGTGGGACTGGATGGCCTTTGAAGGTACCTTCCCACTCATATGATTCATGATTCTATGATTTTATTTCAAACACGTTTGTTTTCATTGTCAGAAATGCTACCTCATTTTGACTACTTATGTTCTGTTTCTGTGTACTCAGGAGTATATGTACTATGTAATTCCTTCATATAACTCACAGTAAAGTGCGGACCCTTTTACATTTTCTCTACATCACACAAAATGGTTTCTTTGAAACCTTGTATGACTGATTTGTGCATCCATTGTAAACTCCCTTCATTTTATCTTTGTGGCTTTGCTCTGGGAAAGCTGGACAGGCCTGCTTTGGTTGGAGTGAATGGCCATGCTATGCTCCTGAGACCTTTTTCTCACCCTCTCATTTTATCCCTTCTCATGTTTCTCTCTCTTGGCATGCATGTGGTCTTGTACGCAGGCCTGCAAACAGCTATGGTAGCTGTGTTGATGAATGCTAACTAGGCAAAGTCTGGTGCAGGTCCAAGTAATCATTTTGCAAGTAATTCCCTTGGACACTGAATACCCAGCCTGCACTTTTTATGCTTCTACCACAGGCATAGCTCTCTGCACTAATTTAATATGCCTTCCAGCAGGACATTATCCTCCCACTCTTCTAATTCTGTCTTTGTTACAGTCTAGAGGCTACAGTTTTGGTGAGTCTGTACCTAAAAGCTGCCTGTAGCATAATTCCTTCCTGCCACGTAAGTCTATAGGCTCACACTCCATACTGGCCAGGCTGTTATTCAACAAGGAAAGTCTCATGGCCAACACATCCCTCTGCCCTTGTATCTGGACATTCAAAGAGGCTTAAAGCTTGTAGAGCAGGCTTAATGAGTTTTCAGGTCAAGAGGTACATGAAGCAAATTATTTCTCAGGTGGAGGAGGTATCTTCTTTCAGATAGATATATGGGACTTGCTGGCTCTTTTGAAGGAGTTTTCTTCTGCTTTTACTGATTAAGCAGTGATATCCTTCCCCTACTTCAATGGGAATATATATATATATATATACACAGATATCTTATGGCAGGATTGTTATGACAATTTACCGGATGTCAGCAGGCCAAGCCACTTAAACAGACTGTAGCATGGTGACCTTCAGAAAGGCTGTGCAATCCAGCCCTCTCACCTGAGATCTTGAGAAATGAGGGGGCCAGGCAATCACCTGTCACTTGAAGTTCAACAAGAACAAGCATCAGATTCTGCATGGGGACCTTATAGAATCATAGAATCATGGGTTGGAAGGCATATTAAAGATCAACCATTTCCAATCCCACTGCCATGGTCAGGGGTACCTTCCACTAGACCAGACTGCTCGAAGTTCCATCCAACCTGGTCTTGAACAAGGCATGGGACACCCACAACTTCTCTGGGCAATCTATTTTCGTACCTTGCCACCCACAGTAGTAAGGAATTTCTTCCTAATATCAAATCTGTAATCTCTTCCTAATATGTAATTTCTTCCTAATATCTAGTTGACTGAGCCAGCAGTATGCCTACATAGCTAAGAAGGCCAATGGCATCCTATCTTGCATTAGAAATAGTGAAGCCAGCAGGAGCAGGGAGGTGATCTTCCCGCTGTACTCAGCACTGGTGAGACTGGTCTTCAAGTGCTGTGGTCATTTTGTGGCCTTCGGTACCAGAAAGACATCAAGGCCCTGGAGTGTGTCCAAGGACGGACAACGAAACTGGTGAAGGGCCTGGAGCACAAGGCTGATGGTGAGGGGCTGAGGGAACTTGGGCTGCTCAGTCTGCAGAAGAAGAGGCTCAGGGGAGACCTCACTGCTCTCTACAACTGCCTGAAAGGAGGCTGCAGTGTGTTGGCCTCTTCTCCCAGGTAACAGTGAGTGATAGGGTGAGAGGTAATGACCACAGGCTGCTCCAGGGGAGGTTCAGGTTTGATATTAGGAAAAAACTTATTTTCTGAGAGAGTGGAACAGGCTGTCCAGGGAGGTGATGGAGTCTCTGTCCCTGGAGGGGTTCAGGAATCCTGTAGGCACTTAGGGACATGATTTGGAGGGCATGGTGAAGATGGGTTGATAGTTGGACTGGATGATCTTAGAGGTCTTGTCCAACCTTTATGATTCTATGATTCTATCATTCTATCATTCTATGATTCTAACCTAAATCTACTCTCCTTTAGTTTAAAACTATTATCTTAGTACTATCACTACACTCCCTGTTGAAGAGCCCCTCCTCAACTTTCCTGTAGACCCTCTTCAGGTACTGGAAAGTCTCTATAAATTCTCCCCAGAGACTTCTCCTCTAAACAAAACAGCCCCAGTCTCTCAGTCTCACTTCATAGGAGAGGTGCTCCAGCCCTTTAATCATTCTTGTGGTCCTCCTCTCAGTCCAACAGCTCCAGGAAATTTTTACCTTGGGGGGTCCAGAGCTTAATGCAGTACTCCAAGTGGGTTCTCATTAGAGGTGCATGAGACAGAGTGGGGATGAGATGTTGGAGAGCTGCCCCACAAAAAGTGATCTGGGCATTGTTGTTGACAATGAGTTGAATCTGAATGAGCAATGTGCCCTGTCAGCCAAAAGTGCCAATTGCATCTTGCAGTGCATCAGGCACACCATTGCTTGCACTTGAAGGAACTATTTGTCCTGCTCTTCTCCTCTCTGCTCGGGTGGGGCCTCACTTCAAGCAGTGCAGGTTTGTGTGCAGGTTTGGGTGCCACAATATAACAAAGGTATAAAGCTACTACAGAGTGATCAAAGTAGGGCTACAAATATGGTGACTGATCTAGAGGGCAAGAGCAATGGCTAAGGTCACTCTGTTTATTCAGCTGAGAAGCCTCATGGCAGCCTACAGCTTCCTCACAGGGCAGTGGAGGGGCAGGCACTGATCTCTGCTGTCTGATAAGTGACGGAACTCTGATAAGTAATGGAACTCTAGGGAATGTCATAGAGCTGCATCAGGGGAGGGTCAGGCTGGGGGTTAGTGGAAGATTCTTCACTGAGAAGGTGGTCAGGCACTGGAACAGGCTCCACAGGTCACAGCAGCAAGCCTACTGGAGTTCAAAAAGCATTTGGACAATGTTCTCAGTAATATAGTTTACATTTTGTGTGTTTATGTGTGGAGCTAGGAGTTGGACTTGCTGGTCTGTGTGGGTCCCTTCCAACTCAGCATATTCTGTGATCTTATGATGAATCCAGACCTAGCCTGTTAATAAGATGAGACAAACCCACAACTTCCCGGCAATAAAACAATCTTACTTAAATTGTTGGTTAAGTAGGACAGATATAAGGTTGCTCCCTCATCTGGGGACCTTAATCTTGCATTGCATCTTAACAGGAGCACAGCAGGTGGCCAGCACCAGCTTCCCGGGAGACATGGCAGCTCAGATGTGTTCCTTGGCAGCCAATAGAAATGTGTGGGCCCCAAAACACAACATTTCAAGGCAGGAGCTTGAAACAGATTTGTGAATTTCTTTGTCTAGAAAGCTACCTTTACTGACTCACAGGTAACCTGATCTCCTGATTTGAGGGCATAAAATGTGTCCTTGCATCTAGAACCCAGTCAGTGACAGTCGTCTCCGACAAATCACTTCTCACAACTGTGAGGACAAAGCCAATGCCATGTAGGAAGACAGTAATTAATATTAAATGTTTTTTCTGAAATAGATCATAAGGTCATGGGATCCGTGCTTCTAATAAATACCATAGCTGTCACTTAGTTATATGACCATTACTATATCTGTCCATGTTTTACAGACAGGTACTAATGATCACTGCAATTATTCTTAAAAGAGCATATTCAGTGTATCGTTTCAAGAGTTAAAGCAAGGCAATAAACTACGTCGTTTAGGTATCACATAGTCTGTTTATATGATTTTAATTAACCATTGACATATACCTAAATATTTATTAGCTTTCTAACCTTTGTTAGAACAAAACTACCAACCATATCCACAACATTTCCTAGACATAGAGAAAATATGAGCAGATTAAATCGTTTTCCAGAACATTTATTTTAGGATTTGAAGGTTAAAGTCTAGTTTCTTTAAGGATGTAATTTCTCTGTATGGTTAAACTGGCACATTCATCAGTACTTTGCAGCTGACACATACATTATTAGAGGTTCCTATAATTCACTTAATTTAGCTTCAGGCATTTTGACAGATGCTGGGTTTCCTTCAAATATTTGTCCTATAAAAAATTCCCCTTTCATAATACTTTACGTTCAAGCATTGTGTTTTGTTTGAGATTACCCACCATGATGAAATAGAGCTCTTTGCCAACCCTTCCACACATTGGACGAAAGAAATGCAAATAAGAAGATGAGATGATTTAGGCTGGCTCCTTCTTTGGGTCAATATACGTGACAATAGGAATTATAAACATGTGTTGGTCCTCACTGTTCATTTGAAATTGTGTAGTGCCAGCTTCACCATTTTCAGTTGCAACAAAGGTTAAAGAGCAGTAAACCCAGTTTCTTGCATTGAGAGTTTTTTTTAAACCTGAACAGTAATGGTGGGAAGGAAAATAGGAAAAACAGCTACAAAGGGCAAAACCACAAAGTCCTTGGTGAAAATCTCTTCAGTGGTGAATAAAGCTTTACCACTGATTCAGAAGCGAGTCATAACTTTACCTCATTTATATTACAAGTGCTTTATATAAGAATATATTTCACGTTTACAGATACCATAAATTAGTTCTGTTATACTGTCACACTGAAGATACATTTCTATTCGGCATTACATGAGTTTCTAGTCAGCCAAGAGATGCCCTTTTGCCACCTGTGTCAGTGGAGATGTGATCCACCTCAAGGTCTGAGGCCCAAGATATCCTGAGCTCTACTATGCCCCATCTCCATCCTGCTTTCTCCAAAGAATGATGTGATGTGAATTTCCTGAACAGCACAGTCTTACTAAAACTGTAAAATAGAGAGAAAATGAAATAAATGCATGAAATACAGATTATAAAGATACATTTAATTTTACTCATTATTTAAATCAGCTTCATAAAAGGTTCTTCACAAGCAAACAGAAGAAAATATTGAGCATAGCATGTATTTTCCTTCCAGATGTTCACTATTTTTGACCCTTCCCTCAGTCCATCTATCCATCCACCCTTCCAACCCCCAAAATTCACTTGAGGGTTTATCAAACAATTCTTTCCTTTACTGCCTCTCATCAGTAGACCCAAAAGTCTCAGCTATTCTTGCTCTACTTTTCGTTCCAGACTGTCCCAGTCTCTCTGCTTTCAAGAGATATAATACGTTTGAAAATCTAACTGAGTGCCACAAAATTATTTAAAAGAAAGATATGAACATCACAGGACA
>VXAV01005463.1:42447-63889 GCA_013399715.1 Alectura lathami | reverse complement strand
TTTTTTTGGCCTATTTTATATCAAATTTTTGAAGAAATGGATGGTAAATTTCAGTTCCAAAACACACTGTGTTCATTTGTAGTCTAGGGCAGCCTAGGGGGTAAAGAAAAATGACTTAATCGTTGCTTTATATAGATATCTTACTTCTAAGTTCTGGAAGTATACTGTGTTTTTTTGTGGTTATGCACAACAAAGTGTTACTCAACCAAAGGACAATTCTTAGAGCCAGGTTTCTGATGTGCATTTTTGAATTGTATGCTGGAGGTTATTGAGTGATTACTGCCCTCAGAGGCTCACAGCCACCCAGGATCATGAACCATCTTCTGCACATTCTCCTAAGCCATCTGAGGAGAATCAAGTCCCATGCCTCAGACAAGAATACTGCAGAGGGAAGTTTTAAGCTACAGAACAAGTGTGAAAGTGAATTTCTACACAGAGGAGCAGGTCTTGCATGTCTCATACCTGAAAACAGGAATCTGGCCAACAGGAATGCATTTATACCTACAAACAGGTTTAACCAACAGAAGTAATGTGCTTATGGTTTTATAGAACCAGATCTGTAAAACAAAATTAGTGACATGTATTTAGGACTTGGCAAAATCTATGGCAAACTAGGCATTGCTGCAGTATTTCAAGCTGATGAGCCAATTTACAGTTAACCAGCCAAAAGAGTGTCTCTGACCTCTGCCAAAACAGATGAAAGCCTCCTGGCAGTAAGATCTCAGTGCACAATAAACCCATTTTTAGTTTGTTACCTCACACAGGGATGTCTGCCTAGACATGTAATCATAGAATCATATAGGTTGGAAAAAAAAACTAAGATCATCTAGTCCAACCGTCAACCCAACACCACTACACCCACAGAACCATGTCCCTAAGTGCCACATCTACACATTTCTTGAACACCTCCAGGGCAGGAGACTCCACCACCTCCCTGGGCAGCCTGTTTCAATGCCTGACCACTCAGAGAAGTTTTTCCTAATCTCCAGCCTGAACCTCTAATGGCATAACTCAAGGCCATTACCTCTCATCCTATCACTGTTACCTTGGACAAGAGGCCAACCTGCACCTCACTGCAGCCTCCTTTCAGATAAATCAATAAAGGCTTGCCTGAGCCTCCTCTTCTCCAGACTGAACAGTCCCAGTTCCCCCAGCCCTCCCCATCAGCCTTGTGCTCCAGGCCCTTCACCAGCTTCGTTGCCCTTCCTTTGACATGCTCCAGGGCCTGGATGCCCTTCTGGCAGTGAGGGGCCCAGAACTGAACACAGCACTCGAGGCGCAGCCTCACCAGTGCCAAGTACAGGGGGGCGATCAGCTCCCTGCTCCTGCTGTCCACAGTATTCCTGATGCAGGCCAGGATGCCTTTGGTCTTCTTGGCCACCTGGGCACACTGCTGTCTCCTGTTCAGCCGGAGTACACCAGTCCAAGCCATGGGCTGCCAGCTTCTCCAGGAGAATGCAGTGGGAGACAGAGTCAAAGGCTTTACTGAAGTCTGGGTAGACTGCATCCACAGCCTTTCCCTCATCCACCAGGCGGGTCACCTGGTCACAGAAGGAGATGAGGTTGGTCAGGCAGGACCTGCCTTTTATGAACCCATGCTGGCTAGGCCTGATCCCCCAGTTGTCCCTCACATGCTGTGTGACAGGACTCAAGATGACCTAATCTATAACCTTCCTCAGTACCCAGGTCAGGCTGACAGGCCTGGAGTCCCCTGGATCCTCCTTCCGACCCTTCTTGTAGATGGGCATTGCGTTCACGGGTCTCCAGTTGCTTGGGACCTCCCCGGTTGACCAGGACTGCTGATAAACAATGGTCAGTGGCTTGAGAAGTTCTTCCACCAGCTCCCTCACTACCTTCGGTTGGAAATGATCAGTCCTTTAACAGGTTACTTGTTTACTGTCAGAGCAAACAGTTTTTACTCAGCAAAACTGGCTTTCTTTGTTTTTGTCTTCTCCTCCTCATGATGAAAGGTATTTCTGCAACAAAATAATTCACCAAAATAATTCAACATTAACTACTTAAAACGTAAAAAAAAGTAACATTTAATATTGCATCTTGAGATATCTATTTTTCTGTTGGATATATAGGCCTCATAATTTGCTTGACAGTCAATAATAATATTTCTTTCATTTGTACTTGTTAATCAGATATAGTTTTATAAGATTAATGACTTAAAACAGTAGTTTGTAGGAGTCATTAAGTGTTATTCAGAAAGTTGGTAAGTAAAGTTAAACTGAAAACTGAGCTAATATTTCCTATGATTTTGTCAGGTGGAAATTTCAGAAAAAGCAGTCATTATAAAGCTATGTTTTCTAAGTGTACTATGTGGACTTATATTTAAGAGTTATGTTAAATTATGCACCAGAAATAGTTTTAATCTCCAAATTAATCTCCAGAAATTAATTGTGTGTACATAGCATTCTGTATTTGTGTTGATCTGATGTAGAAACAGCCATCATATGGATTGTTGACTACATGACTATAAATCTTCCTATCAAAATCCTTGCAGAAGTGGGAGTAAATTGACTTATATTTCATTTTTCCCCATAGTCCACAAAATCTGCTTGTAGTGTACTGCTTCAGTGAATTAAAATTGTGTAAGAATTTCTCAGAGAAAGGGAAAAAGGTATGTTTTTAGCTGGTATGTACTAACAGGGTTATTTTACGTTTTTAGTAATTTTTCTGAAACATCTAGGAAAATAAAAGATAGTCTCAAAAGAAAAAAAAAAAAAAGTATTTTTTCCCTGAAGCAAACAAAATTTGACTTTGTTCATAGATGATTCTTTGCAAATTTTTTTTTTCCTTTTTTTTTGAGCTATATGTGGCAGTGAGGATACTGTATTTTACCGTTGTATCATTGTCTTGACATCATCTGCCTGTTCACCTAAACGTGTCTTTGCTTTTGATGCATACATCTGCTATTTTTCCAAAGCCACTTCCCTTCAAATAAGTTGTATTTAACTTTACTAATATAGCAAGTGTATTTGCTAGGAATATTTATTACTTTTAAACCACAGGCTTGAGCCTTTTCTGGAGTGTGGTTTTATCTGCAAAGCAATATCCTTCTATCTCAATAACCTTTTCACTAAGATGTGGAATGTGAAGTTCAGCCCAATCTTCCCTACCCAGTTTTGGCATCCCTACCAAGCACAGCTATGCATCTTCCACCACTTTCTAGGGAAAAGTGTAGAAAGTATGCTCTGATCCCTACTGAACCCCGCCTGCCTGCCACTCAGCCAAGTCCATGTCTGGGCTGTCTCAACAGTGAATCGATTGTATGCGCACTGAGTGGCAGCAGGCTGCGCTCTCAAGTTACATGCAGTATTTACTGATGTCCAAAGCTGCCTTAATGACTTTTCCATTCACCAGCTGCAATACCGCCTGTCTTGCTGGCAGTCAGTTGTGCGTACAGTCTTTTACTTTTCTATGCCTTTTTGCCTTGGATTTTACGTTATTGGCACCTGTGTGTCAACAGGTGTAAGCAGAGGTGCTGCCTGCGTTTCAGCACTAACACAGAGCAAGACCCTCACGCAGAAGAAGCAACCCTTTGGCTGGAGGAAGTGACACATCCAGAGCAGTTCTTCCTTACTATTTCATATACTTCTCAGAATACCAACTTGATTTTGTTGTCCAAGACCAGGACTGACAAGTGTTAGACAATAAAGACTTAAGCATGGAGTATGGACTGCTATGCATAACAAGCTAAATACATTTCTCTGTAATACTTAGATGGTCAATGTTATCTGTGTAGACACACTCTGCTATTCAAAATTTAGCTGAAGTGAGTTAAATTTAAATGGCAAAATACTCAGTCAATGTATAAGAGTATTATATAAAATGTATAAGATACTCTTCTCTTCAGGACCCTACTCCTATGTAAGCTCAAAGCAAACAGACTGCAGAATCCTACTGGAAGTGTTGGCAGGCTGAGACAACCACATAATTCCCTGGGGCTCTGTACACAGAAAAGCTGGGGAGTGAGGAGAATGAGGCAGGAGGTAGGCAAGTTCTCATTCCAAGTATCATATTTATTCAGTTTAATTCTCAACTCTATAAAATGTATCTACAGGCTCCCATGTGTTTTGCCAAAGACATGTCTGTGTAGTATTTTGGTCTTTTTCCACCAGGTTTTTACGTCTGTCTACTTACAAAGATTAGCTATGCACTGGATGGTTTGGGCTGCTTCCAGATTGTGGTGAGCTCTGTATGTCCAGTTACAATGGCTTAATGCAAGCCGTTTATTAAACTGTCAAAACTGGCTGAACACCAAATGCTGACTCAAATGCTGAGTATTTTTGCAAGGTGTTTATAAGTTCTTGATGTTGAGAACAGAGAGAAAAAGGGACATTTGAGAATATGAAAGTGATGAAAAATGCAGGTAATTAATATCAAGGCAGTAGCATAGGCATAACTTCAGTGAATAACAGAAAATAACATGAAACATTGTAAATAGCAGCACTAGTCAAAGTGAGAGAAGCCTGTGTTTTGTAAATGATGGTTGGAGGCAGGTTATTCCCAGTTCACTTTGTTTTATGAGTAGTTAAGTACCTGAGTTACAACTGTCAGTTTTTGAACTGTATTCTCATCATGAACAAGAACTCTCACTTTCATTTCTTCATATTTTGAAATCCTACCATCTCCAGAAACTGTTCTGAATGAAGAATAAGGGAACAGTTCGGCAAGGCAGTGGACCTTGATCTCTCTAATTGCATGTTTGATAAGCTTGGAGAAGGTCCTTATCTTTGGAAAATGTTCACTGATATTCACAATAAAATACTTGCAGTTTATTCATCTAAAGAAATGTATGCCTTATAAAAATTTTTAAGAAATTCAGATGAGCCAAACACTTATCTGTATGAGATTGTTTGTGGTAATACTGTATGTTTGCTTTTGGTCAAAAATCTCTTACCAACTTAAAATNTTTGGTCAAAAATCTCTTACCAACTTAAAATTTCTATGTTGCAAAATCAATTCCATTTACTGGAAAAAAAAAAAAAAAATCAATACCCTACAACATTGAAAGCATATATCAGAAAAAATTGTTTTTAAAATCCCAAATGATGCTCATGACACCAATATTTCGGACCATCCTGCAACCAGTAATCAATCTGTGAACATTTTAAGTACCATAGATATTTCCCATTTTGCTTGCAAACTGTGGATATACACTTATATGTGATAAAGAGAACCTGAGTAGTGCATTTTTTTGGTATGTACCTCTGCACTTGATATGTCAAAATAACAGAGAAATAGAAGACGGAAAAGGGTTTTATTTATTTTTAATCTATTTTGCCTAATTCTGAAAAGCAAGCATCTCATTAAAGTAATATATTACTGCTTATAAGGGGATTTGCAATCAGCAACTAATTGTTGTTCAAAAGGATAGATCAAATTACATTTCTGTTTATTTGTTTGTTTATTTATGCAAAAAATTTTGTTTTAAATTTTGCATTGTATAACTGAATAAATACAAATGTAGGACTCTGTATTTCTTTTCTTTGTAAAACCGAAAACAAATTAATGTTCTAAATGCCATACGAGATAGCTTAAATGCCAGATGAGGCAGAAGTGCTTGATGTTAATTCCAGGAATTTAATCTACCGGCAGTTTTCCTTCAGCTCTGTAGATAAAATCTGATGTGCAATTTCTAATCTAAGTGAAAGCAGTATGCATTTCAGCTATTTGAACTATATTCAGATTAAACAAGATGGCCAAACCTATTTGCTGAGAAACTAGTATGAACTAAGCTTTTAACCTTATCAGAAAGATAAAANTATAAAAATTCCAGGGGATGAGAATGGAAACTACCATGTATATTTACTTAAATTTCCAAACTCGACATTTAAGAGAAAAAAAGGATAATGGAAACACAATCAATAAATTAGACAGTACAAGTCACAGAAAAAAACAGATGGAGTTAAACACTGCCCTCCAAAATGGAGAGAATGTAAAAATGCCATTCAGACATTACTCCTGAACCATATGAAGTGTCAGAAGAGTGGAAGAGAAATAATACATGATCAAATCCAAAGTATCACTGCATTAGTTAGCTCTGTAACTTTTGTGGGAAAACTCTAACAAAGTTTTTGCTATATTCTTTTCCAAAGTGTTCAACTTGAGAAATCTAAGCAAGATTTACACACTAAGTGATACTGTACGTCTGTTGGGAGAGCTTTTCTAAATAGCAGATGTGGCCCATAAACATTAATAGAGGCTGAAGCAGAAAACAGAGATGGAAAAATAATGTCTAATTCTGAATAGACTCCAATATACTTCAGAAATAATTACACGGAATGAAGTATATCAATGTTTGTGCGAAATCATAACAAGAACAAATTAATTCCCAGAAATCCCCATATAAACATGGTTCAAGCCATATTTTTTATGACGGGTATGCAATTCTAATTTGCCCTTCCAACAAAGTCTTCTTTTCTTGTATGCTTCAGATATGCAGATTATGCATATCTGAAAAAAAAAGCAATTCAATTCTCAGGCAAAATTTTTACAAAATATTCCTGATAAAATAAGTGTAAGCCACTAAAGTGGTACATATTCTCTCACAACAAAGTCGTCATTAACAGGAAAATATGAGGCTTTTAGTGTCAAGAGGAAAGTTTACCATTGTGTTTACCATCACTGAAAACTCTGAAGAGAGTCTGTGACAGTAAGTTCTTTTCAGTATTTCCAGGGTTGGGTTATAAGGACCTAATGTTGTTGTGTTAAGACAACCACACTTTAAGTGCTTTCCTAACTTGTTTCAAATTTGTAATTTTTATTTAACTCAACTAAGTTACATTTTTGTGCTGAACTGTTTGGTTGTTAAATATATCACTATTTCTGTAGCTAAATTGAAAAGATAAAATGTCCAGAGTGCTGATTTTATTTCCCTGCAACAACTTCAATGTTTTTTTTTTTTTTTTTTTCCTTTTGAATATTGCATAAACAGAGATTAGATTTGTACTGTTCAAATGTTTTTTATGTTGGATATATTTCTGCTCTCCCCTGAAATATGTGTAACTACAAAAATGTTTGCAATATCACATATTTCAAAGTGTAATTGAGGGGAAAAAATGTTGTACTTTGTTGTACTGTGAACTATAGTGTAAGCTTTAAAAACTATGAAAATTAATTTAAAGAAAAAGAAAAAGTACCGTCATTTCAGACCGTCAATTGAATAATACGTCTTCTCTTTTAGTCACAACTGGGAAGCATTATGAAATTCAACTCTGTAATTTGCCTTTCTTGATTTTTCTTTCCCTTTCTTGGTCTGTTTTGCAGCGGGTAGCATAAGAATCTAAAACTTCTTAGTGCTTTTGTGCTACTGGAATGCCACAAAAACTGGCAGTAGAGTCTAAAGATACCTGTATTTTATGTTCTTTTATTTGAAAACAAAATAACCACCACAGGTCTCAAAGTGAATATTTAGGTGGCAGTAGATACTGCCTGCCAGAAACGTTTCCACACTAGGTGTAGTTTTGTCAGTAGTCCTCAAGGCACTTGACTAGAGACATTCCTATTAGGTTACTCCTGGCAGGCCCTTTCTGTGACAGCTAGAAAGCTGAGAGATGTTCTCACCCTTCTTAGAGTAACTGTGATGCGTAACCAGCTTGTTCCATGCAACCAAAAAGTGTCTCAGGGCAGGAGACACAAGTTCTGTCTACAAAATTGCTGGACAAACTTCCTCTCCTTTTAGCATGTCAAACGAGTCAAAGCTGCTGCTCTCCTCCTATTCTGACTACTTCTACTCTGGATGACACCAGTGGAACTACTTTTGACTTTCTAGACCACACGGCTGGAAAAAAGAAGGGCACAGCCAGAATAGTTTGCTGTCCCGAAGTGCTGAAAAAGCAGCTAAATAGCAATGCTTTCAAGAACAAACAAATGATCTTTTGGTCATTTGTTACATGGCTTGGGAGAACATAGTAGTCATGAGACCTGTACAACCATCCTTTTCTTGTAGTACAAGAACACAGACTATGGCTGGAACCTTTTGTTTGTGTGGTAAGCAGCAGCTTTGGATTGCATTACCCTCCTTTCTCTGGAACTACTTTGTAGGTACTGCCATCTATATTTGGACATGGTTGCAGGGTGTTAAGGCCATCCAGCTCCCTTTTATTCCCCTGAAGAGTTAATACTGTAAGTGCACCTGGTAATGATGAATTCCATACACTTCACAGAGAAACACGGGAAACATCAATCAATCTACCGATCTTCTATGTCTTCTACCATAGAGTATCTGTGCAACGAATTTGAAGGTGTAATATGTACTTTAATTCCCCTGTAATTCAGAAACTGAGCTATCAGTTCAAGTCCTGGTAAGTTTGATAGATTGGTTTTTATTCCCACTTTTCCATGATATTCCAAACCATTCACACATTAGAATCTAGTTTTCTCTCACTTACTCTGCAATATTTTGTACTGTTCTGGATATTGTGTCTTGTCATTATAAGCAGAAAAGTTTCTGACTTGTCTGGTATACTAAGGACAAAAATTCTATCATTTAAAAATTGGCTGGATATATAGGTGGATGAGAATTCTATCTAGAGGTAGACAAAGTAATGAAAGGCAATAGAGAAACTGTTCGTGAACTGGTTTTGTTCTTAGTGCTTCAAGTCTTGTTAGTAAAATGTTGAAGATATCTAATAAGAACACAGTAAGTTCTTTTATTGTCTAGTGATAATTTTTAAAAAGAAATATCATCTTGACCTATGGACCTCACGCTGCTCCAAGTCAAAATATAAGCACGACATACTATGAAAAACTTTTGGGAAAGCAACAATTTTTGTTGCAATTTCCTGTTCAATTATGTCCTAATAAAACTAGTAGAAAACAGTGGTGCACAATATTGCAGCACATTAATGAGCAAGACACCACTAGCTTAATCTAGAGTTGTAATTTATCTATTCTTAATACAATGCACTAATGGTGGCTGATGGAATTTTATATCACCAGAGTGTAAAAACTGTAATATAATAAAAACAAATATAGAAAAGAGTTCTGTAAAGTAGTCAAAGAAATCATGCTTTTGTGAGCATATCTAAAATAAGAAAATACATACAAATCCAAACACTTCATATTCAAAATGCTTCTTATTCTCTGTAAGGCTTCAACTGCAGTGAAGAAAAAACTTAATGGAAATAGAAATTACTAGTAACTCTTTCGCCTAGTAGCCCTAAATTTATTTATTTATTTATTTATTTATTTATTTTTGCACAGAGAAAGGTTTTTCTTATCAGTATTTTGCAAAAAAGATCCCTCTCAATAGAAGACTGCTGACCCTGCGGCAGAGTTCCATAGTACATTGATGTGCAATACTTGTGTGGTATACAGTGAAAGGGAAAATGTCATTTTAGTGGGAATACAATAGATAATGCCTACAAAACATGTAGTGTACATCTGGATAATACCTGCAGCATTACCCAGCATGGACAATAGGGTGGAAAAGGATGTCATGGACCAGCCCTGGGCAGGGAAAAATTCTGAATTCAGCTTCCCATAAAGGCATGGTAGAATCATAGAATCATAGAATGGCTTGGGTTGGAAGGGACCTCAGAGATCATCTAGTTCCAACCCCCCTGCCGTGGACAGGGCTGCCAGCCACTAGCTCACTAGATCAAACTGCCCAGGAACCCATCCAGCCTGGCCCTGAACACAGCCAGGGATGGGGCAGCCACAGCTCCTCTGGGCAGCCTGTGCCAGCGCCTCACCATTCTCTCAGGGAAGAATTTCTTCCTGATGGCCAACCTAAACCTCCCCTCTGTCAGGTTTAGCCCATTCCCCCTTGTCCTACCATTGTCCACCCGATCAAACAGTCGGTCCCCCTCCTGCCTGTAAGCTCCTTTCAAGTATTGGAAGGCCGCAATGAGGTCTCCCCGGAGCCTTCTCTTCTCCAAGCTGAACAATCCCAACTCCCTCAACCTTTCCTCACAGGAGAGGTGCTCCAGCCCTCTGATCATTTTGGTGGCCCTCCTCTGGACCCGCTCCAACAGCTCCACATCCCCTCTGTCCTGGGGGCCCCAGGCCTGGACACAGTGCTCCAGGTGAGGCCTCACAAGGGCAGAGCAGAGGGGGACGATCACCTCCCTCTCCCTGCTGGCCACCCCTCTCTTGATGCAGCCCAGGATGCCATTGGCCTTCCTGGCTGCAAGAGCGCACTGCCGGCTCATGGCCAGCTTTTCGTCGATCACAACACCCAAGTCCTTCTCCGCAGGGCTGCTCTCAAGGAGTTCTTCTCCCAGTCTGTACACACAGCTGGGGTTGCCCCCACCCAAGTGCAACACCTTGCAGTTGGCCTTGTAGACTTACTTATCTTTGAGAAATGAACCATCTAAGAAAAAGAACCTGAATCTCAAAGTGCTAAATAAATGATCAAGTTGCCTTCTGTCCTCTCTTTGTATGAAGCCTGGTGAAAGGAAAAGTTCTCCTACCACAAACCCTTGAACTGAGACTAACTGGTGAAGAACCACCGCAGTGGTTTTGTGGGAAGACAAGGAGAGCAGCACATCACAACCTGATTGAGCAGAGGTATTTCTTCTGGTAGAGGTGACTGAGGAACTCTAAGCTGATCGCGGTAAGCTAGAATACCTTGAAACATGTCAGAGGAGTCAATCACCTTCATTCTGGAGGATTGAAACCTGTCTCTCCAGATGACAGCTCCGTTATTTGGCACTGTTGTCAGGCAGTCACTGGGTGCTGTTGAGATTCTACTCATTTATTATTGAACAGAGAAAGAAAAGACTTCTCTCATGCTTCTGGGAACAGATCTCAGGCTGAGTTACACACATAGACATGCACACAAATGCAGACACAAAAAACTTGGAGTTATGAAATAAACACAGGCACAATACTGAACACATGTGCACTTTAGGTGTGTTAAAAACACGCACACGCACAAAACAAAACAATGGCAAAAAGTAATAAAAACCACCCTTATCTAAATTGAAGAAAAAATTTTGCAAATTAGCAAGGAATTTTTATAATACTATTGGTAATTAACCAAGGGAATTATGAAGAAGAAAGCTCTCTGACATCTGTTGGAAGCTGGGTGGAAGAGATACAGTAGAGATGAAGGTCAAGCCAAGTAATTATGCAACAACAAAATTAAATTTTCACTGTTAAGTTTGAAATTTTACCAATAAATGTTTTACTGTATTTAAATGCAAATAGAAGTATACTTATGTTAATGAAGTTTGAAGAAATTCCAAGTAACAGAAATAAAGCCAAGAAATATGAAAATTAAACTTTTTATTTTACTCCTGTTTGTTAGCAGGATGTCAAGAAGTGGTGAAAGGAGTTTATTCCTCTATGATTTTAGAGCTTTTTGTGTTTTGAAGGACGAACGGATGACCTATGCAAGGAGAAATGCAAATCTTGCATGAAAAATCTTAATTGTCATAATTAGTCCATAGAAATCATACAGTTTTGAATGTTTGTGGAATACATCTTGATTTGACAGAAAAAATCTTATTTTAGATCCTACACTTAAGCAAGTCACAAATGTGACTTCAATACTTTCTGTTCTCCAGAAGAACATAAATACATGCCTACATACTTAAGGAGAAATCACCTCCTGAATGAGGTGATCTGCTTCATTTCCTTCCTCAATTCTGTTTGGTATTTAACCCTATGATTTTTTTAGTATTGTTATAAGAAGTAAAATAAACCAGAGACCAATTCCCTGGCTTGAGGACTAGCTGTCCAGCAAAGGTGTACTTGAGCTCTCTTGTTTTCCAGAAAATTAGGCTGGCTACACCCAACTACCTTTTGAGACCAGCGCCTATCCTCAAGCCATGTGGAGGCATTGGTTCGTTGAGTACTACAGAACCAGACAAAATTAACAAAGGAAAATGTGCTAGTGGTTAAATAGTATGCCTCAATCCTATGAAATGTGAAATCATATGTCTAGGACAGAGATAGCATTGCATCCTACCTATGTGGCCTGTTAGGAAACTAATATTGTCTTAAATTAGTCACTCTCACAACTTCTTTGCTCAAGCTTCCTCTGTGTTCACAATTTTTCCATTTCTCACAGCAACGACAGTCTACTGAATAGGAAATGTTAGCTGAAAATATGGTTTCCATTCATGTGAGAAGCAAAAGAACCCACCGTTCCACACAGTTTCTGTTTGAATTGGTAGAACAACAACAATTTCAGTATGTTTATGTATGTTACTCCCCACACCTTTTTATCATATCTATTTAGCCTGTTTCCTTGTACTGTCAGTAAATCCTTATCCCCTGAGAGGAAGGGTGCCACTGGGATCAGTCTGACTGCACAAAGGAGCTGTCCCTAGCACATCACCTACTGGGGCAAGCAAATGTCACTCAATCTGTGCTTTTATTTATTCCATTATTTATGGATGAATATGTGCAAACTTTTAAATAATCTTTATTCTGCATAACACAGTCTTAAATGCACTAGTCCATACCTAATAACAACTAATAAATACAAATCCAATAGCCTAACTTACCTTTAAGGCTAAAGTATTTAGTCAGGAAAAAAAAATTATAATTGCCTCTTCTATGACAAAATCAGCTCTCAGCACTCTACTCCCACACTGAGAACAGAAAATAGAATGTTATTACTGGACAGTAGTTTCCAGGGTTGTTTAATATGCAGTGAGGATCTTCTTAAATTTCATGGCACGTCTGGACATCGCTGCAAGTTTTTAAGGGTTTTCTTGGAGATCATAATGTTTTTTATTAAAGATTCTTACCTGAATAATTAAATTCAAGGCATTAATTGCCTTACCTCCACAAACAAGCTCCAAAGATGCATTTCTAGTTAAAAGAAATTGCAACTTATCCAACGGCTTTACACTGTACATCGACATGCTGTACTTTTGCTAAGAGTTGCTGCTGAGAATGGCTTTCACAGGTAAGGCACTTTGAAGTTTGATCATCTTTTCTTTTTCCTTCAACCATTTATTGAAATAGTGTTATTCAGCATTGTGAGAGACAGTGCTTTAATATTTCAAATGGCTTTTTGAAAGTATTTAGCACTGCCAGGATGTTGCTGTGACAATGGAATTGATGGTAAAGCTCTGTCTTCCATGAGAAGATGGTTAAAGCGACAGTGTGAAAATATCAGCCTTCATTTTTTGTTCAAGTAAGGTCTCTCAAAACATGTGAGATTACAAATGAGCCTACTGAATTTCTGTAATAATCCCGTAACAAAGTAATGGACAACAGCACATAAACAAAATTGTCCCTGCACTAATTATCATGGCACATTTCAGCCCAAAGGGGGTTTATCTGATTTATAAACCTTTGGAAAATTGGTATGAACATATAATTGAAATGTGACAGACCCCTAATTATAGAGGCAACCGTGTCAGTCAAATATTCTCAACACAAGAGCATATATAACTAACTTTGACAAAGCAGTGGTGTGGTGAATTAACGTTACTGACACTTCTTATCCAGCTTACAGGGAATTCAAGTTATCCTGCAATTCTTCCTGTACGTGCTCCTGTTAGGGTCCAACAAGATGATGTAATGAGGATTGGCAGTTGTAACTAAGACCTTCTCTCATTAAGGCATTCCTCTTCATCATTAGAATATTTGAATATCTATTCATGTAGACAGTAATACTTAGTAAGAAAATCCTATGTCTTCCAAAGGCAAAGGCTTTCTTTCTCTATGAAAGTCAAGACAACCTTAAAGCAGTGACCTCAATATGTACCTAAGAAATAATGCAGTTTAAGCAACTCAGGTAGAGGACAGTTCTTGGCAGCGAGAAACATTTCTCAGAAAATAGCTGTATTGTGAACAAGCACATAAATGCTTCCAAGCAAACTGCCCACACTTTCATTTAAAAGACTCTTAATAAACCTTTGTTTAGCCTAGCAGCACATTCCAGACTGATGGTAGCTATTTTCCTAGATGAAGAAACCTGAGTCCTGTATGAACATAATGAAGCCAAAACGGCTGGAAGAATAAAAGCAGGGGAAACAGAGCAGGATATGTCTGTGCAAGTTCTGGCAATGGCCCCATGTGGAGTCCAGGAACTAATGAGTCCCTCTTCTACACGAGGCACACTGTGCTTTCACCCTAGTTAGTGTAGCTGGAGTAACTGGATTATGTCTTGTGGCAGTGGAGAAATACTGCATCTGCGCAGTAGCCTGTACTACAACTATTCCCACTTGACCTCAGGTCTACCTGGCCACAAATCCACAACTAAATCTCTGAAGCGGCTTATTCTTGGGCTTTCCAGATGTAAGAGATGATTTGGTCTCAGACACGGAGGGCAATGCCTCCCCTACAAAGTCAAGCAGGAGCAAATGCAAGTAAAAGCATCATTTGTGCTCCCACTGTCAAGGTAAAGCAGAAGTGGATGCTTTTCTGTTCTCCATCTCTTGGTGTACCTGGCCATGATGAAAAAGCATAGATAATTCTGGGCCTGATGTTCTCCCTGTGCACCCTACAAGTCACAGGGACAGGATACAGAGCCATAGAACACATTCAACATGGTGCTGAGAAACAAAGAATGTTCTTGGGCATGTGGGAAACTGAGGATTCCAATTATCTTTGCAAGAACAGGATTCTCCCGAGGTGAGAGACAGAGAGGATGGGATGAAACGTGTTTCAGCATTGTGCAATGAGCAGTTTACAAGTGGATACCAGTGCACTTTGATGCTGCAAAAACAGAAACATCAGAATGCTACTTAAGTGACACCATCCTGTGCCATCCCACCAACTTTACATAAGGTTTATTCCCAGGCTTCTGCATTCACTTTCTCACAAAATCCTGTCCCTGCTTCTTTTCCTTTATAAGCAAACCTCCCCAGTTTATTACCCTGTTTTGCCAAAATGGTGTAGTCCACCTCCAGAGCTAGCCCACTATCACTCAACCACCAGCCATACCAGACATACAGTCTTTCTCACTTGAACTTGTATTGAAATGAAAAATTTGATAGCCTAAGTATCAGCAGCCAGAATCCCTGCCTTGTTTCTAAATCCTCACAGGAAAGTAACACGAGAACATTTTGAGACAAACTGCACACGAGCAGGACTAAAGGCTGCAACAGAATAATTGGAAGTAGTTGAAAAGTAGTAAGTCAGTACTCCCCTACTCACAAGAGGAAAGTGGGGAACTGGGAAACAGAAATTTTGTGTATAGCCATGCTGAAAGTGGTTTGCAGGTTACATCACTTTCACTCAATAAGAGTGCTCGTTTTGCTTCCTTTTTCAAAAGAAGAAATTTTCTGTTTCTCCTGAACACCAGTAATTCAGTTTAAATTCAAAAATCTCTCAACATACAGCCAAATTATGTCATTACTCTGTTATCCCTTACCACTAATCAGTATAAGATTAAATAAAACATATAAGACAAAATAAAAGGCAGATGTGTTTTTTTAATGAAAAAAATGTACTTTTTTCTGCAAGTATATCAAATTATCATTGGTTTCTTTAATTGTATTGTACATGTTAATTTTAAACCTTCTTTAACAGCAATGATCAAGTGGTTGCTTGGGTGTACTGGCTTTCATACCTAATTGGCTGCTAACACCAGAAAGGACAGAACTGGCTGAGGTATTTTCAGAAATTCAGTTATCTAAAATTGTAAAATGAAGACTATTTTCCCAAACTTTAAATAATTCCTTTCAGAAACTGAAGACTTTTCAAAATTTAGAAATGTATATATGTCCTTACAAATGAGGGCATGAGTGTCAATGAGTGTAAGACTGGGGGCATCTCATTTTAGCATTCGCTGATACATGGGCTGTGCTCTGTTAAAAGTAATGGGATTCCACAGTGATGAAGTCTTTAATAACAAAGTCCTGTCAAAACAAACAAACAAACAAACAAACAAACCAACAAACACACACATAAAAAACCCCTAACTACAGGATCTTTCTCTGTAGGATGTTTGTAATTGTCTTACTATATTTGTTTTTATGTTGGAAAAATACCCACATTTCTGGGTATATTTTTCATGTACACTGAAAAGCATGTTAGCTTAAATTCAGCAAGATGGCTGAGACTGGATAAATAAGATTAGCTGTCACCTAGGTGAATGGAACAGCATTTTCAAGGAAATAAAATATAAATCTGCATTTGTAAGAAAAGAACAGAAGAGCTGATATTGATAACAGTTTTACCAAGCTGCAGTGCTGGGGTTGACATGTAATGTTTGACTGATACATCATGGAACAAATTTTTATGTTGGTTTTTGAGAATACAGGGATCAGTTATTATGTTACCTAATATTTACTTGGTGAAATTTGAATATATTGCCACAGTCTACTTGGTTACGTCTTATTCAGTGACACTCCCATCCTTTTCACAAAGAGAAAGACCAGGACTACAGAAAACACTGAGAGTCTGTTCTGCATGCCATTATGCACACAATTCATTTTGCATACCTGTGCAGTACCAGTAACTTACTGCATTGTTTGAATGCTCAAACATTAGTACACATCGAAACATGGGTGGTATTAAATACCAGTGAATTTTAATTAAAATGATATTTCAAAAGCCTTATTTCCTACAGTGGCCCTACAAAAGTTATGTGTGTACCTATGCCTTACTACATATTTATGTTTTGATTTAGATAAAATGTATTAATTCAGAGAGCAGGAATCAGACTAGGTAGCAGTAATTTTAGTGCGCATAAAGTCTACTAATTTGAAGGCGTTATTTTGAAAAAGATCTTCATGTTGGTGAGCGCCAGTGTTGGCACCACAGGCAGATCTACATACTTAACTGTCTTTTGCCATTTGCAGAATGAGCATTCATCAGTAACTCTCAGTGCTTATTGTTTTCTTCTTCTAATTTTAATGATAAACATTTATTACTGTGAACTTCAATTTCACATTTATTTCCTAACAAAGTAATTACTTGTACAGTTTAGCTGTAATATATATTTTTGTTATACAATACCATAAAAATGTTATACACAGCACCATCTGTTGGCTAGGATAGCTATAACACATGAAAAATAGTTTATGCAGGTTTGGCAGGTATGAGTGCACCAACTAGAAAACATAAAAAAGAACCATCAAAAAAAAATTTAGCTGTGTACTAAACAGATCATATATGCACCTTTTCCTACAAATTGGGGAGTATATTTCCAAAGCACAATTTTAAGGCTGCTGAAATCAAGAGACCTAGTCACTGGGGGCAGGGTGGGGGGTGGCATTGAAAAAAATATTAAACTTAGCTTAGCTCATAAACAGTATGAAAGAGAAAGTGATAAGTGGATTCACCTACTTTAACACAGCACATTGTGTGCTCCAGCCTCATGCTTCTCTGAACATTTAGTAGTCTCAGATGACAATAGAAATGTTACAAATAGAGGAATGATGTTCATTTCAGTGGTCACACACCTATCTTGTAGCATGACCAGCCTCATCTCCTTCTATGACCAGGTGACCTGCCTGCTGGATGAGGGAAAGGCTGAGTCAGTGGTGGGGATGGATTAGCATTTCTGCACCTGATCCATCAAATCTCCGCTTCACTGTGTCCTTCCGGTCCTTCAAGACACTTTGGAAAGCAATGCACATATCAGTAGGTCACGGTTATGGGAAGGTGTCTGTCACCCCCTTGTGCAGCATGTACACAGTGGGGCTTGCTGTGGTATCCAAAAATATGATGACTTTTGTCTAGCAATTCAGGAAGACGGAGCAACACTTGCAACTTAAAAAATCTTAAAAACTGTTTTGAACACATTTTCACTGCTCCAAGGCTGGCAGAGAGAAGAGCAGCCAAAGTTTTCATTTTCCAAATAAAAAATACACTACTCCATTTCCACATGTTTAGACCAATAGATCTTGAGAGGATATTGAGTGTTTTTATACAGCGATTAATGCAAAAACTGAATGAGAGCTTACATCTATCAGCTGCCCGTTAATACTAAAGCAGGTTGTAAAAGAAGCACCTGTGACTTAAGAAAAGGAAGCTGAATCTCTCATTCAGGATGTAGTTCAGGAATATCCATTTTTAGGTCTCCTAACATCAGACAGAAAAGGCTGCAGCTGCCTTACACAAAGCACTGATCTGATACAAACCCACACTGTGAGTTCAAATTCGGTCAAAATATTTTGACACATTAATTTCATGCAGGCAGGCTCCATTGTGCGTGATGAGCTCCATACCATGTTCTGTCTAATCCAACAGAAATGCAGTCATGCGTTTGAACTGGGTCACTTCTGAAGTGCTGGGAGACCGGGTACCAAGGAGATGAGGCACTAACGACATGAGACACCTTAGTTTCAAGCTGTTTCTGCAATTAACTCAGACTGAGACCTGTTACTACTCCAGAGGATGTTCAATTTACTCCCGGATTCCTACCCCTGAAGCAAAAAGGAATTTTACAGTCTTTCAAGACCTGACATAATGTGTTTTGTCTGCTCTGACTAGCTCTCCACAGAAGTAGGGAAGTCATAACTCCTTCCACCTGCTTCCACTGAGAAAGAGGTACATTCACATATCTATTATACATAGAGAACAAGCCAAAGCCAATCTTGTCCTGTGTAAAACCTCTGTGTGTAGTTATGGAAACAAATACATCTTTCAGTAATGCACAAGGCACCAGTGTTTCTATTATTAGATTTATTTATTTTTTTCTCTCTTTTACAACTGCCAACAAGACTAAGGATGAAATCAAACTCAGGACTACTTCATTCACTACCCAAGGCTACAAGAAAGATATCTTAATATTAACAACATACAAACAAAACAAAACAAACAAACAAACAAACAAACAAACAAACAAACAAACAAAAAACATTTAGTAAAGTTGGTTCATGACATTTCTTTGTCCAAACTGAAATTTGGGAAAATAGTGAGGATGTTTTTGAAAACAATTATGATGCTAATGTTCGTCTTTTTGAGAAGCTTGTACAAGAGCAGACGAAGTTTTTAGATCAATTTTTTTTTTTTTTTTTTATAAACTTAACAAAAAAAAAATCAAANNNTTTTTTTTTTTTTTTTTAGTAACTGATACAAAATACAATGCAAAAAATGACAAGGTTATTCTGCTGGGTAAGGGTTGTTAACTGATAATAGAAACAACATAAAGAGAAGTTAAAGCAAACTGACATTTACCTTTGATTTTATAATAACACTGTTAATGTTTGTCAACAGATTGAAAAGTTACAGTGCATATTTGTATCATGTCATGAAAACTGATCAATATGCACCAAGAAACACTTATGGCCACCAAATAACATTTAATCATCCATATTATTTAATACACCACAAATGAAATAATCATATTTCACTCTCCTGCTTTCCATATTCCACTCTTTCCAACAACTGAAACAAATGGGTATCTGTATTTACCATCTCCAGCAAAATGCCCAGAAATATTAATCACTGGGGTTAGTATCCACTGGTGCAATTGAAGTCAAGACCTATTTTACCTCCGTACAATCTTAAGTGCCCAATACCATAAAAGAAGCACAGGTGAACTAGAGTGTGCCTAATGATCTTCCTTAGTTTATGTTTGGTTGATATCTTGCACTGACTTTTCACCAATGTGAATCTGAGGACAGAAAATCTTGCCCACAGAGCCAAGTAAGCCCTGCCTTACAATGTTTCCTTCTCTTGGTCAGAGAACAGCAAAGCCACTGTCCTAGCGTGTTTTGATCTTGCTGCTTAAGACATGTGCGGGAGATCAAAGTNTGCTCACATGCCCGTTGCTCTGTAAAAAATGCTTCGCAACAGTCAAGGAGAGGATACATTTTTTATTCACTGACAGGTAAGATCTCTACTGTTTCTTCTAGGTTAATTAATTTTAAATCCATTTCCATACACATGAGGACAGGAATTAGCAGCAATCAACAAGGATTTGTCAATAGGATCAGCCTGGGACAGCGGTGAACACAAGGTATCTTCACTATAGTAAGGGCTCTGACACTGTCTCCTGTGATATTTTCATCTGGAAGCTCATATGAGTTGAAATGAAACTGAGAGGTAGGTGCATTGAAAATTGACAGACCTATCATACTTGAATGCTAATAGTGAACGGTTCAATGTCAGGTGGCTACTAACAAAAAAAAAAGGGTTTGTGCAGCCCAGGGGATAGAAGATAAGGATGGTGTAATAGCATATGACCCCTTTGCATGGTTTACAAACATGGTAGAGTCAAACTTCTCAGTAGGAGTAGACACCATAACAAGCAGCACCGGTCACCCAGAGTGGCTATGAAGCGTTCATCCTGTCCACGACTTAAAAAGACTGAAACACAGTGTTGACTTTGGGCAGGAGCCTAGACTTCCAACCAATGTTTCTGTNCTGTGATCTCACAAAAGGGACAAAATTGGCATCATGATATGACAGTCGCGTGGATCTATTAAACATGACCTGAATCCACTGATGAAATTCTGTAATGCTACAATGAATTTCTGACACAGTGTAGTCATTATTATGCTATCTTGAATAGGAGTGAAGCAAAAAATAGAGACCACTTTTTTCTTTTTTTTTTTTTTTTNTTTTTTTTTTTTTTTTTTTTTTTTTTTTTTCTGGCTTTTCCAAACCATTGGATCCAGTATTAGACCTATATTGGAGGTAGATGTGGACATGTTAAAATGAAGAGCACATCAACACTGGGCAGATGCACTAGAAAGCGAACAACCTTGGTGGTTAAGATCTGTCCAACTGAATCAAGGACCGTCTGTTCAGACTAAACATGCAATACGATAAAAAGTAATAGATGCAATAATAGATACAATAGATTACACAAACAATCTTGTACGTCTTCTCTAATTATTGTGATCAAAATGCATTTGTGGTACTTTGGCAACTGAAGAGCAGTGAATGAAAAAAATGGCTTGGATGGGGTAATTGTCTAACCTCACAGTATGCAGAAAACTTCACCCTGCTCCTTCCTATCTGTCCCCAAACTGAATTTGTTGACCATTCATTCCCAAGATGAACAATTCTTCTGCTGCTTCTTCCTTTGAAAGCACCATGTTTGTGAGTGGGAATAGAGTGACCCATATTTGAGGATTCTCTTGCTGCTCCTGAGTTCAGGTAAATACAGAAAAAGCAATGGGCATGTGGAGGGCAGGAGAATGATCTAGATGCAGATAAGGAGACAACATGGATTATTCAGCTATCATTCAGGTTTGTTGAAATGTCTCAGATTTCCACTTATAGTTTCAGAGGTGATTTCAGATGCGCAGGCAGGGGAGGATCATCTTAAGCAATGCTTGAGACTGCAGTCTTTGTGGGAAATGTGGGTGGATGTAAGAGACAACTTCCTTTCTTGGCTTGTAGTGCAAATAAGAAGTGCCTAATATTGTCCTGCCTAGATTCATGACTGGGATGTTCCCAGCAGGCCAAATCCTTACTGATACCATTAAAATGGCAGACTTTGCAGAGGGTGTTGTAAGAACAGCTTTCATCAGTCACAGCTAGACTTTCTTTCTTCAGTTAACTTGTTTTTTTCACTGCACTTTGATATACCGAGGGTGCCAAAAAATGGTATACACAT
>VXAV01005463.1:27103-37786 GCA_013399715.1 Alectura lathami | reverse complement strand
CAGAGAAAAAAAAAAAAAAAAAAAAAAAGTGTATAATTAGCCTGGAACATTTCAAGCAACATATCCAGAGTAAAAAGTTGGAGAAACCTATGACATGGATGTTTTGGCTGATTGATCACAAAGAAAAGAAGTTTTAAATTTTCTCTCTCTTTCCACTCACTATCTTACAGCACTAATGCACAAATGCTGTGGTGAAAATATAAAAACACTGAAAGGAATGTTTGTGACTACCCTGAAACAGAATGGAGTTAATTTTTGTTTCTGGACATTTGCTTCCTTATATTCCAGCGTGTAAACAAGCAATACAAAGTGCAGGACTAAGCTGTTGCTACATGTGAAGCCTTGCGCTGCTCCTTGGCTAAGTGTAAGTGGGATGAATATCTGTGGTGATGCAGAATCATGTATTAGGGGTTTATAGCTTTCTATTCCTTTATCTCTAGGTGTCAGTTATGTGCCTCAGCTGCCAAATTAGTTTCAGATATTCTTCCAAAGGCTTGCTCTGGTTTTCTAGTGATTTATGCTGACAATCGTATTAGAGTGTTGGACTTAGAAATGTCTCTTTTCTTGGACAAGGAATCAAGAAGGCAATCAAATGAGGTTAGTGGCCGATTTCAATAAACCAGAGATTTTTACAAAGAGATGTATAACTCCATGCCAAGAAATCCTTTCTCAATAAACTAAATATTAGTTCTTATAGCCTTTCATATCCCCACATGAAATCCCTCTTGTTCCATATTTTCTTTGTGATCTAGTGGTAAAATACATGTGCTCTATTCTATAAGCCACTATTTTGACAGGTGGATGTTACCTTGGCAATAGTCCTGCAAATGTTATTTTTAAAATTTGGGTCTGTAACACAAGTAATGGCAGACCCAGACTCTGCTGGCTCTGCAGAACTGTAGCATTTTACAAAGACAGAAATCTATTGTGGTATGTTTTTAGAGTATGAGATGTAAAACATTTGAGAATAATTTCAGAAATAAACAATCATAATTATTATCTCTAATTGATGCTAGCACCTTGGAAGCAGTCCATCCCCAAAACCAAAACCAAATGTTAAGTGCTATAGTAAATCAAATAGTAGGTACTAAAATCATACAAAATATTGCCACCAGAAGACTGTCCTGATCACCTCCAATATATGGAACAATGGAAATTGAGGATTAGCTTGCTAGTTTGCACTTATCTCTGTCATTCATTAGTCTCCAGGCTGTCATCCACTAAAGCCTAACTTACCTTAATTAGCTAATAATGAACTACCACCTATCACTGGCAAGAACAATAAAAAGCAGCACTCTAGTTCTGGAGAATACTAACTGGGACAAGACAGCAGAGACTGTGCTCCAGATCCACACAGTTATTTCCAATGATATGTCATGTTTAAAGTACCAAAATGAACACTGGGTAAAGGGGTATCCATGTTTATTTCTCTGCTTTTTAAATATCTTAATTATGAATCAGCAATCACAATCCATTTACAAAATCAGCTGGACTGATATACTGATATCAACAAACCAGATGAACACAGATTTCTTTGTGCAGTACAGCAGAACACTTACTGCAGTTGTAACCAATTCAATCTGTTTGTATTTTGAAGTGCAGAAATGAAAAGGAAGAATGAAATATGAAAGGCCTAAGAATGTTAAAGTATTCCTGAGGGCTAAGGCTGGCCAGAAGAGAAATAAAAAGATTCGGTAATAGATGAAGTCAAAGATGAGTGGTAAGAAGGCATGTACACAAAAAGATTTTGGAGTGCCATTATAAATGTGCTGGTTAATAGATCAGATTATAAACATGTTGGTGATAATACACACATATTAATAGATCTCTAGATCCTACCTCAAGAGTCTCATGGAAAAACATCATTCATGAACTAAGGACCAGTTTAGGAGTTTTCTTTTTTAATATTACTAATGATTTTTTTTTTTTTTTTTTGAGATCCCCCATAATTTATGGATTTAAATTAAGACTGCCAGGAACTTGACAAAGCTCCCAGATCAACTCCTAAAAAAAGGATCTTTTGATGCTTCTTTGGAATGCCTGAAGTTAACATTTCCTTTGTGAATCTCTTAAACTACCTCCTGGTGCCTTTGCCCCTTTCTCACTTTCATATACAGATCAAATTCAGTTAATATCAAATACAATTCAAAATGTTGCTTTTCTTCCCAAAGCAAAATGGTGGCAGCGTGGAAATGTAATTGGACAGTCTGTCTCAGTCTTCTTGTCATGAAAGTGACAACGTTGCTGTGATACCCATTTGTCACGGATGGACAGAAAACAGCCAGGGATGTCTGCCTCAGGGTGCTACCCAGCTGTGTGCTCTCAAGCTGCAGGTGGGAGATGGGCAGCAGCAGCCCCTCCTCACCTGGCATCACACACAGCATCAAAGGGCCCAAATTCTCTTGAGAGGGAGAGAGCGCTGGTCTATGTCTTTCAGAAGGATGTCTAGGAATCAGCCATGAGTTCTTCACCTCTGGAAGGGAAAGGAACTGAGGTAAATCACTCACCCATGACTTCATGGCATCTTTAGTCCTTAAACTTGTGCTGTTCTTGGAACAAATACAAAAGCTTGTGATACAGACTTTGTGTTCTTAAATATATTTTCAACTGCAACTGTAGTATTTATTCTGCATTTTGCACTGCTGTCACTCAAACACTTCTGCGAATGCTCAGTCTAAGTTTGGTTCCAAAATAAAAGTGTTGTATGACCTTGTTAACCTAGTTTTTACTCAGAATTAACATTAGTGTGATGACTTGAATTATGTCCACAGATAATCACAATATGGCATGCAATTTTGAATGTCATGTTTGTTTGACTCATGGGAAATGGAAATAAAAAATTGCCTGGAGCATTGTGAATGCAAATACATTACCTCTTTGGCAGGGGCCACTTTATATTACATTATGACAATCTTATTGAAGGCATATAAAAACTGATTTTCATAGAATTCCACATTCTGAGCCCAGTTCTACTATTTAAAATGGATACTCTACATGCAGTGGCTGACATTCTGAAGTGAGGATAGCAGAAAATAGTAGTTGTGTGAACAAACTTAAAACAATCACTATGCAGCAAAGTAATCATGAAATTAATTATAAAATCACAACTACGCTTATGCTTTTGATTAATATAAAATGTTGGTTTTAATAGGGATCCTACTATTCCCTGAGCCCCCGTTCAGTTTTGCAATTATATTGATTTAACCAGAGTTGTAAATGTTGAACACTATTTGGAAATGGATAGATATAGTTCAACAAGTTATACTAAATAAATAAAGTTGGAAGATTTCATGATTGATTTAAATGATTTTAAAATGAAAATATTAGTGTATTATTCTGATTGCTTTTTTAGGTCTTGTTCAAATTTCAGGTTAGCAGAGGAAATTCAGTTTCCACCATTTCATATACTTACAGTGATCAAGAGTACTGTATACATTGAATACATTATTTCTCAATGTAGGTAGATACTCTTGCTGTCAAATATCATAATTCAATTGCCTAGGTGTTCAAGCAAAATTAAATGGTGAATTTTTAATACATTTAAATCATAAAAATATTATTTGTATTGCTGTGATCACTGATGTTGCTCTGAAATCTTCCTGGGTTTCCTGGTAAATTGTGCTGCCGGTATGCATGCATAGTTATTAAAATCCTTGTGAAATTACTGAGACTTTCAAATAGTATTTCAAAATTTGCAATCAAAATATGTAGTAAGAAGCATCAAGTACAGCAGAGTGCATCACAGAAATATGAGGGGAGGGCAGAACGGTGTAAGCATCACCTTGCCAGTGCAGGTTTAGTGTACTGCTCCCTCTAGATTCTTTTCCATAGAACTGCTAAATATTCAGCAACTTCATCTCTCTCAGTCCCAGTCCTAACTTGGTTATAGCAAGCGAAAGGGGGAAAGGCTTTTTTTTTTTTTTTTTTTTTTCCATCTTGTCTTCTCCTTTCTGGGCAAAAAGGCCCAGCTCACCCAGCCTCTCCCTAGGCTTTGAGCTCCCAAACACCACCAGCATCAGGGTCCTCCACAGGGCTCATCCGGACTTTCCACATTTTCTGTTTTTCTCCAGGATCAGAAAACCCAAAGTTGGACTCAGGTCTCCAGATGTGGCAACTTACTGAGTTGGTGGAGCTTAACTCATTCCTTTCACCCGCTGGTTATATTCCAAAACAAATATTCTATAACTTGTTACAAATGGCAGGAGTAAAATCAGCAAATCAGTATTAACAAGTTGGCATGTATGTTTGACAGAGTTTTCAAAGGTTTAAAGAGAAGTTGTGTGGGTAATGGAAGCTATAGGAGATCACACAGGAGATCATAAAATAAGACTTTGACCACACGTCTTCACTAGCAAACTCAAAAAGGAAGATCATCCTAGTTAAACAACAACGATTGGCAACAGTTACTAAATGCAGGATTTCATGTATGCTCTTCATGTGTCTTGATACTAAAAGATATATATTTTTTTCTTTTTTTTGCAATTGTTTACCTGTGACTAGATCAAGAGCTCCAGCTCTATTTTACTGATAACATTTTTGTTTATATGTAAAACCATACTTACTGCAATGGGAAGGAAATAATGCAGAAGAAGAGAGGTTGTGCTGTGCTCTGTGAAATTATGCTGGCTGACAGCACAGGAGCATGGTTCCATCTGGCAACTTTAAACCTAACATCTGGCAACTTGTGGCCTGTAATTCTGTCACTCTTGACAAAACATATTTCTTACTACTTCTGAACAAGACACCTGCAGGCCCAGATTCAGGTCTTATAAATCTAGCTGCAAATTCAAGTAGCTATCTGAGGTTAGTGAAAGAACTTCTGGACGACAGAGGAAGTGGAAGCAGCTGCCAGTAAACCATAAAGACAACAAAATCTCAATGTTAATGAAAAATTTTGTATCCCACTTTTTTGAAATAAAATTTCCCACCGATTTAGACTTTAGTTTCTCTCTTGCAGTGTGTAACAATCATACAAAAATCAAAGTAGTAACAAAAGTTTTACAAGGAAGTTTATCTTCAGAGCATGTATTGCACAGTGGTTAAATTAACTGCCGATGGAAGAGGGAGTCCCCTCTGCCACAAGCCTCTTCCTTCTGCATTACCATAAACTATCTTAGCAAGACCCTTCAAATAACCTGATAATAAAACTCACACAGACTGACAGAGTATCTATCAACTGAGATTTTCCAGCAATGCAATTAGTTGTAAAAGCATTGGTAACTCAGAGAATATGATTGATCCATTCTTACATTGAATACAGTGACTGATTTAGACATTCTACTTGTCATATTAAGGAGCAGTAGAATTGCCCCGACCCAAGTGCAACACCTTGCACTTGGCCTTGTTGAACCTCATCAGGTTCTCATGGCCCCACTTTTGCAGCCTGTCCAGGTCCCTCTGGATGGCATCCCTTCCTTCAGGGGTATCAACTGCACCACTCAGCTTGGAGTCATCAGCAAACTTGCTGAGGGTGCACTCGATCCCACAGTCTAAGTCGTCGATAAAGATGTTGAAGAGCACCGAGCAGAACTCCTTGAGAGCAGCACTGCGCAGAAGGACTTGAGCAACAGTGCGCTCTTGCAGCCAGGAAGGCCAATGGCATCCTGGGCTGCATCAAGAGAGGGGTGGCCAGCAGGGAGAGGGAGGTGATCGTCCCCCTCTACTCTGCCCTTGGAAGGCCTCACCTGGAGTACTGTGTCCAGGCCTGGGGCCCCCAGTACAGAGGGGATGTGGAGCTGTTGGAGCGGGTCCAGAGGAGGGCCACCAAAATGATCAGAGGGCTGGAGCACCTCTCCTGTGAGGAAAGGTTGAGGGAGTTGGGACTGTTCAGCTTGGAAAAGAGAAGGCTCCGGGGAGACCTCATTGCGGCCTTCCAATACCTGAAAGGAGCTTACAGGCAGGAGGGGGACCGACTTTTTGCACGGGTGGATAATGGTAGGACACGGGGGAATGGGCTAAAACTGAAAGAGGGAAGGTTTAGGTTGACCATCAGGAAGAAATTCTTCCCTGAGAGAGTGGTGAGGCGCTGGCACAGGCTGCCCAGAGGAGCTGTGGCTGCCCCATCCCTGGCTGTGTTCAAGGCCAGGCTGGATGGGTTCCTGGGCAGTTTGATCCAGTGAGCTAGTGGCTGGCAGCCCTGTCCACGGCAGGGGGGTTGGAACTAGATGATCTCTGAGGTCCCTTCCAACCCAAGCCATTCTATGATTCTATGATTTTATGAATAGTGACACACTATTAAATCTGCATTGCTTCTTCAGAAATTGTAGATCTATGTTTCTATTTTTCTAAATATTCATGGTAATTGTGGAGTAGAAACTCTAATTTGTTGTTAAAATAAGAGTAAATTAAACTGCAAAAATAATGTTAGGTTTCTAAAATAATGTTTTCAGGTTCTGACTCACTTTGTCACTTCTTAAGAGCTGATGGTTTCCAGAATGATCACTCATCATTCTTCATATTACAAAATGCATTTGTCTTCTGAAGTTTGAACGATTTCATTTATTATTCCATCTGAACTTGAACATATTCCACAGATGTAACACTGTACAAACAGTTAAGGCAGTTTTATTATTAATTTGCCCTTTTTTTTTTTTTTTTCTTGAAGCGATACAGCTGTAATGTTTACTCAGACAGGTAAAGCCTAGAAGACCTTCTAACAATTATTATAAAGAATAAAATAAAAGGAAAAAAAGACCATCTGAAAAGGTGAAGCATTTACTATGAGAATATTTGTAATGTCAAAAAAATATAAAGCATATTTAGCCAAATTATAGCCAGTATAACACCTGAATGAAAATATTTAATAATGTAATTTTAAAGAAGTGATTTTTTATTTTCCTTTTAGTCATTTGTATGAGAAAGTTAGGAAGCCAAATATAACCAATACCCCAAAAAAAGTAGCTGTATCCCCCAAACCATTAATAAATATATCCCTGTTGGCTAGGGAGTTTCACAGATATACTTCTCCTGTCCTTAAAATGAAAGAAACAGCTGTCACCTTGGATCTTTTCTAATACATGCACTAATATGTTTGCTGACTTCTTTGCTACTATTCCCCTCTAACACGTGTACAACTTCCTCCTGTTGTCCACCTGAATAACCTAGATCTAGAGAAAAAGCTGACAACTACCACCACCTCTTTTCAAGCCTTCCCTTCTTTGCCCTAAGACTATGGGTTTCCAAACTCTGTCCTGGGGCCTAATAAAAGACATGATCTTAAGATGATGAATGGATGTGATTAACTGTTTCTTTTCCTAAAAAATAAAATAATAAAAAAATTTAGCTTGTGTGTATATCTACTTATATACAGAGTGATGTATTTCATTATGAATCCCTCCAGCACTGTACAGGCTGTCATCTAAGTGTCAGAAGAGACTGAAATTTTTAGAGACTGAATTTTTTTTTTATTGTGAGAATTTGGATACTTTGCACTGGTACAGGTTCTAGATACTAGCCCGCCACTCTGGATATCTATTTTCCTGTCATACCTGAAAAATAAAGGCTGAGTACCTCGAAGATGCTGCTTTTTAGGGCACCATGTGAGTTTATTTTCAATGCACTCCAACGTCCAAGTTAAAGCCAGAAACAATGATAACCACTCACTGCCAAAAATAAACAGGGTATAGGACAGTAATGAGAGGGTTAAAACTTGCACATGTTCAGGTACAAGTCTGGAAATAGTGCAGAGAAGACCTAGTCTAGGAGGAGGTGATTGTTTAAATGTTCTCTTTTTCAGAATGAATTTCTGAATAAAGAGCAATTAGGGGCATAAGATAAATTTTAGTAATTTATTGCTCCTCAGATTGTAAACTTCTCCAGGGCAGAAATATAACTGCTAAGTACCAGGGGGACCAATTTTATCAATCCCTTTTCATTTTCAATAGCATGAAATTAAGACCTTATAAAGTTTTCCTCTTCCTCAGCAAGAATACGTCTTTTGTTATAACTTGAATCAAGGGATGCATAATGATATAGTAGATATATTCATTTTTGGTGAGAAGCACTATACACAGCTCTCTGTACTTTTTGTTTGTTTGTTTGTTTGTTTGTTTGTTTTATTTTGTTTTGTTTTGTTTATGCTAGACCTTTTCCTTTGCATATTCTCCAAGTAATATTCCTCACTGTTTCCTTCATTGCAGCTGACAGTCTGATATCTTTTAATACAATATTTTCCTCATCCATTGAAATCTACTATTTCCTTGTTGCCTTATTACCATGTTACTATTTATTTCCTATCTTGTAGTTCTTTACTCTCAAATTTACTAATGTATTTGAATACGCAGTGAACTCCATTTGCACTCTATTAGGCAGGTACCTAAATGACTCCAGTCATTCTGAATCTGATTACATTTCACATTGTCCTTTATTATTTAATGAGACTTCCAGTTCAGTATCATCAAAAATACTTGCCTGTGACATTAGCTGCTGGAGCTTTGCTCTGTTCTGTCTTTTCTGAGTAAATTGTTCCACCTAAATATCTTGTCAGGTTCCAGAACCTCCTGTCTTCCCAGAAACACTCTCCAGAAAAATAAAGAAATGAAAAGCAAGCAGGATTCAATCTTAAACAAATGTAGACTCAGAGGAGACAAGAGTTCCTGGTCCAAGTTTCATTTGCCAGAAATTTCATATATTGCTAAATATAACGGAGCATTACAAAGGGAATGTGTTGTAGAAATAAGCAAACTGAATTCTGATAAATGGGAGTAGGTCAGATATTTCTAAAGAGCACTGTAAATCCACTCTACTTTGTGCATATGTATAGAAAAAACAGGACTAAGCAGCAAAGAGCTGTTCAGTATTAAGGAGATTTAACACTGCTTTCTCATTTCTCTGGTGATATTCACCATTCTTATCCTCAGACCTAAAATCTTCATCTAAAATTTTGAAGTGGCAAACGGTATCCAAAAAACGTTTGGCTAGTTGGTGTGGTGAAATGTTTAAAAATAGTAACAACAATAAGAAACACAAATATCAGACATACATGTCATCATGTACTGGCAAAACATCCATTAGCCCTGCAGGCCAGTGCTGGAATGCTATCCTTTAGCAAATACAACCGGAGAGCTCAATGCAAATGGGATAAATGAGCAATTTACTGACTACCTATATTGCTGAAACATGGTCTATTTCATTTTTGCCATAATGACTGACAAACAAAAGTTTCCTGACCCCATTCTCCACCTTCCTCCCCCATTAAATCTGAGAAACTGAAAAGAACCAGAAGTCATCAGAACTGGAGCTAGAGAGATTCCTTCCTTACTCTGCCAAAAGCAGCAGGAGCCCACCTGTATAAACACCGTGTGTATTCATTGGATTGCAGCAAGTTCTTCTGAGAAACTTTGTTCTTGTGAGATCCCTGAGACAAATATACTTTTGGATTTTTTTTGGTGGGATTTCAGTAGTTTTTTTTTTTTTTTNNCCAGACTACTTTTTTCTTTTTAATTTTTTTTTTTTTTTTTTTTTTTTCTGTAACATTTCCTGACTAGAAAATGAAAAAGCCTGGAAGTGAGAGTATTTGCACCTTTAAGAAGAAAGTTCAGGAGAAAGGGTTTATGCTAGCTTCATGACTTCCTATATGGGAATATGTTTTCTGGCAATGAGAATGGCCTTAACTGTACAAGCCAACCCAAAATACAGTAGTCAGAAGTGCACAAGACTACAGACTAGTCATCCATATGGACTTCTGATTCTCTTCTAGCAAGTGATAGCTTTAAGCCAACAGAAGGATCTCTGCAACCATCCTACCAGGACAAGTAAAAAGGTAATATTGGCCCATTCACACCTCTTCTGCTAGTTGTATGTTTTGGTGTCAGTATGAGCTGTTGGGAAAAGATACACAGGTAAGCACAAACCTATCTCTTACTTAACCCATTTGCCTCTGGATGGGTAACATCCCTACCTCATTACAGTAAGTAATAAGCAAAGTAATTTTTGTATTCATACAGATAGTACTTATCCATGAAATGTTTGATTTTGTGTTTTGGAAATAACTTGCATTCTTCTTACTTGGAATGGACCATATTGTTGAAAGATTAATTTCAAAACATCTTGAAAATTTCAAAGCCACTTTCAGGTTTCATAAAAGAAAAAGAGGGTCACTTTACCTTCTTCTGTTGACGAAGGAAGGGAAATGGAAAACAACGATTTTTCAATTTCTCTCTCTGTCTGTCTTCTGTGGTGAAAGTAAACTAAGTTAAAAAGATCTGAAAAACAGCAACAGAAAATAAAAAAAAAAAATCTAAACACAGTAACAGTATGGCTTAAGACTCGCAGAAATCTAAGACTGCCAGTGGTAGTAGTTGTTCACACAAAATTGCTGACAATTGTTGACAATTTCTGTCAGTTACTCTGGGTTCATTTTTTTTTTTTTTTCAGCTTTTGATCCAGTTGCATTTGGAGGGAGATAGCCTCAGATGCCCAGCTCTGTCAGCCAACTCACCAGCACATAACATAAAGCAGGTGTCTGCAGATGCCTCACCTATGCTCTGAGGGAGATTTGGTAAATTCTGATTACAAATGCAGACACTCTTGTCACTCACCAATGGACTGTCATACAGGCAATGCCTGGGCTGGCTGAGAAGCAGAAATCAATAACCAGCTTTACTCCATAAATTTTGGAGACAGCCACAGCATTAGCTTCAGTGGGAAGAGAAATGGAGACAAACATTTATTAAATCAATAATT
>VXAV01005463.1:12043-22530 GCA_013399715.1 Alectura lathami | reverse complement strand
TTGTTGTAGCTTTTTTTTTTTTTTTTTTTTTTTTTCCACCAGAGAAACAGCTACTAAATGTCAGTCCTTTGCTTGAAAACATGAGAAGCTACAGATTTTTCTTGAAAGCAAGATGATAACCAAGGTCCACAGGCAAAATAACATTTACCTTTCTCATCTGATCTGGGATTTTCTTCTTTATAGGGAAAGCTTTGGTCTATGCTTGGTAAAAATATGGTGTTATATGGCATACAAATGATCTCACATGTGAGATGTAATGTGCTGAAAAGGTCATTCTTAAAACTAGGAACCAAGATGTGACTGCTAAGTGAACAGCTGGATTTCTGAAAGAAAAAAAGCTAGATTAGTTCCTACTGCATTTGTGACACTCTTCAATATCTCCATACTTTTGAAAATATGGTAATCAACAACAAATATTTAAGCACATTTCACTTAGACAAGAATGTTTTGGTTTAATGGGACTGCCTATGCACACAGAATAATGTGTGAAGTTCTGCACACATCCAGAGACCAGTTTTTAAAAACGTGATCCCTTCACATCAAACCCTTACATACATGCATTTTCATGCACACTTTCTGCAATTATTGCTTTGTTTGGTATACTGTAAAAGACATGTTCTTTACCAAACAGATGCTTTGTATCTTTTGATATGACAAAGTAGTTCAAAGGGAGAGGGCAGTCTCAGTTTCATAGTCCTACATATTCACCACAATGGAAATCTGTGGGACTTGACATGAAGCTAGATGATTATTTCCTTGATTTTTTTAATTAATTCTCTTCCTGTTACCCTTCACTTCCCCAAAGCCAGTCTGACACAAGGCACACAAGGCAGTGATTAGCCTCTGCTTTCTCTGCTTTCTCCTCATCTGCTTGGTATCCATTTTTTTTTTTTTTAATTTTTATTTTTGTTACTGAAAATACATAGAAAAAAAATATATCAAGATTTCAGCTAGCCCTCAGGAATATATGTATTCATGGGTACCTTTTAGCATGCCATTATTTCCTCATATCAGAAAACATAATGTTGCAATTCAGTAAAAGAAAATCATCTTATTATAGCCAACATTAAGAAGAAAATGAAACAAAAGTCTGTAGCCTTCTTCAAAGCATGGGAGTTTGTCATATAAAAAAGGTCTCTCCTCCCCAGTGTATAGTGTGAGGAAGTGCAAGACAAGCAGTAGATGGAAATCAGCAATACAAACAAGCTTGCAGTTTTCCTAGAGTTCAAAGGAAATGATCGTACATCAAAGATTCCAGCCACTTTTAAAGATCCATGAAAATATATAAGCAGTCAGCCACCAGCAGAGCTGTAGTCAAATATCTTTGTTCTCCCATGGAGGCAGGGAAATGCTGCATTTGTTTCAACATACTTGCTTTCCATTTAACGTGGGAAATCTGGCTGCATTCTATAGAGGCCAACTTTTTCAAAGGCTTGAGGGCTGATGTTAGCAGTTTGGGTATCTCCACATCTTTAGCCTTTGGTGGCTGGGGTGGGTTGGATTTTTGCCCTTCTGGGCTGGCTGCATTTTCAGTGTGGCATGTTAGCGGTGGAAACTCCCTCCCACCCATTGCCTAACGTGGGGGATCTTATCAACACATAAATATCTAGTTTGGATGTCAGAGCATGGGGCCAGGCTCCTTACAGTGGTGCCCAGTGACAAGACAGGACAGGTCAGGTCAAAAACCCCTTCCTACCTCTCTCCATATTCTGCACAGGAGCATGGAAATGAAGAATAAAAATGCACTGGAAAAGAGATTAGACACTGTGGGGATCATCAAGACTTATAATTTATAGCTGCGGTGGAAATGACTGTAGTTGCTCAAAGTTCAAAACACTATCAGTAATCCTAATGCTAATGAATTAGCAGGCAGAGTGAAGGTGTTGTAATAAAAGACTTGTTCCAGATACTACACTATGACTGAAGTTCTGATATTCTAAACTTTTATTCACATCCTTCATTTAAGCAGGCCCTCTGAAGTCAGAGAGAAAGAACCATTAAAGTTACAGCTGGAAGAGCCTGGGAGTTAACAAAGAATACTGATGCATATTTTAATTTTGCACAGCAGTCAATGTTTATCTCATCTGGAGCACTTGTTATCCATACATATGTTGGGTTTGCATGCTGCCTATGGTACTGTTACTGCCTATCACATTATACTTGTATTGGCTTCATATTTGGGGAACATTACAGGTGTGCTACATGCAAAATTTTAAAAATAAAGGAATATAAACTGGAAAGGTCATTTATTTCTTAGCAAACATCTGCATCACCAAAATCTAGGTGCAATTTTCTTCCCTTTTCAGCTGTAAGAAATAAATACAAACTCTCCTAAAATTAATCAAATCCCTAAATCATAGTTATAAATTTTTGATGACTGAAATGACCAAATGTGGCAATTTTTTACTAAACAACTTCTCATGACACCATTATAGCCTTCAACCAGAAAAGGAAAGAAAAGTAATACAGGATATATCAATCCCTATCCATATGAGAAAGAGAGTTGACTTTTCTGACCTTCATGAACAGAAAAAATTGCAAATGTCCAGTTTCTTTATGTGAATTTCTTTATGCGAATTTCTATTACTAGACCATATCTAGTAACACCAGCTGTTTGTGTCACTGTTTACACATACAATATGCAGTGAACTGTTCCTCAAAGAAAAAAAAAAATCAATAGCCATTATCATCGTTATTTACCATCATCATAATCCATCATCTGCTGTTGTTTCACAGCACATTTTCCATGCTAAGTGTGGGTGTGCATTACTGAGTTGATGAATAGCTGAAAATTGCCATGACAGGATTGCTGAATTTCTGCTGGCTGGCACACTAAAATCCTGAATGATTCTTTACAGCAAAATGCATTAGTATGTGTTGCAAAGCGCAGCTCTCAGTTGAGAGTTTCCCAGTTTTGACATGTTCTTGTTGTAGAACACCAGTATAGTAAGCCGGTAGTTACAGTTAGAGAAACGTTTATACTATAAATAACATTTTGGAATATAGTAACATCTTGCTGTGAAAAGAATTACTATATTTTTACACTTTTCATTGTGACAAAGACAGTAAGACAGAAAGATTATACAAGAAAGAACCTCTTGACTGTTTAAGGAGGGAAAAAGAATTCAGAAAACTCTCTAGCTTTGTATTAAACCTTCATTTACATGGTTGCCATCAAGAATGCTCTGAAATAATTCCATTAGCATTTGCTTGTAACCAGGACATTGTTATGTACCTTGCCAAGGCCTTCTGTGTGGAGAATCCTTCAGAGGCTTCTGATAGCTTGCTATATCCACAGCTGGATGGACTAGATGTGAAGGGAACTCCTAAGAAATATAATAGCCATATAATTGCTTTGCTGTTTTCTTAGTCTGTTATCTGCTATTATTGCATATAATATTTAAGTTGTTTTTAGCTATGAATTGGTATCTAAAAAACAACCAGGAAGGCTTCCATCCCCAGGGTTGCCCAGGCTACCTGGAAAATGCTTGCTCACTGAAAATTAAACTTTTTTAGATATTGGTAGTTTCACCACTTGGCATTCTACTTTTTTTCTCTGACTTCAACAATTAAACACCCAGTTTTGCCTAAGCCTAGTCATGACATGGTTAGATATTTGCAGACAACTGGTTTAGCTGGTGCAGAGATGGAACAGGCTGTCAAAATGACAAACCAACAAGCCAGTCTAATCCGAACGCACTCTTCTGGCAGAAAAGACTGTCAATTTTCAAAGAAAAGGCATCTGGTCACAGCAGGTCCCTATGTTCTGGAAATGTAATAGCGAAGCAGTAGGACCATGTATTTGAAAAGCTGGGGGTCTGCTGCACCTTCTCCTCATCTTAAGAAGGTTCAGTCTCAGCCTTCCTGTTGAGAGCTCCCTAAACTGAGACTCAAGCTGAACCCTGAACCCAGATCCTGAGCTGGGTGGAGAGACTGCTGTGGGTCAGCACACTGGACAAATCCACCAGTGCTGGATTGCACCTCCTGTGCTTTCAGTTGCCTGCCTCTGCCTGCACTGTCTCCCTGTTTGGCATGTAGAAGTTTCCCACAGCACCTCTGATACTCTTAGCTTTCCTCACGCATTGTGTAGGGCCATGACTTATGTCACTGAACCGCAGAGAAAATTCTGAGGAACATAATATCAATGACATGGGTGGAATGACATTGCTGAGGACAAAATAGTTCAGGTTGTGTGAGCACTGCTTCTGGTAAAAGAAGAAATGCCTTAAAGCACATGAAAGAACTCATTTCAAGTGAATGAAAGTTGGAAGAATATAACTATGTCCTATACCTGTGCTTGAAGTAGCACAGGGACTTAAGTGCCTTCTTGATTAAGAACTTAAATCACAGACAGGTTCATAAATGGAAAGATAAAGTGAGATTCCTACCTCACTTAAACCAAAAGGAAACATTCTAAAGTTTCAAGAAATACATTAGAGGAAAAAAAAAAAAAAACTTGATATAGCTTACTATTAATTAGGATACAAAAGTGCTTTTCAGAGAATGTTAAGAAGAAAACTAATGTGTGTAGCAATACTGTAAAGACAATAGCAGCACTGTTCAGTTTTTAGTATGCTCACTGCAATATGTCTAACATCTCTTTAATACGTAAAGCAGGCTACATTCAGGAGCTGTACGTTCTCACGTTGCAGTTTGGGTAACACATGCATTACAAATATACACTGGATTCAGAAGAAAGTGTCCAACTAGCACAAAAACTGACATTTAAAAAGTCTTCTTTGGCTTCACCAAGGGGAAGTCATGCTTAACCAACCTGGTAGCCTTTTATGAGGACATTACCAGGTGGTTGGATGATGGTAAAGCGGTGGATGTGCTCTATCTTGATTTCAGTAAAGCATTTGACACCGTCTCCCACAGTATCCTCGTGGCTAAAGTGACAAAGTGTGGTCTGGACTATGGGGTAGTGAGACAGACTGTGAACTGGCTGGAGGAAAGAAGCCAGAGAGTTGTGGTGAATGGGATGGAGTCTAGTTGGAGGCCTGTATCTAGTGGGGTCCCCCAGGGTCCGGTACTGGGACCAGTGCTGTTCAATATATTCATCAACGACTTGGATGAGGGGATAGAGTGCACCCTCAGCAAGTTTGCTGATGATGCAAAACTGGGAGGAGTGGCTGACACGCCAGAAGGGTGCGCTGCCATCCAGCGAGACCTAGACAGGCTGGAGAGTTGGGCAGGGAGAAATTTAATGAAATTTAACAAGGGCAAGTGTAGAGTCTTGCATCTGGGCAGGAATAACCCCAGGAAGCAGTATAAGTTGGGTACTGACCTGTTGGAGAGCAGCGTAGGGGAAAGGGACCTGGGGGTCCTGGTGGACAGCAGGATGACCATGAGCCAGCACTGTGCCCTCGTGGCCAAGAAGGCCAATGGCATCCTGGGGTGTATTAGAAGGGGTGTGGTTAGTAGGTCGAGAGAGGTTCTCCTCCCCCTCTACTCTGCCCTGGTGAGACCGCATCTGGAGTATTGTGTCCAGTTCTGGGCCCCTCAGTTCAAGAAGGACAGGGAACTGCTGGAGAGGGTCCAGCGCAGAGCCACCAAGATGATGAAGGGAGTGGAGCATCTCCCTTATGAGGAAAGGCTGAGGGAGCTGGGTCTCTTCAGCTTGGAGAAGAGGAGACTGAGGGGTGACCTAATTAATGTTCATAAATACATAAAGGGTGGGTGTCAGGAGGATGGAGCCAGGCTCTTTGCTGTGACATCCAGTGACAGGACAAGGGGCAATGGGTGCAAGCTGGAACATAGGAGGTTCCGCTTAAATATGAGGAGAAATTTCTTCACGGTGAGGGTGACAGAGCACTGGAACAGGCTGCCCAGAGAGGTGGTGGAGTCTCCTTCTCTGGAGACATTCAAAACCTGCCTGGATGTGTTTCTGTGCGATCTGCTCTAGGTGTTCCTGCTTGGGCAGGGGGATTGGACTAGATGATCTTTCGAGGTCCCTTCCAATCTCTAACATTCTGTGATTCTGTGATTCACTTTTGACAAAAACAAAATAAAACAAAAATAAAGCACAAAACAAGCAACAACAAAAAAACCCACTCCAGAACTATTGTGCAGTTACTTCCTACAGAGCCACTGCAAAACAAACTCTAAACATAATGGTAAGGTATAATGGTATTCAGCATCTTAACTGATCCCCAGTTAGGTTTATTGACCATCGCTGTTCGTGCTTTGCAACATAGCTCTTTGAACCTGTGAAAACATAGGAAAGTCTGCCATGTCTCAAACTGGAACTAATTGGAAGACTGTATGTGAAAGGCTTAAATATTTTACTTGTCAAAACTGACTGTTAGCTTAGTATAATGAACTATTTTATTAATGGCTTAAAATCCATCAGCCTCCCTCAGGCTGCTATGTTTCTCTGAAGGGATGATTTTAATGCAGTCATACAAAAAGAAACTGCAGTGTTTACTAAGACGCTTACTAATTTTCTTCTCAGGTCAGAAAACCTAACAGAGAAAATTTATTTTACATTGTGTTTAATTTATACTTTTGCAGTTTATAGTGGGCATTCAGTTTACTTATCTGCATTTACAAAGATTGTGAGATGAATGGGAAAGGAGGAAAAGGACCATTTGGAAAGAAAAACTGTACTGGTTAAATATTCACACATTAAAGTTTATACACACTTCTGGAACGTGCAAGCATTCTTTCTGTTTTTTCAGCTGAACAGCTCATTTTTTTGTTGATGGACAGAGAACGGAAATTAGAAGAGACTGGCAACTTGAGAAACGCTGGTGAAGATAGATTGCCTTAGAATGGGGCAGCATGGAAACTTTGCAGCTAACAGCAACTCAAATAATTGAGCTTCCCCTGAATGTTTTCCTTCATTCTTTCTATTGAGCCCATTTGAAAGAAACATTATTTTCCCCTCCACCACACTGAAAAATGTTTAACTTCAGTACCTCTGTTCTATGTTTCCTGAAGACTTCTATGCCTTGTATTTCTAACTTGCACACCAATGCTACTGCATAGGATGTTTTCATCATCAATTATTGTCTGCTATCTTTACAAAATGGACATTTTTAGTACTTTATTTCTCATTATAGTGAGTATAAGTTTAGGGTTCCGGGTGTCTGGGGAAAAAAAAAGCTGTCAATTTAACAGAAAATAGAAGTTGAAAAAAATACTTTATCCACCAAATACAAAATATAGATAAGGACAAAGATCAGACCAAAGAATAAATAACAATCCAGTAACAGGCACGTTCAGATGGCATGTAAACTCTGTAGTCTATTGTGTAGTTGGAAGACGACATGTGAGGCAGGTCCTTCTCTAATACCTGCCTCTCTCTGTTGGACCATAAGAACATTGCTTGCTTTTTACACACAACTACATCTGTTATGGATATTGAGATTGTAGATTCTTCTGTGACTCCTGTGGTCTGACTTTAGGTGAGGTTAAAAAAGGAAACTCCAGTAAATGAAGCGATGAATTAAATCCTTTTCTTACTAAACACCTGAGATTTTTTTGCTAGAAATTCAATAATTAGTGAAAAGAAGTCCTAGATTGGACCTTTTCTTCACAAAGGTTTCCAGTCCTGATATTAAACAACAGCAATCAAATCCAATTATTGCATTAAAGTATATTCCCGTCTACCTCAAATAAGCTGTCACGTATGCATTTGTTGTTAAAGAGATAAATGCAACAGATTTAGACTCTATGTATGTTAACAGATAAACATTACATATTTGCATACAGATAGCACCTACTTAAAGCTGAATAAAGCTTTCTAGTGATATGTGGAGAAACGAAAGGCTACTGTGGTTTTTAGAATCTGAAGTTATTTCAATGGGAATCAATTTAGAAATTGAGTACTACATAGGTTCACATGGTGAAAAGCTTGTAGCAACAGAAAACAAACTAAATATGGTTAAGAACTGACATTTTTAAGTCCACACACTAACAGTCATGATAACAGTATTATCTGAACTTTGTCTCTCTCATGAAAACACAGCACCAACTCTCTTAGAACAGAACAGCAACTCTTTTACTTCAGTAATAAGTACAATAAATGAAATTAAAGAAAACTTACATTATGAGAATAATATACATTATTTTAATACTTGATGATTCTATATTAGACACTTGCTGATCACAACAAACAATGTAAATACTTTCAGTTGTATATACACATAAGTAATACTCCCTGCAACATTTTTATCACTCTGGTGGCAATAAGTCACTGATCTTACTCATTGTTTTTGAAAAAAAAAAAGAAGAATGGATTGGAAGATAGCCTTCCTTGGTGTTAGTTTTCGGGTCCTCTGATTTTAATGTCCTGCCAGTTGTACAAACTTTTGTACAAATAACAGAGCTTCACAAAACAGAAGGAAAGACTAGATAAAAAGAGCGAGAGAGTGAGTAGAGGGACTTGCATTTTTATTTTTTTCCTCTGAAAAGAGTACAGTTCCTGTCTGTCAGCCCGACAGCTCGGCCCTGCTTAGGGCACAATCTCTGCAAAAAAGCTCTGAGGCTTTAAACTTTCAGTTGCAGCTGTCACAAGCTGATGTATGAAAAAGTGATTATTAATGCCTGGCACAGAAAGTCACTGCATCCAACTAACCTAACAGGTCATTCATTCTGTGAGCTGTGTTATTTAATTTCAATAGATATCTCTTTACCCATACAAACAATAGTACTGCACACATTGTACAAGTGGAAACATGTCTGTTGGTAAGCCTATCTTTTAAATAGAATAATAATATTTAGTCTGTTGTAGAAGATTTATATCACTTGAGCATTTGAGCTGGAAATGGATGGGAAAAGAATCAATCAGGCAGTGGCATATGATGGGTCTGATACGGGAGATTCTAAAGAGATATTGCATGTTAAACACAAAACAACTGCAGTCTGTTGACCCAGAAAGAAAAATAAAAGTTATTTCTCAAATTGCCTTCAGTTCCCAGTCCAATCTGAAGCTGTGCTGAAAGGACATAAAAGGTGCCAGTTTGCTTTCCTGTGAGAATAAAATGAGAAGACAGCATGTACAAAAGAAAATGCACCACAGGGAGCAAAGCACCTAGTGAAAGTCACCTTATTTAGGAATAAAAATTTCATTGTGCTTTCATGTCTTTACCATGAAGGTATCAAATTATTTTTTCTTTAATAGAAATTATCCTTGAATATCTTCATGCCACTCAAACAGGAAGCAGGAGAAACAGGCCTTACATAGGAGATGTACAATGCAGCCGTCACGATGGCCCAGTTGTTTTGGTTCTGTTTCTTTTGTGCCATAATTAATCACTTTAAATCTGAAACGTTGCTACAAAGAACAACATTAAAGCATTTTTTGAGGACTAAAGACAATCAGAAGTTTTTTTCACTTGGAAGTTAGGAGACTATCCTCACAGCCTTCTTATTGATCTTAGCTAGGTACATTGACAGGAAGCTGGAAACACCAGTGTTATTTCCATCCAGAAGGTCTTTGGTAGGTCTAGTGCATGAGTGCATCATGCATTTCAGTGTGGCCCAGTGTAATGCCTTTTTTATCATTGTTGCAGTTGTAATTCATGTATGAATTCATTATCTTCCACCACCTTTACTGATTTTGTAGACTCTTTCAGCAGTTTGGGGCTCAAATTATTTATCCTCCTCAGTGTTCCAATTTCAGAATTGAAATTGATGAGGGTTTGTTTTTTTTTTTTTTTTTTTTCTTATGTTTTTCTGANCCTCCTTGTATTATTCAGTCAGTCTACTTGCATTTTGTGAACAGGAGACAACACCTGTGGCAGAAAAAGTGCTTTGTGCATGCACTGAAAGGCAAACAGTAAAGCAGTTTTGACAGACACAATAAAACATAGATTCTGACTCTGAAACACACAGATTAAAGCAAAAGGGCTTGCTAGGATCACATATGGACAAAGAGGAAATATATAACTAACTACGAGAAGACAGTAGGTCTGGGGACTCCTCAGGTTGAGAGAGGATGGAGCTAATAGAAAGAAATAGTGTTTCTCTCAAGTTACGGAATTTTCAAGCCTCTCATGGCCAATGGAGATAAAACACTGAATTTGGAGCTACTTAACCTTCCACTGCAATGGTTTCAATCAGGCGTAGCTGTACACCACTGTAGTACGAAGTCTGTAACCTAAGAGATAAAAGATTTAAAAAGGAAGGAATAAAGCATTTTCAGTTCTGGTCCAAGTTATTAATGCTTAAGATACAACTATTCCCCTCTGTTGAGAGAGGAGCTGTATCAACATTATAGGACTGTTTAGTTTAGTTGCTTGTAGAAGTGGTTTTGTTGATCTTCTTTAAAAATATTTACCTCTAGATGATCTTAGATCAGTATAAAATTCTAGGAACATTTGAATACAATAATTTAAACCAATGAGGTAAATATGCAATGACAGTACTGCAGCTTTACCGCTCTTTTTTCTCATAAACCACTGCAGAAATTTTATTATATGATTTTATATTGTATGATATTATATGATTCTTTTCTTCAGCTCAACCTTTGTAGGATTTTT
>VXAV01005462.1:189019-205535 GCA_013399715.1 Alectura lathami | reverse complement strand
TGCCTCTTCTGCCCTATGTAGCTAAAGAAACCCTTCTTGTTGTTTTTCACATCCCTCGCCAAGCTTAATTCTACCTGCGCCTTGGCCTTCCTGATCCCATCCCTACATATCCTGACAGCACCCCTGTAATCCTCCCAGGCCACCCATCCCTGCTTCCACTGCCTATACTTTTCCTTCTTTTCCCTCAACTTGACCGGTAGTTTTACCAGAGTTTGCTTTATTTTTCTTTGTTTTGTTTCTATTTTTAAGCAATGATTTTTAAAATATAGAATGGGGGAGGGGGGGGAGAAGAAAAAAACAAAGAAAAAAAAAAGAGAAAAAAGGGAAAAAAAGGTTAAAAAAAAAAAAGGAAAAAAAAAGAGTTCAGAGAGTTCAGGAAGTAAAGACTAAGTTCAGGCCTCTCCATTACTACCTCCCTCTATCTTCAGGACTTCTGGGTGTTAAGAAAAGGTTTTGCACCAGGGTGGTGGGCATGGAACAGGCTCCCCAGGGCAATGGTCGCAGCACCAAGCCTTCTGGAGTTCAAGAAGCATTTAGACATTGCCCCTAAACATAGAGTTTAAATTTTAGGTAGTCCTGTGTGGAGCCAGAATTTGGACTCCATGATCCTTGAAGATCCTTTCCATTTTAGGTATTCTGTTATTCTGTGATCTCCACTCTTGACTAGCTGCCAAACTGTTATGTTTTTAAATTTGTATTTACGTTATTTTCAAAAGTATATTTTAAAATATCATTTAAATCATAGCTCAGATACAATATTGGAGGTTAAAATTTTTGATATCTGGATTCTTATTCTAAGATATGGATGTGCTTTCATAAATACTCATTTAACCATAAAAGACAGACCAAGATGTTATTTTCTGCCATTTTTGTGTTGAGAGGTACAGATATATATATATACATATAATGCTGTGTTGTGATATGATAACAGAATATAACTGGTATTTTATTAACTCAGAAGAGCATTAAGAAAGTTATTTTAGCTGCTCCAAAATTTTCTGTGCACCTGTGATTTTTTTAAATGAGAAAGACCTTGGGACTTTAATATATATTTTTTCTAGGCAGATTTCTCCAAGGAATGGCAAAATTAAAAAAAAAGAGCCAGCACAGATAGATAAATGAGATGTATTTTCCTCCAAATGGAGTGGAAGGCAGACAATATTATTGTTACACGATATTTAGAAGGAAGATTTTTTTGCTTTTAGTATTCAGACAAGCAACATTTGGAAGAGTTTGCATGTTTTGGACAAACATTATTTCAAATAACTTTAGTTCTTTAATTTCTTCAGGGATTATCAACTGACATTCCATTCAACACATGAAGAGGACAACTTGATTAAATGCATTTGTGTGAAACAGATTTGTCTAAGTATCAATTTGCTGTCAACCTTTTTGCCATCTCCATAAATTATGTAAGCAATTCTGCCAAAGTAAATACCATTTATGATGATTTTCTGGGATGCATTCTATCATTTCATTTGATTATGATAAAAAGGCTTTTTCCATGAAAAACAACTTGCACAAAATTGTCAGAGCTGCCAATTTCAAAACATTTAGTTATGCAATTATGCTTTTTTATACATTTATGTCTTCTCAGCTACACAATCAGCAAATGAAGGACACACACCTTCTGTACCTTAACTATTTTGCTATTCTAAAATAAAACTAAAAAGGAAATTTATCCTGGAAATGGTATCAGAAAGAAAATTAAGAAGCATAAATGGATGGTTTTCTTTATAAAATAATTTTATGATTTAAGTAGCTTTAGATGACAGGCACTTATATATTGCACTTATTTATACTTCATAAGAAAAAATGATAACAAATAATAACAGTGTTTCACTGATTTCACAGTGAGATTTTTTTTTATTGTTGTTTTCTTGGGAGTGAGGGTAGTTCTGATTAAAAGTCGCTTCCTCTAACTACACTAGTCGGAATCATTCTGAAAATTTCATAGACAGCTAATGGATATAAAGCAAAATCTTCTACATAAATTAAGTTGTTCTATATTGCTATTGTAATGTGAGTGTGATCCAGTGCTTTCCAAGACTGCGGAAAAGTCTAAAGTTTCTGGCAGTGTTTGGAGTTGGAGAACATGAAGAAAAATATATTAACAGTAAAATAAAGCATATATATATATTTGGATCACAGCAGAGGGATTGGACATAGATGATCTTTGAGGTCCCTTCCAATCCTTGCCATTCTACGTATCTAAGATTTCTGCATAAAAGCAAACAACTATTTTTATAATCTTACACTTACTGCCTTTCTTTACAACAAACATTAAATGTAGTAACTTCTTAGGTCTCTGGTAACTATTCTCTTCTGTTTACACTGCGGTTTTACTAAGACCTCAAAATACTCATCAGAGAAAATCAGGACGTATAAAATAAATACATAACATCTTGTCTATCAGGATTTCTCTTTGGCACCACCAATTTTCTAAACGTAATGAGGTTTAAAGTAATAGACAGAAGGAAAAAAAAGCCAGAAAACAACCAACCAACCAAAAATCACTCTTGATTACCCTGCTGATTTTTGGAAGACGATTACCAGGTGAAAAAGAACAAACTTGGAGAACGTTATTAGAACAGGATTAGTGTTACATGGCTTTGGAAGTCTCCAGGTCTACACATGCATATAAACTATTAACCCCATGTCTGTTTCTGGTCATTGGAGACAAATGGGCACTCCTTGGAAACAATTTGCCTGAAAATTTTGATATCTTCATTAGGGTTAGATAAAATATGTCCCACAAAATCCTATTCTTATTCAAGAATTTGAAAACTATGGTGTATGTGTAGAAATCTACATATGATCATACTAATCCCACTAACAGAATTATTGTTTCAATCAACATAAATATGACAGTCTTTAAATACCATATTTAGTCAAAAATGTTCTCTGTCTCCATGATCTCCATGCTGCTGTAAAGGTGCTGATCAAGGACCTCACAAAGGAATCTGCTATTTTGTTTTTCAAAGTAAATCTCTAATATTTTCATCCTAAAAGGACTCATAAGTTCATCAGACTAAATCAGGAAATACATAATTTTTTTCTAGGTTTGATACTGTCTGTTGAGCAGTGCATCCCTTTGAAACCTAATGGATGCCTCTATTTTGCACAAGAAACCACATGTAGACTTAGCTGAATGAATCTCACTGATCTTAGCTGTGTGTTGGAGTGTTCTGGTTATCATCCTTTGTTTTTTCAGATAGCAAACCTTTACTGAGATACCGTAACCCAAACATAAATTCAGAACTTAATGCTCAAAAGTGTGAAAATTTAGCAATCAAATTTTATTAAATTACTATCATAATATGAAATTTTAGATTATTTCGATGCTCCTGACAAGTTATTTTTGGAGAGTGAAAACAAGAAAACCCAGGAACAGAATTATAGATAGATAGATAAATAAATACATTAGTAAACAAAAGATAGGTAAATATAGAAAGATTTTGTGTCAGACCAATTTGATCAGATGTCTTATTGAATCAAGATGAATTCATTTAGTATAATAATTTTGTAGGTAAAATAAAAAGCAAAATTTTTGATGACATTTAAAAGTAGGACATGCCAATAGTCTGTTCTATCTCCTTGCACACACACTAGAAAACATATAAAACTTTTAATAAATCCATCATATTAAATACTGCATCATTTTGGATGACTATTTGAAAGAGAGAATGAAATGTAAAACTTGTACTTAAACCTCTCCTCACATACTAACTTCCAAAAGAAAAGCAATGTAAATCCTAAAAAGACTACATAAGTCTTTTTAACTGTATAAGACAATATTGCTTTTTATTATGTGCTCTACTGATATTTCCACCCTTGCAAAAAAAAAAAAATAAATAAGCACAATTTTGAAATTGTTTACACAGAGCTGTCTTATAAACATATTTTTATATATAGTGGATAAAAATAACAAAAAGCCCTCAGCATGAGCAAAAGGGAAATTTCAGTCTTTCAGTGACACTCAGGGAACTAACCACCAAAAATAAAACCTCAATGTCTGAAACAAAGATTCTGACAATTTTTTACATGAATACTAATTGAATATGTATCTTTTTTTCTGATGTATTATACAAACCTGAAATTACAATTCCTTGTTATTTTTGAAAGTGCATTATTACTTGTTCTGCATCATCAGGTAATCAGCACTCTAAGCTTTGCACTCTAAGCTTTATTACTTTGTCTATTAAAAAAAAAAATGTTAAGCCATATCCTCTTCAATCTGTGAAATCACTGTTTGAAACTTTAGTAATTTTTACACTTTTGAATTCATAGTTCAACTATTATAGTTTAAATTTCAAAAGTTATGAAGCCTCTGAATACCTCTGCTGTCTAGCATATTGCACCCATTAATGATGCCATACATCTAACAATGAAGTCTTTGAATATTTGAGCCTTGTTCTGATGCGGTTGATAGGCAGATTCAACAGACTGGATTAAAGATCAAAGATGAAGTTAAGACCAAAGGGAAAACTTCACACTAACAGTCATAGAAACCATAAATAGAAGCGTAAGGGAAATTATTTTGGAGCTCTGTGTTCATGCCATTTTTATGGATGAAGTGCTAGGGGTCCAAGAAACCATGGTTATTAATAAAGGCAAATTCTTATTGACTGCTCTACATAGAGAAATGACAAATTTGTATACCCAGAGAGATTGTTCCCATAGAAACCATAATTCAGGCAATTTCTGCACATACATTAAAGAATATGTTTATGCAAGGGAAATGAGATATGGTTTCTTTGGGAATCATAACTTTGGCTCTACTGACTTTTGTGTGTGCTAAATGTCATCTGTTATTTTGTACTGATATATCTTTTACTTTCTTTATCACATTTTATTTGCTGAATAGCAGACTGCGTGCTTATATGAAAGGACATATATAAGGACATAATATGGAACCATTTTTCTATTTTAAATTTGCACACACACAAGAGCAAGCCTGCTCTTTATTGTACCAAACATCACTACAAATAATCCTGTTGTGAGATTCTTTGAGCACGATGCTACCTATTTTGAGCAAAGTTATTAGAATCTATCCCATAATGATTACAGTGAAGCATTAAAGTCTTGACATTTAACACCCTATGGTATTTACCATTAGTGAGGCATTTGCAGTTCCCCTATGCTTGGAATGGGGAGTACTGCAAATACCATATGAAGTTTAACTACCATCAGCAGTAAATGTCAAGATTTAATGGCTCTTACTCTACATGTAATATGAATTTTGAACTAAAAATATTTAACAAGTTCAAGTTCTGAACTATTTAAGTCTGTTTTGTTGGATTGTATCCATATTTACAGATTTCAGTCACACCTTAAATTTCTTTAAGGTTTATGAAAATTTGTGAATAGTAAAGTAAAATTAATTTGAACCTGCCAAGATATTTGACTGAATAGTCACATAGTGAATAGTCCTAGTCTAACAGAACCATGAAGTTCAAAAGTGAATTAAACCACTATTTTCATTATGAAACAGAGACTTAATTAAACTTGTGGCAATGGACAGTAAAAGATAGGCCAATATTTCATGCTTCACTTAAAGAAAAACATGTTGGTGTTGAGACAATGAACAATGCTAACAATTAGTGAGAATTGACACATTTCTTTTTTTTTAAATTTCAGATAAATTTAAAGTTTATTTTTAACAAATTCTTAAACATACAATACAATCTTAGAACTAGTACTCATTACATACCATCATGAGACATAAAACTCCTGATGGCTGACTTTCAGCTCTTTCTGTCAAAGGAAGTCGTGTATTGCATTAATTATTCATGAACGCACACTGGAAAATATGTTGGTCCTTAAAAATAAAATGTCACTTGCATTTGTCAAAGGCTAAGAGAGAAGGTTCTTGCTTTTATTTTTAACTCATTTCTAGTTTATCTGTAGTTTCATATAAGGCACAATATATTGATATTACTTATCCAGTTTTCTAGTAATGCCTTTAACTGATCTCACGCCAGTATATCAGATGACTCATAGGTTACTATTGGCAAACTATATATCATATAAATAAAAGAACAAACTGCTGTGTTCAGGTGCAGGTTGCAGTCAGGCAAGCACAGTGATGGCCCCATTTTGTCTGTGGCTAGTCCTTTTACACACTTTTCTACCTACACTCTCTGTTTCTTCTCCTCCCCCTTCCCTCTGCACATCCTCCTATGGGTTTGCAGGGCTCTGTGGTATCCTGCACCCTCCCAGTCTGAGGATCCCCTGGTTCTCAATCTCATCAGTAGGAAAGTCTATGTTCATCTTCATGGAAATGCCACCTGTAGTTTGATAGCCCGTGAATTAGCATGACTGGCTCTCAGCAGGTGTGCGTCTCAGCATTTTTCTTACTGTTCCCCTTCTTTTCTTCTTATCATCCCAATCAGACAACTTGGCTAGAATCAGCATTCCCACATTCCATCTCTTTCCTTACTAATTAGTACAAATGATCAGGTTTATATCTGGTCATCTCCCAGAATAGAAGCCTTCATAAACATTCCCACATTCTCTTGATTAGTTTGTCTGACTAGACTTCGTTGCTGACACTGCCTCCTTTTCTTTACCAATTGTTGCATTGCAAAAGATCCTTGAACAGGCACACTTAAAGAAGCAGACAGTCCTTCTACATATCCTTAAAGATTTATTTATCATCAAATCAAAACTCTTAGCCCTTTTTAGTTTATTTTAGACCCATGTTGAGACTATAAGTGAAAATAGTTTCTTCCCATGGGAGTTCCAGATTTGGAATTTAGTTGCATATCACAGCATAATTTTTCCATAGATAAAACAGATTTAGCTAGGTCATCTCAAATTTCAGGAATCATAAGTTGTTTTGTATCACAAGAGTTACAACAATGGACATACATTCAAACTGGTAAAGACATCAATTTTTACACTGAATAACTTTGACTATATCCACAGTGATACCCCAGCAAACTAAGAACTCCTCAAGGGTGATGCAACACACAGTGCAGCTCTCTTCAAAGAAAATTAAACTACCTAATATCTGTCAAAAGTGCTCTAGTTATTCTGTCTTCATACTGCTGTGATGAGATTTGGTTCCACATTCATGTTCCTAAGTTCAAGTGTATAAATGTAGGTGTCCAGGAGTATATAAGTAGTAGTATATTTAACTCACATAATTTTTTTCCTGTATTTGGATGGCTGTACATCTCTCCATAGTACAATTCAGTGGCCTAAATAGAGGCATATGCAATACATTTGGAAAACTTACCATATTCTATTATTCCTGGCTTTCGTCTGTTCATCCGAAAGGGTTGTCTCTCCCCAAGATCTTGAATAGATATGTCAGGTCCATGTGCATATTTCCAGTACCTTAGAACACCACAAATAACACCAGCTGCTACAGTTAAGAGTTGATTCTTATCTCTGTGTTTCACTGACTGATTTGTATAGCTCTCCACTGACCATGGTGTGGTCTTAGAAACCTTGCTCTGACCTGGATATCTAAATTTTATTATGTAAGTAAAGACTTCAGGGACTAAGAAGTTACTTCAAGGGCCCTGTGCACATCTCATCCCTGGGGGTTTGCCAGCCTGAGCTCAGGGCCAGCTGCTGACCTTGCAGAAAACTGTTGTGAAGAAACTGAGAGGCTTCAGAAGGGACAGTCTGATTTCTGTTGGCAACAGCTCACAGCTGGGGCTGTTCCACTGGGACTGGCCTGAGCTTCAGCCACCACATTGTCACAGACAGGTCCTCAATCTGCAGGACAATGTCCCCAGTCTTTCCATGTTCGCAGGAAGGAGCCCAATGCCCTGAGCTGGGCCAGATCTTAGTTGCCTTTAGCTGCCCCTAGCTGCCCTGTGCCCTGATCAGGGCAGTAGGACAGACTCTGACTGTCAGATCCTTCCATGGTGGAGATGCTGATGCCCACATGGAGCCCATGCTTCACCATCATGGATATATTAGCAGTCAGCTGTATGAAAGGAGGTCCAGCTGGATTCTGGAAAATGGGTAGAGTTTTTGAATACTGATTTTCTACTTCTTGCTATGGTTTTATCAGAGGTATTGAAATATGACTCCAGTTAACAGAGAAGCTTCATGATAGCAGGGATGACCTAGGGAAAAAGGAGTTGAAAGTTAAAGGTAAAACAAAGGAGCCATTAAAGGTATTATTGGAAGGAATAAATGTAGGAATTGGAATCCTAGAAGGTAAACTGCAGTGGCTGGGAAATTTCTGTATAATGAAATGATCAGCCTCCATCTATATAATCTTATGAATTGATAAGATCTGTGGCATACATCTCCTTGGAAAGGTGAGAAACAAACAAACAAAAATGCTGGTGTGGAAGTTACTTGCCTGGGGAATTTCTGGGAAAAGTGTGTAAACAACATCTGACTGTTGGCATAATCCAAAGTCAGGCAAGTTTGTGGACATGCAAATAAATAAATAAATAAATATCTACAGATAAGAAAACTAGATAACTTGAGAGGATTGCTGCAGTAAAGGATGGCTGTGTGCAAAGATGGGGCAGGCAGCTGGATACGTCTTGTAACAGGCAGGACTATATTGCTCATCCACCTCATCACAATGAGAATCTATTTTACATCTTCTCAGTGATGAAGAAAGAAGAATAAAACATTGCCCTAAGTCTGGGATAGTCAAACTGTTTTGCCAACAATGATCATAAGGCTGTATAGAGCTAGAGTTTGACTTTGTAGGCAAATGGACATCCTTATCTGTCAGAATGGCATAACTTAGAAATGTGCTGCATGCCTCTTGCCTCCTAATATTCTGAATGTCTGAATATTTTCAGTGTAGACTGATAAGAATCTTTGGGCCTTCTGCCTGATAAAGCATAGTTCATAGTATAGCATACTTACAGCTATACTTATTCTATAGTATAGCATACTATAGTTCTATAGTATAACATACTTAATGCCATATGTGATGTTAAGAACATTAGGAGAATTACAGTATTTCTCCGTGAGAGCTGAATAAATGAAGTATTAATTGGCATTCTCCAAAATCCTCAAATCTAAGAGTAAAGGGATAAGATATTCATCCCAGAGAAAGAATGTTTAACTATGGACATTTTCTCCATGAGGCACACACATTGACCTGACATTTAGGTTTTTCAGGATAAGAGTGGGAATTTATTTGGACATACAAATACACAGGGAAACAGAATAAAGCTTAAATGTATTTGGAAGATGAAGGAAATGAAATAAAACCAAAAGACTCAAGTTCAACTATAGAGTATTATGACTAGGAAGGACTAATAAGCTATATAAAAAAAAAAAAAACTAATGTCTAAAGTAAAACTTTGGAAATTCCAACTCCTCCCCATTCCTTTCTGAAAACAAGACAGGAGGGAAATCCAGAAGACAAAACCAGACAGGTCTGGGAAATACAGCTGTTCCAGCATATTCTCCAAAAGAAATCTGAAATACAAATCCTCAAATAATTTAAAGATATCTGCAAAGTGGAAGATGTTGTTACTGAAAGTATTTGGTTAGGACATGAAATAGTAAGCTTAAGATAGACTAAGAATTTCTGTGCAGTGCTTTCAGAAGTTTAAAGATGTCCTAGTTAAACACTGGAATAGACTGTAAAAATTGTTCAATGTAGAAGGCACATCCAGACTCTGCATTTCCTTATGGCAATATTTATCTGGCATTGTTTGGGAACAGTGGAATTGCTTGGGAATTGCTTGCTAGGAGTGGACTTAGTAACCTCTTCGAGTCTACTACAGACATTTTCTGTGATATCTCAGTGCTAATACCTGGAGCAACTCATCCAATTCTCTTTTTTGCTCTTTCTTAATAATGCAGATTTTACAAAACATGTTCTTGTGCTTGGTTAATATGTTTCTCTCTTCTTTTTCTCTGAAACAAATCCATGTGTTTAGATTTAGGTTTTACTTAGGCTGTTACACATAAAATATTAATCTGGAGATAAGAAAGTTACCACTCTGAAATTTACCTGATATTTAAGCATGATGTTTGATTAACTGTTTAACATTTAAACTATTACTAGTATTACTACTATTCTTTTCTACATCCTGTGTAGAAAAAATGTTCTTGTGAACATAGAATCTCATATTTGCTGTTAGTGTATTTCCAGTCTTTCAATTTACTTAATGGATATTTTTCTGCAGGTGGTGGGTAAGTGTGTACTGAGGAGATTTCTTAAATCATCAGACTTTTGTTGAATTATATTGACCAGCTTAGAAACATTCAAAATATTATGGTTATTCATTGAAAGAAAAAAAATGTATACATCTGTAATCAAAAATGAATGAAAAAATATCATTGCTCTATCATTTTTTTAATGCTCTACATATTTTTAATAAATACATAAAAAATAAAGACTCAGAGGATCTGAAAGCCACATTTTTGGGAGCGTCTGTATGCAGATTAATATTCTGTTTTTAAGACTTTCTCAATATAAACGGCCATTCCTTTCAATAAGTTTGACATATTTAATGACAAGCAACTTCCAAAGGGAATGCAGAAATCCATGTAGTCTAGAAAGAAATAATAAACTTTTCTATGTTTTCAGATAAGTGCTGGCATCTGCATTGAGGGAGGGAAAAAAAAAAAAAAAAAAAGGAGGAAAAAAGAGTAGAATTTGTAGCTTATATACTCCATGACAGATGGTCTGCTGAACATGCTAATTCCTTGCTTGCTGCGAAATCCTAATTACTGCCTTAAAAGAAGTAATTACAGTAATTTAGCAATAGATGCATCTGATATAACACTAAAAAAATGTAACAAAAAGAGGAATGAAAAATATTTGTGTGTGAGATATAATTTCATCGTATACTTTTCATCTGCACATCTGTGGTACAATTTTGAATATTGTGAACCTTAGCACAAACATGATCTCCTTATTATATAGTACTGAGAATTGTTGTGTTGTACAAAAATTTCATAATTTCTCTCCTATGTTTTCCTTAATTCTGTAAACTGTTTGTCTCTGTGCTAGCTGTTCTTTTACATTGAGTTCTGTATGGATGTCATAGAAAAAGAAAACTGCAAGTTTAGTCACTTTTTAAAGAGAAAGATTTTTGCACAGAATGCATAAAAGTCTGATAGAACATTGTGAAAGAATATCGTAAAGTTATAAGGCAATGGAATCACATCCAGTTGAAGAAACAACCAAGCCTGGCTAATAAACAGATTATGCAAAAGAAAACTAAGTCTTGTGGTGAAAAAATAACACAATATACAAAGTAATGTATTAAGAAAGCACACAGCAATCTTGTCTGTACAAACTACTGAATTTTCAAACTTTCTGAATCTCGAAGTGTCACTGCTTTAGATCTGTACTTTATTTTTCACATCACTATTCTGCTAAATTTTTAAAATTTGCATTCATCTTTGTTGGAAAATAGAATATGTATTAAAAAATCTTTCTGAAAATTACAGATATGGGTATCTGATGAAAAGAAAATTTTTGCAATAGTGTCCTTTTAAGCCATTATTCTGCCTATGCAGCTTTATATTTGATAAAAGAACAGGTATTAGAGCATTCAGAATGGAAGGGACTGCAGTTGGGCTTGATAACTAAGTGGCCAGGTTTTTTCTTCTTATTAAAAACATACATATTTAAAGAGCCTTTGAAAGAGCAATCAGCCACACTTGTATGCCTCTGCTCTGAAAGGGCACATGAGGAACTGATGTACAATGGGAGAATTCAGAGCTGAAAGTAACAGCCTTGCTGCTGTACTGTAATCTGTTATCAATTGTCAAATAAATACAACCTCAATTTATTTAAGAGATTATAAGATTGTGCAAGGAGTGTTGAACTAGAACTCTGTTTTGGCAGCTGTAGATCCACATTTATGAGCTAAATCACTGATTTTTCTAAATATATACTTCACAGTAAACATATTCATCTTGATGTAAATGTGCCTTGCAAACAAGAATTTGCTTTCTTTACATTTGAATTTGCTTTCCTCTGCAAAGGAAATCTGTAGGTAGGATCAATCTGAAATGGTATTGCCAGATTTTACAATACAAGAGAAAGTTAAAAAATCCAACATGATCATTGGAATTATCAGATGAAATATTTGAGTTAACCAACATTCAGATCTTCTCTGAAGACGAATCCCTATGATCTTCACCTCTCATGCAAAAACTTTAAAACAAGTTGAGTTTACCCTAGAATGCATGCTGTTAAATGGTGGCATTGTTTGGCACGGTTTGGGCCCATTTCAACTATTACTTTGCAAGACAACATATGGACAAATAAGGAACTGCAGTAAGCAAAATCATGCACTTAACTGCCACCAAAAAAAAAAAAAATTGAGATATGCTACTTTGGCACAGTATCTTTGGTGTAGTCCTCCAATATTGTCCCAGCAGGCAAAACCCAGGACACTTCCCAGGGCAACAACGAATGACAAAGCAGCAGCACCAATGAGTATATCTGCATAATGATTAGGTAACTCACTGATTAGTATGCCAGCACTAGAATATACATGGCACAAAATGGTGCTAAACACAGGGGATCAATTGTCTTCGGCACAAAATCAATCCTGTAACATGTTGTGTATGCACATGACCTGACCAGCTTCTTCTCCTTCAAGACAGATACACAGTCCAACCTTTTAGAAAATGGCACTGTTCAGCAAGGAGTGGAAAAGACAGATACACATCAGGACAATAGACATCTAAATTTTGCTATTCCTAGAGTAAGGGATAGTTTTGTGAGAACAGTAGTAAAACTTGCTCTAGGTAGATGATCTTACACACTTCTACTCTGGGTGTGCAAAGGCTGGAGGGCTGAATCCTTCTGGGTCTTCCCCATTTGATTGACTCACTAGGACAGCCTGATGCAGTGATGGTTCACATCATACTGATGTCAGAGTAAGACCGCCTTGTCCTTCCAAGTTTGCTAGCTCACAGTGAATTTTCTAGATGCACAGTCACGGGAGCGATGATAAGGCATCTGAAAACGAATGCTGAGTGCATCTTGGGTGTTGGGCTTGACAGCAAGCAGGTACAAAGCCTTATGGGAAACACTCCTTGCCAAAATCTGTGGTAAGTAAGCAGCCATCCTCTTTTAAGAATATCCGCAGATGGACATTGTTTATGCCCTGTCACTTGGCTGCAGTGCTATAGGATGGTCCAGTGACTACACTGTTGTCACAGACTTCTGTTTTACACATACCTGCTGAGTCGGGGTAATGATCTTCTATGTGGTATCATGAATAAACAAAGAATTCTCAAATGTATTGGCTGATGTTTGTTCAACATTCTTAAATTTTTCTCTAGCTCGAGACCAACACCTTGTTTTCATAGTTATTCTTGCTAGACATTTTCAGTCAGATTCTGAAATGTTAAACATTCTAAGCAAGCATTATTGCAACATTTTTGTGTCTGCTAGTAGCACAGAAAATAGAAGTTTCTGCTCTGAAAGAAAATGATAGACAAAATTCCAGGTGAATCTCCACTGGTTTAGAGATGTGGAAGTAGTTACCAAAAGGGAACAGATTGTATTTCTGAATAGATTACTCAATAATAAATTTCCACCTGGTTTAAAGACCAATAAGTCAAGTCAGAGAGCCTCTTAAGTTTTATAAACTCACTTGAGAATGTACTTTCATTTAGGCAATAAAGAGTAAGAATACTGGCAGAAAACAACATATCTTGTTGATAAGCTGTATTTTCACAGTTGGAAGTTTTGGCTCGATAAAGCATGGGGAGAGAGAGGCAGCACTACAATTTTTCTCAGATAGATGGTAATAGGAAGTACGTCACTAATGAAGATGTACACAAGATAGAGTGTGGTTTCACCTCAAATCAGAAGGCCAACCGCATCCTGGGCTGCATCAAAAGAAGCGTGACCAGCAGGTCAAAGGGGAGGTGATTCTCTGCTCTCATGAGACACCACCTGGAGTACTGCATCCAGTTCTGGGGCCCCCAACACAAGGAGGATATCGAGCTGTTGGAGGGGGTCCAGAGGAGGGCCACAAAGATGATCAGAAGACTGAAATACCTCCCCTACAGGGACAGGCTGAGAGCGTTGGGATTGTTCAGTCTGGAAAAGAGAAGGCTCCTGGGGAACCTAATAGCGGCATTCCAGTACTTGAAATGGGTCTAGAGAAAAGCTGGGGAAGGACTTTTTACAAGGGCATGTAGCAACAGGACAAGGGGGTAATGGCTTTAAACTGGAAGAAGGTAGATTTAGGCTAGATATTAGGATGAAGTTCTTTACTGTGAGGGTGGTGAGACGCTGGAACAGGTTGCTCAGAGAGGCTGTGGATGACCCTTCCCTGGCAGTGTTCAAGGCCAGGCCGAATGGGGCTCTGGGCAACCTGGTCTAGTGGAAAGTGTCCCTGCCCATGGCAGGGCAGTTGGAACTAGATGATCTTAAAGGTCCCTTCCAACCCAAACCATTCTATGAGTCTTCTATTGGACCAGATAGGATGTATGCACAAGTTCTAAGAGAGGCGGCTGATCTCATTGCACGGCCACTGTTGATTGCATTTGAAAGATCATGGTGATCAGGGCATATATCTGAGGTCTGGAAAAAAGCAAATGTCACTCCTGTATTCAAGAAGGAGTATGCAGGGAACTGCAAGTCAGCCAACCTCACCTCAGTACCTCGGAAAGTGATAAAGGAAATGCTTCTGGTAATTGTTTACATAGGTATTGAGGACAAGCAGGTGATTGGCAGAAGTCAGCATGGATTTATGAAGGGAAGACTATGCCTGACTAGCCTGATAGCCCTCTCTGAAAAAACATTACTAGCTCAGTCGACGAGGAAAGAATTTATCTTTACTTTAGTGCATTATCATTGACAAACTGAAGAAACACAGTCTAGGTAAGTGAAATGGAGCAAGTCCAGTAATGATTAAAGGACTGGCGCATCTATCCTGAGCAACTGAGAGAACTGGGACTGTTAAGCCTAGAGGAGAGAAGGCTTAGGGGGATCTCATCAGAGTCTATAAATATCTAATGAGAGAAACCACAGAATATGGAGCCTGACTTTTCTCAGTGGTATCCAGTGACAAAACAAGAGGCAATGGGCACAAATTCTGCTTAAACATACAACAAATCTCTCATTGTGTGATCTTGGTCAAATGCTGCAGAGGTTGTGGAATCTCATTCCTTGGAGATATTTAGACACTGGTTGGACATGATGCTGAGTAACCTGCTCTACTTGACTGTGGTCTGAGCAGGGGTGTTAGACTAGATGATCTCCAATAATTCTGCAATTTTGTGAAAGCTAATATGTACTTAACAGGTAGAAGGCTAAGGACATATTTCTGTTTAAAAAGAAAAAAAAAAAAAAGTCAAAGTAAACGAATTCTTCACTGGAGTTAACTTTCAAGGATAAAAATAAAGGAACCAATATTAATGTGAAAATATTTCAACTGAAGAAAGTCAGTGACTTAGAAAAGGGTTTATTGATCTATGCCAAATTGGTCTCCCTCAATCTAAAGAAAAGTATTACTTTACACAGGAGGAAAGGGATCTGCCATTTTTCTTACGGTTTTTAGAACATGTTTTTAAAATACTGAAGAAAACATAGGGTTTGAAGACTGTAAAATACCAATGCCAACTATGATCCAGTCTGTTTAACTTTTAGACATCGTCATGTCAAAATTTTGATGTGAGTGAGCCAGTTTCATAAAATTCCTGCCAGAATCAACAGAGAGAGACAGATGTCTTTGAATGTCTGTAAGGCAAGCTTCAACTGTGTAGTGAAGTTCAGAAGAGACATTAAGCTGTTGGTTCCTCTCTGAAAGAGAAAATGTCAGCCATGAAATACACTGTTCTGAATATTTGCTTTTAAGTCAATCTATCTTTAATCACAGGTAGATCATTTCAGATTTCAGATTATTCTCATCATACAGTCTACCTCTGATCTATTTCTTAAAGTAAAATATTTATCAGCATCTGCCTTCTTTCTCCCTTTCTCTCTTGCAAAGAAAGCTAGTCTTCTGGATTTATCCCTAATTCACTTAAAAATTTTTGGAAATTCAAGAACAGACTTTATTTTCTTTTTTAAGCATTGTTTATACAGTATATTAAAGTTAAAAGATAATAAAAAATATTTTAAAATACTAGAAGGAAATATTAGTTGTTTTACTTGATAAAGTAAGTATTTTAGAATCTGTCACCCAGTCAGCATAGTCATTTCATGTATTATAATATCAGGAAATTTAGGGAAGCAGGGAGAATCTGACTTTTCATCAGATTTAAGTAGAAAGATTGTCTTAGACCTCTTGGAATCACTTGCGTACAATAACACTCAGTTCTGCTCTCTCTTGAGCAACAGAGACAAGCTATGCTTCTTTGCAGTCCCTCTCCTTACCAAATCCTTTCTTTCTGCTCAGACCTTCATTGCAGTTCCATCCAGCCATATGAAGTAACTGTGCTAAGATATGTCATTCCAAATGGAAGCCGGGCAAGAAACGGTAACTCACGTACTGATGTTCTTCAAGTTCTGAACCCTTGACCATAATGTCTTTGCATTTTTTTTTTTTTTTTTTTTTTTGCAAAATTTTTTCTCTCTCTTATTAAAAAA
>VXAV01005462.1:157375-167415 GCA_013399715.1 Alectura lathami | reverse complement strand
TGTTTTCACTTCACTAAAATAAAATAAAATAATATAAAATGAAATAAAATAAAATAATAAAGAGCAGAAAAAGAATAATGAGTCTGAAAGCCATCATACTGGAAACATTGATAAATACAGATAGGAAATAAACTGTAAGAGGGCCTTGGGCACAAACAGAAAAGAGGTAATTATTTTATGACTTCCTTTCCTTCCTTTTAGTTCCTGAGATTAAAACTACATTTTTTTTTGCACTGGCCATGCAGTCACAAAAGTCAAGATGTCTGTCTGTGCTTGTGCAAATATAACCAGAACAGATTTGTTCTGGCAAGCGAGTCTATCAACTTTGACTAATGGCAGCCAGCAGGTCTTATTTCCCAAGGGAAGGATTAATTTCTCATTAACGACAATTGCAAAGATGATATAACAATTCATTACCCCTTTCAATGCCCAGGAAAAGACTTAAGGTGGTCAGTGTTCTGCCTCAGCATTAAAATTTATATATAAATATTACTCTATTTAGATGTACAAAATCAGAGTTCTGTTGATTGGACAAAAGTCGATCCGTCAAAATCCACTCTCAGAACATAATATATGTGAATGCCACCTCTTGCACTCATCACAAGAACTCCATATCCTTTGCCTTCTCTCTAAGTGAAGTTCATCAGATCCAACCGGTACAAGAATAGAAGTCCAGAATAGAAGTCAAGAATAGAAGTTGCCAGAAGCAAAATGTTCAAGTATGTTCCTGCTTTCGCTATTTGTCTTCCCTGCACTGGACACAACCATTCCAGCAGAAGCTCTGGGAAATTTTTACCCCTACAGCTTTCATCATAGAAAACTTCCTATTGGCAAATCCAAGCAATTTATTTGTCCCAGACTGTTGGATGTACCATCTTTCTTATAAAGGGCTCATAAACTTCTTAAGAGTAAGAATCTGTTTGACAACATAAAGTGAGGTTACTTGGCAGTTTAGGGTGGGAAGTACAGAGAGTTACCATATGGAGCTTTAAAAAATTGGGGCAATATCCAAACTGGATTTTGGCCAAGACAATAGATCTAACAACTCTATTCCCACAGGCTCTGAGACATTTATTTCTTAATCCACCAAATCAGCTTTAATTGTGCATCAGGAAATGTCTGTGTTAACAGAAAAACAAAAACAAACAAACAAACAAACAAAAAAAAAACAAGGGTTACAGTAGTTCTACAATTCTTTGTCTACAGGTACCACTCACATCAGGTTTCCTCTCCACTTCTTCTAATCTGTTCCTGTTTCCCCTTGTTTTCTCAGTTACTCTGTTTCTTCTTGATTCAACTTTGTTGAGTCTTACTTACTGCATGCTTTCTTACTTACTGCTAGTTCTTCTTGACTGCTGCTGCCCATTCTACCCCTTCAATTAAAACCTTCTGAAGTTGATTAAGAAACCATAGACACTCTAATTCTCAGTGCCTCTTAACTGATAAAAATGTGGAATAGCTATATGTGATTGAACAGTTGTCTTGTTCTACCACTTAATTATTTTTCCTTAATTTACCCTTATAACTTTTGCAGTTTCACATAGTTCCATAACTTGTGCATTAAATCAGTGGTTCTGTTTTGTGGTTATTTGGCAGACAACACGTTCTCAGATGTTCCTGGATTGCAGATTTTGAATAACAAAGGAGTCCTTTGTATGAAATGTGTTATTTTTCAGAATACACTCAAATTCACTCACAATTCACTCACACACAAATACACACACACACTCACACACAAATACAATTTCCCTTAAAAACAATACAAATAATTATTCAGTTTTCTGGGAGTCATGGGAGCTCATATGCTTGTATGTTAAATATTTGCTCATATTGTTTTTTTTTTCTGCTTTTGGAAGCTCATTTGAAGATGCAGGCTATATAATTTTCAAAGTGAAGATACAGACAGGCACTAAGAAACTGGGAATGTTGATTGCTTGGAGATATGTTCATCATTTAGAATCTCATTTACATTCACAGATAGCTTTTAGAAGGTTTCAACAATTTAGAACAGAATATCCAAGAAACGTGTTGTAATCTCCACTGAAATAACCACATATTCATATTTAGAGAGGTTTGTATCTATTACATTGACACAAACTACCCTTCTGCAGTGTCCACGTGATCTAAGACTTCCAAGCTGCCGAAGTATACACTCGGGTGGAGTTGTGATTTCACTGTTGGCAGCAGTGCATGCTTCAAAGGCTGTGTAGTATAACGTCAATTCAATATTATATGGCTGCTCCTGAAGAGGAAGTAACTCTTTAGAAGAGGGTGTAGTCTTGACAGATGTTTAGCCTGGAGGTTATGAGAGTCTCAGGAAGATAAATGAGCTTTGGCTGAACAAGTCCAAATTCTGCATTTGCAAACACATTGTTTGGAATTATAAATAAATGAATAAATAAAATGCCCATAAACCTTCAGAACAGATTATAAATTGCAAAACAAAGCTCTTGGACTACATGATAAACTGGAATAAATTACACCCAAAATAGATTTTCCTTAAGAAATAATAATAATTAAAAAAGAGTAAAAAAGAAACTAAGCAAATAATGGGAGATAATATAAATTGTATGATAAACAAACCCACAAATTTCATTTTAATCCAAAATCTCTCATTTTGCTATATAAAATTGGTGAATGAAAATTTCTTAAACTGTATCTTCAAATGGAAAACTGCACTGAATCACTACTCATGCTCTAATGTCACTCAGACTTCTTCATGTGACCAACACCTCTTTTTAGAGAGAGTGAACATGACTTGACCAGATGAGATTAAGTTTGAATAGGTTCATCTGTCAACTCTTTGTCATCTATTTACTTTTGTTACTCTAAGGAACAGGCCACTTCAGTGAGGAAGGGGAAAGAGAGAGAAAATTTTTAACTTCTTAATCCATCTTACGTAATAGCTTAGTTGCTCATTTAGAACAGGTAGATTCCATTCAACGTAAGTGCTGACTCCTGCAGCAAAAAATCTGTAGAAAACTTCAGGCCTTATGCAAATGTATGCCAGTAACAGTTTTCCATGTCAAATAATTCCAGTTGCTAACTGTTTTTTTCATAGCTGTACTGATGAATTAATCTTTCACTAAGAGATTTCCAAAGACAAATTTGCCACAGAGATGCACAATTTCTGTACACAAACTCTCCTAACAGAACTTACATGCCAGCTTACCTTTTGTATCTTTGACAGTCTCACCCTTGAGATTCACTCCACATGCAATGGTCTCATCGTTATAAGAATACATTAATGAGTGAAGGTGTATTGAGTAAAGAGTTAGAACTCATCACTTGAAATACTTCATTTTACTTGGCAAGAAATCTTATATTATGCTCTATGAATGTAGTAAATTCTACTTTTAAAAACACTTAAACAGTTAGGATTTTAATGAATGCTGCGCTTCTTTTACTCTTTTATAAAATTTAGAATTCTGCAGACAGAAAACTCTACGCCATGCTTGTCATTTTGATTCCCTTTATTGTCAAAAGAAATAGGAATGTCCAAAGAGAAATTCATTTCTTCTTGAAGTAAATGCCCAACTGAGATTAAACTTTCCATGTAGGTTCCTGTCTGACTCAGTTACAGTAAGCAGAGTACAGGCAATAAGTTCAGGCTGCAACCATATATTTTAGATAGTACAGATAGATATCTGGGATCCCACTGGAAGATTGGATTGTGAACTGGCTGGAGGAAAGAAGCCAGAGAGTTGTGGTGAATGGGATGGAGTCTAGTTGGAGGCCTGTATCTAGTGGGGTTCCCCAGGGTTCGGTACTGGGACTGGTGCTGTTCAATATATTCATCAACGACTTGGATGAGGGGATAGAGTGCACCCTCAGCAAGTTTGCTGATGGTACAAAACTGGCAGGAGTGGCTGACATGCCAGAAGGGTGCGCTGCCATCCAGCGAGACCTAGACAGGCTGGAGAGTTGGGCAGGGAGAAACTTAATGAAATTTAACAAGGGCAAGTGTAGAGTCTTGCATCTGGGCAGGAATAACCCCAGGAAGCAGTATAAGTTGGGTACTGATCTGTTGGAGAGCAGCGTAGGGGAAAGGGACCTGGGGGTCCTGGTGGACAGCAGGATGACCATGAGCCAGCACTGTGCCCTCGTGGCCAAGAAGGCCAATGGCATCCTGGGGTGTATTAGAAGGGGTGTGGTTAGTAGGTCGAGAGAGGTTCTCCTCCCCCTCTACTCTGCCCTGGTGAGACCGCATCTGGAGTATTGTGTCCAGTTCTGGGCCCCTCAGTTCAAGAAGGACAGGGAACTGCTGGAGAGGGTCCAGCGCAGAGCCACCAAGATGATGAAGGGAGTGGAGCATCTCCCTTATGAGGAAAGGCTGAGGGAGCTGGGTCTCTTCAGCTTAGAGAAGAGGAGACTGAGGGGTGACCTAATCAATGTTTATAAATATGTAAAGGGTGGGTGTCAGGAGGATGGAGCCAGGCTCTTCACTGTGACATCCAGTGACAGGACAAGGGGCAATGGGTGCAAGCTGGAACATAGGAGGTTCCGCTTAAATATGAGGAGAAATTTCTTCACAGTGAGGGTGACAGAGCACTGGAACAGGCTGCCCAGAGAGGTTGTGGAGTCTCGTTCTCTGGAGACATTCAAAACCCGCCTGGATGCGTTCCTGTGCAATCTGCTCTAGGTGTTCCTGCTTTGGCAGGGGGATTGGACTAGATGATCTTTCAAGGTCCCTTCCAATATCTAACATTCTGTGATTCTGTGATCCAGTTCTTCAAGTAATATTTGTTTACAGAGAGTCTAAACTAAAACTCTTGAGGAAGTAACAATTTGCAGGAGCTGCACTCTGTAACATTAGAAAATCAGGTGTCAAGCGTGTGGGCATAAAAAATGAATGAGTTTAACCAGAGGGGTCCACCTTTGAAACTCCTTGCATGGTGCTTTAACTTAGCAGATGTCACTAAACTGGCCCCTCATTAAATAGTTCTGTAGGCCTGACTTAACAAGCCACACTATAAACAGCAATCAAGTGCGTAGTCATGGACCACTGTAAAGCCATTAACACAGGGCTGTTGCTTCTTCCAGTTTTGTGGAATTAAAACATATTTATTATGGCTCATTATGCTGGCAATAATATATAATATCAGATCCTTTTTTTTTTTTTTTCTGGAAGAAATATCAGTGTATGGCAATTAAGATCAAAAACTTTTTTTTTATCCTAAATGTCAGTATTTATGAAATAATTTCATTATGAAAGGATATCCTTCTGTCTATATGCATATTCCCTTTCACAGCTGTCTAATAACTAGCTATTATACACTGAATTCAATGGTGTACACTTTTGTATGTCTGTGTGCACATATGTTTCTGTATCCTCATCATTTTAAATATTAATATTCTGTCACTATTAAAAATTTATTTTATACAAACAAGTTATTGGAAATAACAACCTGAAATAGCTATCAGCTCCATTCTTTATTTTTTCCTGGAGGAATGGAAGTTGTTGCTTCCAAGGTGAAAAATATTGGGATGTTGTTTTATTTTTTGTCTTGAGAGGATGGAAGACACATTCGGTCAATAGTCACAGGAGGTTTGCAGATGTTCAACTAAAGGCAGTATTAAGAAAGCCAGCAGATGTATTCTCTGGCAAACAGTTCAAGTTGTGACCCTTGGTTTGTCCCTCAGAAAGCAAATCTACTAAACAACGAGGTGAAAATATGGTTACATTTATCTGTAAAAGTAGGTTACTATAATCAGTACATGATTCAGCTGCAATGAGAAACAAAGCAAAATACTTTTCCTATAAGGCCATGTTCTATATGGAACTAAACAGATGAAGTCCCTAAAGCTGTCCTAGCATCACGCAAGCAAAGACAATAGGTATCTCGCAGGGGTGATTTGAAGCTAAGCTTATTCCCAAAGGAGTCCTAAAGTCCTAAATGGGTTTGAACACCTATGACTAGATAAACAAGTTAACCCCCTGAAGCCCTGTGATATTAATTCTACCCTCTGTGATTTTTAAACATTTCTTTAAATTTAAGATACACACAAGCAGGAGCTAAAGTCTTTCAAAGGTCCAAGCATTTCTACATTGCCAGAGCCAGATCTGTTGCAATGAAATAGACATTAATTTGCACCCTTACTAGTCACCTTTAGTAATTCATAATTCCCATTAGTGAAACACTTTGTAGGTGATTGTTCATGCATGCTAAAAATGCAACATTTCCTCAATTATGTGGTTACATTATTTAGTTTTTATGACATTCTTTTTTTGAGTGTGTGTTTTTTTTGTTTGTTTGTTTTTCCGTTGCTAACCCCTGAGCATGCAGCTTAGAGCTAATAAAACAAATAAATTAATTTTGCATTTTGAGAGCTAGAATTTCAGCTGGCTAATATAAACAAAATGTCTCTGGAGTTAATGGAGTTTTTAAAGTTTACACCAACTGAGACCTGACACAGAATGAGGTTACGCAATACATTCGACCAGTACAGCTTGATACTTTTGGTATGAGTACTTAATTTGGTCAAGTGAGCACAGCAGAAGTCAAACTTTCCAGTACTAATGAGGTTTTTATTTTCCTTGGACTGTGGTTACAGAATGACTTAGGAGGTTCAATGTTCTACACCTGTCTGTCTTTCCTTCTTCTTGGGCTCCTGATGAGTACTACGATCCCACAGTCAATCTTTCCCACAAGAGTTGCTTAACTCTTGGCATCTGGCTGGATGCTCAGGCTTTCCTCTATGTTCTCCAGCACTCTGGTTGGCCTCCTTGAGTACTGGGTTGTCTTGGCCATCTGCCCTGTGTTTTTTCTCTCTGTTTCAACTCTACTTGCTGCTCTGCGCTGTTCTTTTCTATAACTGCTGAGTGGTCAGGAGACCTATTTCTAGAACTTCCCTCTAGTTCGGTTTCCTAAACTGATGACCGAGTATAAGTATTTATTTCAGCTCCTGCTCAGCGTGTCCTTTGACAGGGAGCAGCCAAAGGGCAGAATGAACATATTGAGAAAAGGATGCATTATTCTCAGCTGACTCAACACTAAAATGTGGCAGCAGCAGTATTTACTATGAGTCTTCCTGGGCTTTCAAAATTTTGAGGAGATAGAAGGATAACTAGCAGAAGTCTGAAGGAGGTAAAAGTGAAATAAAAACAGATCTCTGAAGAAAGAGACTCAGACATGAAAATGCATTATGAGTATACGGATGAAGAGGAGGAAATTAAAGATAAAACCATTTTTTAAAAAGCTGGCAAATATTGAAAAAAAAAATCTCTTTAGAAATATTTTATTTAGGATTTTCCTTTGCTAGAATATACACTGATTTATGTCATAACTTCCAGTTCAGTTAAAGATGGCTTTACAAGTGGCAAAAGTTCCTGAGTATCCTGAAACTGAGGTAAGTAACAATAAAAAATGTGAATTTATAAATGATCTGAAAGTCAACACAATGAAGTAGGTCATGAACTGGACTATACCTCTAAAGTGTATGAAACATCCTAGTAGCAATCTGGGAAGCAAACAGAATGCAGTTGCACCCTTGGGAAGCAGAGCAGATTAGGCTGGGCTTGTTTTTGCCACCTATCTAAAACAGACAGAAACACAAAAGCTAATTTCAATCTCACAAACTTTTTTGAGATGAGGGTTAACTTCATTAAAGTCAGTAGAAAAAAGTATCAGCTCAGAATGGAGTGAAAAGGTAACAGAAAGTCATCTAAAAGCTTTATTAAAGATGAAGGATTCTTCAATGCTGCAGTCTGCTGTTGTCTTTGACAGCTGTCCATGCTGTATACAAAGTGATCAGCTATTGAATTAGAAATCTTCACTCATTTGTGAGGACATAAGAGTGTTTGGTAGTTATTCCTCATATAATTTTTTGGTACATCTGTAGTTTTTCTATAGCAGAACATTTATCAGAAAGGAAAGAGGAAGACCACAGAAAAGCAGGAAAGTGTTACAAAAGGGATCAAAAATTATAAGGAATGAAAGAAGCATTTGAAGTAGGAATGTGCTAGGGTGAACATGCAATGGAAGGGCTCAAAGCAGGGCCTGCAGTCATTCAATATTTGTAAAGTTAATAATTATGAGATCCATACAGAGATGTTCAGTAGCAAAAACTTACACTCAAAGCTTTCATACTGAATTTTAGTATTTGAAATTATCCATAGGAGTAATTTTGATGCCTTCATCAGCGGAACAGAGTACTCATACAAGAAAAATACCAGCTGTGGGTGTTCTCTCTAAAGTTATTTTTCACATCTTAACAAAGTTAAGAATCTTTAGGGTAAAATGCAATTGCTGCACTCAGATCCTGTTCTGCAGTGGTTCCCAGGGCAACACATCCTGCCATCGTGGCAGAACCTAAGGGGCAGAATGACACGAACGGTGGAGTGGAACGCAGAGCTCCATGGCTGTGCTTTGTGTGTGTGTCCCATGCAGGAGATGGGAACGTACTAGACCACCTTGTCCTGTTAATGCAATAGAGCAAAATGGGGGATGGAACGAAGCGAAGGTTTCATGGCCAAGCCCTGTTATTCTCTATGGTGCAATAAAATCGTATGGCTGAGCCAAGGGATCACGTCACAGCAACTGCCAACCAAAGGGGTAAATTGCATAGGAACACCAATCACCAATCGAAGTATGTATGACTAGAGTCACTCAAGCTCCACCTAAATGTAAGGGAATAAAAATGGGTTTACACAGGGGAGAAGCAGAAGACATAATCAAGAACTCCATCACAGCTCCTGGGCGGAAAATATCATCCCCCACCAACAGGCTGCCTGTTGGGTAGGAGCTCTACTCTATGCACACTAAATAGTGAATACCAATAATCAAGCTTGATCATTCTTGCAGTCAGTCCGCTGTCACTGGCAATCTCTGAACCTTATGCTGTCACGATCTATATTCTGTATAATAAAGTTTGCTTGGAATGATTAACAGTAAGAGATTTGGCTTAGTGACTCTGTCTCGTGAGGGGCTCTGAATAGGTTAGGCGAATCATCCTCCGATACAGTGGGCTGTCAGGGTGACAGGCTGACTGAGCGCATGGGGGTTGTCTTTCTTGAGCAACTGGACAGGCTGGTCAGATCTGAACAGGTTCTGTAGTTACCTACCCTTGCTCTGCTAATAGATTTGTCTTAGTGACTCTGTCCCATGAGGGGCTCTGAATAGGTTAGGCGAATCATTCTCTGATACAGCAGGCTGACTGGGCCCAAGAGGGTCATCCTTCTTGAGCAACGGGACAAGCTAGTCAGATCTGAAAGGGTTCATTGATACCCTTATTTTACCTGTGAGAGATTTGGCTTCCTTGAAGGCTAAATCATCTTTTTTTTTAAGATGACACCACCACAGCAAATTACTAGGCGTGATTCCTTCAAAATACTTTCACGCCAACAAAAGATTTCATGTTCCACGTAAATTTTATGACTTTGGAGTTTGTACTTGATCTAAGAAATAATGCTTTTAAGTCTGCTGAAAAATTTTGATAGATAGAAGATGACACACTCATACACATATATATTATATCAATATATGTATATATATTTGGTCCACAAGGTCAAATCAAATTAATCACCATCTTTCTGATGTTGGTAATTTGAACTTGTGTATTTGAACATGTGTCAAAACTAAAAAGGTTTGTTTTTTTTTTCTTAGTTGAAAACATAAATGTGTGATTTACTTTATAATATAAAACCTAGCTTGCATACTATCTTATACATCTTTGATGGATACAGTTTCAGGTAAATTCCATGTTTAATTCTTACTTTATGCACTAGGGGGTTCTCTTGCCCTCTTATTATGTAGCAGTTCCTGAATAGTTGAACTATACATTCAAGCTAGCAGGTAAAACCTTCAAGTGTGTTTCTGGTTTGCTGTTATTTTAGGTAGAGGAATTTATTCAGTATGCAAAGCTTTCACTTTACAACGGCTTTAAACTAGAAACATTTCTCTGATAGAAGGATATGTAATATTATTCTATATTTTGAGTTTATTCATTTACAGACATAAATGTTTCAAATGTTCTTGAACAGCATATGAATGATATTTATGAAAATATAAAAATATATATAAAATAAATAATTTTGACAT
>VXAV01005462.1:119425-157359 GCA_013399715.1 Alectura lathami | reverse complement strand
AATAAATAATTTTGACATAAAATATATGTAATAAATATAATTTATTTATAATAAATATATTAAAATATATTTTATATATTTGTGGATATAACTTTGCCCAAATCTCAAACAAAATTAATAATAGATTATAGATTTACACTATATTTTTAATAAAGTAAAAGACATTTGGCTAAATTAATATTACAGAGCAAATAATGTATTTTTTTTCTGTATTACTCTGATATTTCTGTGAATTTAAATGAAATGAATGCAAATTAAAAACAATGCTTTTTTTTTTTTTTTTAATGTGGAAAATTTATTCCATCAAGCTATGTGCCATAGTATTATTTTTATTCACATTTATTATACAATAAACCAGAGGTTTCTTTTGGGGGTAATAATGTCACCAGGGTTCTAGGATGCCTCTTAAGATTGAGACTAACTTCTGTTTAAAGATTGACTTCAACTTACCAGGAAGTTCTCTCTTATTTTCAAAAGAATCTGAGGGAGATGCTTTTGAGAAAGACTGGAGGAAATGGTAAAATTCAAAACACATTACATATTACAGTTTATTATACTCTTCTAATAATAACAATGGCAAGTTTTATTCAAAAATCCTGTTGAATAAAAACTCCTGAAATATTAATACACTAACTACTGAATGAAAATGTGTTGTTGTGTAATAATCTTTAAGTGAAAATAAAACTAATTTAAGTGAAGTTAAACCCACAACTGTGTTTAGTTGTCTCTGCCTACACCTTTTTCTACGCACCGAAACCTAAGGCAATTTAAGAAGCATTACAAGAAAGATTGAAGGGATAAATTAGGTATCTATGTGTAAACCAACTCAAGAGCAATCTAGCTAATACAGTAAGTAGGGCAGACAGCTATCTGTTCGACAAAATCTAGATGACTTTCACAGAATCATAGAATGGCTTGGGTTGGAAGGGACCTCAAAGATCGTCTAGCTCCAAACCCCCTGCCGTGGACAGGGCTGCCAGCCACTAGCTCACTAGATCAAACTGCCCAGGAACCCATCCAGCCTGGCCTTGAACACAGCCAGGGATGGGGCAGCCACAGCTTCTCTGGGCAGCCTGTGCCAGCACCTCACCACTCTCTCAGGGAAGAATTTCTTCCTGATGTCCAACCTAAACCTCCCCTCTTTCACTTTTAGCCCATTGCCCCTTGTCCTACCATTATCCACCTGTGTAAAAAGTCGGTCCCCCTCCTGCCTGTAAGCTCCTTTTAAGTATTGGAAGGCCGCAATGAGGTCTCCCCGGAGACTTCTCTTTTCCAAGCTAAACAATCCCAACTCCCTCAACCTTTCCTCACAGGAGAGGTGCTCCAGCCCTCTGATCATTTTGGTGGCCCTCCTCTGGACCCGCTCCAACAGCTCCACATCCCTTCTGTACTGGGGTCCCCAGGCCTGGACACAGTACTCCAGGTGAGGTCTCACAAGGGCAGAGTAGAGGGGGACGATCACCTCCCTCTCCCTGCTGGCCACCCCTCTCTTCATGCAGCCCAGGATGCCATTGGCCTTCCTGGCTGCAAGAGCGCACTGCTGGCTCATGTCCAGCTTTTCATCAATCACAACACCCAAGTCCTTCTCCGCAGGGCTGCTCTCAATGAGTTCTTCTCCCAGTCTGTACACATACCTGGGATTGCCCCGACCCAAGTGCAACACCTTGCACTTGGCCTTGATGAACCTCATCAGGTTCTCGTGGGCCCACTTTTCCAGCCTGTCCAGGTCCCTCTGGATGGCATCCCTTCCTTCACGGGTATCAACTGCACCACTCAGCTTGGTGTCATCAGCAAACTTGCTCAGGGTGCACTCGATCCCACAGTCTAAGTCGTCCATAAAGATGTTAATGAGCACCAATCCCAAGATGGAACCCTGGGGGACACTGCTTGTGACATGCACCTGGACATAGAGCCACTGACTGCAATCCTTCAGCTACGACCATCCAGCCAGTTCTTTATCCAGCAAACAGTCCATCCATCAAATTCATATCTCTCCAGTTTAGACATAAGGATGTGATGAGGGACCATGTCAAAGGCCTTGCACAAGTCCTTACTTTGTTAGGGTGAGGGCAATATTTCTCCAGACAGCACTGGCTTCTTTAATTAGACTTTCATTTTGAACACAGTGAGTGTTAGACATCCTAGAATACACACATGCAGCCTTGTGTGTGATGACTCAAGGCAAGATTCAGTTGTTCATTGTTTTTAAGGAAGAAATATTGTCTTTACCTGTCTAATTTCAGATAGAAAATAATATTAGGGGTTTAATTCAGTTGCTCAGTGACTTGTGTCATGTAAAAGAAACTTAGGGCTTTACTTATTTATAGTTATACAACAAGTGCTTTTTAACATGCCTTAGCATATGGGGTTCAAACGCCAATCTAGAAGAGCGTTGGTCTCTTTGTAGATCCTGTGGCATATCTGCAAGATTTGCACAGAAATCTTGGATGCCTACACTTTTTTTAAAGTGCTAAATAAAAATATATTTTCTTCAATGAAACTAGGAGCCAAGTCATTTAGACTTACCTTTTGTGATGTGATGCATCATGTCAAGCAGCGAGAGCATCTTTCATCCATCCCCTGTTGGGATACATAAAACCAACTTTCAGAGAACATGTGAAAGGTCCTTTGTATTCAGAAAATGGTGCACTGGAAGAAGTTTGCTGCTCTCAGAAGTATTCATCCTAACAAAGGCTGTAGAACTGAAATATCCAGGCTTGGGAAGTGGTAAGCATGAATGAGTTTAGCATAATGAAAATAATTCTGATGACATCATATCTTAAACAAATGTGGCACCTGACTACTGCTGAGCACAGCTATTGTCCATATCTGCATTTGTAGATTAAATAACTGTTGATGCAATCCAGCAAAGCTCTCCATCATTGCTAATTAACTTACCCTTGCATTTACAGACAATTGCTCCAGCTAAACTGACGTTGTAATTTGCTAAGCTAAGCTAATGCCATACAACTGTGCTTGTTGGTTCTCCTTCACCGTTTAAGAAGTCTTTGCTAGTTCCATTTCTGTCTAACTTTTTAATCTTAGCTCCTATCTAATTACTTTAAGTGTACGTTCATATGATTGCAATCACTACATTTATTATAATTTAACAAGTTACCATTTGTCACTTGATTAGCTTAATCGTGATATGTAACATTGAAAATGGTTAATGTGCTTATATCCTCTTAAAAAGATATTTCATTTCACTTGCAAAGAGGCATGATAGTTTAGAGAAAGGAAGTTACACATATGTTAACTACTTCGGCTCAGTTCACAGCAGATAATTTGATAAGCAACAGTAACCTGATCACCTGAAGTAATCTGAACATATTCTGAAACCCTAAGACACAGAACTTTCTGAGAATGTGGTTTGTACAGTAAATGTCCTCAACTCTATGCTTGGCCCCTCTCCTGAAGATTACTACCACCAAAGCAGAGACAGTTACATCTATATTGTGTGTAGACCTCTTTTGCCTCATTACAAAGTAAAGGACTTTATTTTATTTGGTATCTACATCATCAAGTTTTCTGGTGGGTTAGAAAAGAGCTTCAGAAAGCTTAAATAGCACTGGTTATGATTCAGTCATATGGGGTAGAATGTTTTCTTAAAAAAAAGAGCCATATGCAAATAATCTGTTAAAACAAGAATAAGACAACAACAACAAAAAAAAAGGTATGAACTGATCATGAGATCACAAGAAAGTGCAACTCCCTGCATATGCAGTATGGAGCATTGCACTGCTGACAGGGCAGCCTGGGAGGGACTTTCATTTTGATCAGAAAATAGACTGAGAAATAACATGTGATGTGATAGAAAACAGAATAGTAAAGTTAAATAAATAAAACAAAATCTTATTTTCTCATTTGTTTAAAGGAACAGTATTGGTGTCAAATTTCAGACATGCCCTACAAAGTCAGAATTTAGGTCATAAACCCACTGATAACTGCATGACATCGCAACCACAGGCATACCAGATTGATACAGCGAAGATACATCATTAATTTGTTTGTATATGTTTATATGTATGCACGTATGTGCATTTTAGCATTAATGAATCCACTGATGTCTGTGTATCCTGAATCCACCTATCCATCGATGTAAGGAAGGGAATTCACTAGATGAATGGATTTCATTCATCATTACCCTTCCTGTATCCAATAATATTCAACTAACATTTATCAACTATAATATCATTAAAAATCATAGAATCATAGAAGTGTTTCAGTTGGAAGGGACATTTAAAGGTCATCTAGTCCAGCACCCCTGCAATGAACAGGGACATCTACAGCTAGAGCAGGTTGCTCAGAGCCCTGTCCATACTTGAAGTAGTATGGTTTCACTGAGCTGCATGTTTATGCAATGCTCGTGATTTCATGAAAAATTTCTTTGAGATTTCTTTTTAAGGGAAACACACAAAATAAGCATTTTGTGCACAGTACATGGAGATAAATTCCTCTGAAGAAAGTGAAAAAATTGAAAGAAAATAAAAAATCATATTATTGCTGTCCATTTCCATCGGTATCATAACACATGTTTAACAGCAGTGAATACTTTTTCAATGTTTTAAGTGCTAGGTGCATAAATGAAGACATTTTTGATTTCTATAGCATTTTGTTATGCCAAAATTAATAAAGATCTACTTAACATGACCTACTTTTCTAACTGTAAAATACTGTTTACTTTCAATACTACTGACATGCAAACTGAAGTACCCTGAATTACTCTATTTGGAAGTCACCACTTTTGTGAGTACAACCAGTGTAATAGTAGGAGTATCCAAAAAAATTTAATGCACTTCAGTATTTTAAAAGTGCTCCAGTCTGGAAGCATTAAAACTAGCTAACCTGCATCCTACAACACATTTTTAAGAGTCAGTGTTTAAAAAACTTTATAAACCTAGTCTGTGATGTCTGTTATATGATCATGTGTGTGAATATGTGTGTGCCCACTCTTTATTTAACAATCATCTGTAATTTTTGTAACATACATTACAATTGGTTTTGATTATAAGCACAATGATCCAACTTCTCAGCTGGCTTAAATCACTGGAGTCAGTGGACAACCATTGGCTTCTACGGAGCTATGCTAATTTATACCTCTAGAAGACTTATCCCACTGTGTAGAAACACATTTTATTGCAACAAATTGTGTTAGCACTTAATTTGGACTAAGAACCCTTCACTGATCATGGTAAATAATTATCCTTATTGGTATCTCTTCCTAAATTTTAATCAGATGTTCTACACTTCAGGGTACATCCTAAGTCTATTGTAATTGAAGAGGTGTGTGTGAGGTTAGGTTACATTCAAATTTCTCATTTAAATTTTCTCTCAGTTCCCTACATTTCAGTAGCACTTTTATATAAAACTGCAAGGTTGTACAATATAGCATAGCACTGTTGATATTTCATCTTAGATAAAAACGATTCCATCTAATTATTTTCAAAAATTTTGTGGGAAAAAAAAAAATCACATGAAGTTTTACTTCGCAAGTGTGCAGTCATCTTGCATTTGACATGAGTGCTGCAGAAGACCTTAAATATTTCAGAAAACTTTGCAAGTTACTATTGAGAATGTGTTTGCCTAAGGAAACCATGTTCAACAAGTCCTATAAGCCCTGCAACAAAGTCTTTATACAATGAAGTAATATTTCAGATGACCAAGGAAAAAGGCAGATCTGTGAGCAATTCACAGGAAAGGAATAGCTCCCTGTCACCTGTCTTTTGGCGAGTTCAGTGCATTAGTCCAGCAGCTGTCTCCTGATCATTCTCTCTCAAAGCCGAGGTTTTTCCTTCCACAGCAGTGTTCATGTATGTAGATCATCACAGCACATAATCTTAGCATAGGACTGCACCAGAAGTGCCCATGGTCCAAACCTAGCTCAACAACCACAGATCACACATTAAAATACATTTTAAAAATATATTCAGATTGAAATGAGATATTAGGGAAAAAGTAGAAGTGACATACATTTATGCTAAATAGGGAGGGTAGCTGCCTGAATTTGTCAGGCAGAAAGTGTCACAGAAGTGGAAGTTGCTTGTACCTTACGTTAACCACTAGTATCTCAAATAATGCAAAGAGCTGTACCTATATTTAGGATATGGAACTCTAATTCTTTTGAGAGACCATCTTTTGGGATACTGAATTTTAACATGGGCAGATGGTGACAGAACAAAGGGGAACAGTTTTAAACTAAAAGGGGGGAGGAATTTCTATTAAATATGAGGAGGAAATTTTTAATTAGAGCGTGGTGAGGCAATGAAACGGGTTGCCCAGAGAAGCTGTGGACGCCCCATCCCTCAAGGTGATCAAGACCTGGTGGGCAGCCTGGTCTAGCGGGTGGCAACTGTGCCCATGGCAGGGGGTTGGAACTGGATGGTCTTTAGGGTCCCTTCCAACCCAAGACATTCTGTGATTATATGATATATCAGAGAGCACTGCAAATATGTAAGTGACATGCTGCAGATGTTCAGATTAGCTAATATTCATTGTCTTGAAAATACATGGTTACAATTATAAAAAATGTCCAGCAATCTTAAGTAGTGATCTAACAAAACAGAATGCATAGACAGCTCAGGACAGTTTCTGACTTCCTTTCATGCTAGACATCATGTTTAACATATTAAAAAGAAAAGTACTTTACTATTTTTGACTGAGAACCTGGTTACTCTCAAATTAAAAATTTAAATACATAAATAATAAAATAAAATATAAAGTAGACAATGATCAAGGAAGAAAAAGAACACATTTATGACACCATGTCAATTATTTCAGTCCTCCAGAATGCCTGTCAGATGGTGAGTTCATGAGGGACTTTTCAAAAGGCAGTAAATGATCTCAGCCATATTTTGAGAATTTAAGACATCCTCACATATTTAGATGACTTCATTTGTTCCCATAAAATGTCGGAAGAACATCTGACTGGAGCGGAAAGCCTTCTAATGCTTTTTTAGGAGTACTAGTTCAAACTCGAGAAAAACAAATGTCAGTTTGTGAGGGATCACGTTACCTTCTAAGGGTATGTATGTCCTGAAAATGGGTGAAAGCCTCAGCCACAAGAACTAAATCTTAATACTGGATAATTCCTGGAAACATGGATGAAAAATCTTTTAATTTTTCATTTAAGGAGACACATACAGAATTTTCCAAAACAGACAACTAAAAGCAGCTTTGTCATGATACACAAACTTCAGAAAAATTGATTTTCTGAACGTTTTAAAATCTGTATTTCATTTAAATTCCTGAAATTGTTAGCTACTTGTAGAAATTTGTAATTCTTCAGCATTTAATGTCAGTGTTAGCTGAATGAGATGCAGAATAACAACTTTTTAAGACATGAATTACAGCAAAATTAAATACTCAGATGTATTATAAGTATGTTTAGGAGACTTCAAAGAGATGTCCACTAAAAATGAAATGTATCAGGTATACGAACTGTGGTTCCTTGCAATCTCTACTCAGAATGACTCTTGTCAAAAATGGGAATACAAATTATCTAAGAAGAGTAGCAAATATTCGTTAACTTGGAAAGCAAACTCCCAATGTACATATTTCAAGTTTCAGTTTTTTTTTTTTTTCCTCTAGGAAAACCAGGGTTTGGAGGTTAAACAGAATGATCAGAAATATCAGGACTCTAGGAACTCCCTATCCATAATTTCTGTTCACCATGATAATTTCACCAGACAATCCACAAGCCCATTCTGTGATTTCATTAAGTTTTTTTTCCCCCCCAGTGTTCTCACTGTAGTGCTCGGTGTTCTGTATGATGCTGTACAAGATGGCTTTTCTCCTTTAAGCACCACTACATACAGCACAAAAACAAAAACACTCTTAGAAAGCATATATTCTTGCCGTGTAGAAGTAGCTAAAGTCTTTCAGATCGCTCTAAGACTTCAAGAGCAAGAAACAGTGATTTGACAAGAGCACTCAGATATTCCAGAGGAAAGTAGCCAAAGGAATCAGAATCAGATCCACATGAGGACTGCTGTTCAAGAAGTATGTTGTCCAGTAGGCTTGTCAGCCATTACAACTCAATTTAGATTGCTATCACTTCTCTAGCGAAGACTATGGGCTGCTTCCATGGACACACAACACATGAAATTAAGTTTTCAAAAGAACTTGAATGAAAACTGTATTTGCTTCAGCTCAAATCACTTATTGTTGTGCCTGCACATGAGTTATTACTGTATAACTATAACCTTGCTGTTGTGATGGTGGAATTACATCCCTACCCAATTTGCTTTGATTGATATAAGAAAAATCAAGATTGACATTGTAGGAAACAGTTCTATTGTTAAAATAATGCACAATGTGTGTCTTGCAAATGAATTGCTGTGCTTTTGCAAAATTACTCACCTTAAAAAACAGATAATAACAGAATGGAAGACAATTCGTTGGAGAAACGACACTGTTTATCTCATTGAATATATCAAGTGATAATTGTCTTAAAAGAATAAATTAGCACAAACTGGCCATAGCTAACTTTTGGCTGGAAATTAGAACAAAGACTCTAACTATCAGAGGAAAAAATTTCTGGAACAGCCTTTAAATAAGACACCCTGGGACATGGAACATAACTGTTTCCGGATGAAGTTGAATACATTTACTAGATTATATAATGGGCTTGCCTGTAATAGCCAAGAACTGAATGCAATCATAGAAGCATAGAATCATAAAGATTGGAAAAGACCTCTAAGATCATCTAGTCCAACCTAAAACCACTATGCCCACTAAATCACATCCTTAAGTGCCACATCTACACATTTCCTGGACACCTTCAGGGAAGGAGACTCTACCACCTTCCTGGGCAGCCTGTTCCAATGCCTGACCCTCTCTCAGAGAAGAAGTTTTTCCTAACATCCAACCTGAACCTCCCCTCGTGCAGCTTGAGGCTGTTACATCTCATCCTATCACTAGTTACCTGGCAGAAGAGGCCGATCCCCACCTCACTACATCCTCCTTTCAGGCAGCTGGGGAGAGCAATAAGGTCTCCCCTGAGCCTCCTCTTCTGCAGACTGAACAGCCCCAGTTCCCTCAGCTGCTCCCCATGAGCCTTGTGCTCCAGGCCCCTTCCCAACTTTGTTGCTCTTCTTTGGGCATGGTCCAGGGCCTCAAATGTCCTTCTTGTAGTGAGGGGCCCATAACTGAACACAGCACTCAAGGTGCAGCTTCACCAGTGCCGAGTACAGGGTCACCTCCCTAGTCCTGCTGGCCACACTATTTTTAATTCAAGCCAGGATGACGCTGGCCTTCTTGGCCACCTGGGCAATACTCTCCTTTAATCCTGTGTCTCAAAGGCCTTCATAATTATTATAACCAAATGTAAGCTGAAGCTCAGACGCAGTTGGGAAAACATAAACGCAGTTGGTGGATGTCATTTTGAATATAAGTATATCCTACCTTTTAGAGTACTTACATGACAGTAATAAAATTGTCAGCATAATTAATTGGAAAGGCAAAAAAAAAAAAATTAGCATTAGTTTCCTTATTTCACAGTTTTTATTTAATTTATTTTAATTTTTTGTCATTATTTATTTGTTATTATTTATTGTTTAGGGTTATTTATTTTACATATTACATGTATTGATTTTATTTATGTCAAGCGAGAAACAGTTTTAGAAGATAAAGAATTTTTAAATTCCATCAGCCTTGCAGAGAATAGTTTTGTGACATATATATGGACTGACATATCTGACATAAATATTTAGGCTACAATTTGAGAGTAAAAGTGAAGTTACCTTATCTGTAAGTACCATATTTCAGATTTGGTGATAGAACTGTTCTCATTCTTTCTGCTATTATTAAATTCAAGCCAGACACTTTATATGTTATTTCTAGTAATGCAAATTAATTTGAAGGTTTGACTATGAGTGTAATACAAGCAATTATTATTTGTGGCACTTGTAATGATCTACTTTTTCTCACGAATGTTCAGTGCTGCATTAAATATTAATAACTACATAGAATGATTTATCTGAATGAGTTGGTTCTTAGAGTTTGATCCTTTAGCTAGACCATTGAACTTTTAATTTTTGACTATTTAAATGGGTATTAAATGCCAGAGAAGATTAATTACTGAAATGTTATTCACAAATGTGTTCTGTTCCCTTAGCCTCAAAGTAACTTATAGGCAACTTTCAAGGTATCTCTGGACTACAAAGAGTCCATCTCATGCAACTTTTATGAAATCTATGCATTCCCCAAGTATATTATGAAACACTACTAACCAGTATGGAAGAACTCTGTTGCAACTGGATGTAAGTAAAACCATATTTACAGTACATGAAATAAAAATTCTTGCCTTCTTTGAAACACAGAGTATTCATGGCTTCCTTCCTCCAGCTGTACCCACAATTACAAAAGGGAAATGAAGTCTTAAAGATTGAGGGAATATGGATCTCATAGTTGCTACTGTTGAGTTGCCCAAATGACATTCTATTACTATTGTCAACATCAATTAAGTTAATAAAGAGTCCTCATGTTCACAAAGAGGAATTTCACACATCCTTTGGGGTTTGTTTTGAAAAAGTTAATGAAACTCACCATCAAGTAGCAGACTGACTGTAGCTGAGGAATCAGTAGGGCATCTCATGGTCTTGTGTTGGGGTAAAACTTCCAAAAGAGTCCTAAATCTTAGTTTTTGCAGTGACTGAATAGTTAGTGAAAATGCAAGGAAGGTCACATTCTTTTTGTTATACTAAAATTCTCTATGCACACAAGCAATAATTTAGACAGCATGTTACATCAATTTTATGAACTATCAGGATACCCCTGGCATGGACCCTTTTGCAGGCTACGACACATTTTTCAATGTGTGAAGGGTCTACAACATAGCAGAAGACCAAAGCCTCATGTCTTTGAAATCCATTCTATACAATAGGATGCAAAAGTGTCAAACTCTAAATGTCTCTGATCTATGGATGCCATCTGAAAATAAATGAATAAAAATACAGTTATACCATATATATGGTGTATATATGCTACATACCGAGCAACCTTGGACAGAAAAATTAATCCCAAAATTCAACTATTTTTTTTGGCTCATACTATTTTTCTGTGGAATGCATTAATTTTCATTGTAGTCTTCTGCTGAGGAAACAACCACTAACAATTACTGAGGCAAAATACAGCTTAAAAGAATCCTGCAAATACTTAAATCCTAAATGTGCCTTAAGTAAAAACAACCTAATATCCTGCATTTAAGATGAAAATATATTTCCCCTTTGTGAATTCTTGGCTGGAGCCAAGAACACATCTGTTATGAGGATTCTACCTCAATTTTGCGCTCAGCATTCCTGACAACAAAAGTTTTAAAAAGATCATTTAGAAATATATATCTGCAAAGATCATTGTACTGTTTTCTAGTTTATTGAAAATATTCTGTAAATCCTTTGCCTGTTATTAAGTTAAATAAGATAGAACTGAATCTGTCAGGATAATCTGAAAAAGGGATATTAGTAAGCAGAAATGTTAGAAGAATGCAACCATGTATTTTGATGAGCAGTGAGCGGTCAGTGACCCAAGAAAGAAGAAACTATAAATGATTCATGACTTTGTGAAATTCTGTAGTCTGCGTAATTTAAGACAATGAGTTCATTCTAATTAGAAGTACATATCTTCTCAAGTTTTAGCTTTTTTATTGGGTCCTGGGTTCAATAAAATCATTTTCATTTGATCCACATTGTACTATTTTAAGGACCTCTATATGGTATATTGGTTGATTTATTATTATCAGATTTGCACATTGAAAATGATTACTCTCAGAAGAATTACAATGGGATTTGATTCAGATTTAAATAAATAACAGAAGAGCCCTAGGAGATCTCAGCACATTTTGCTTCTTTTTGTGGTGCTTTCCAGATTTCTAACTTCCCAGAAAATCTTTTCCATGTCTAAAAGCATAACTTTTGAATGTGTGTCTGTTTTCGCTTCTTTTCTTCTCTTTTTCTTTTCTCCCTCACGCTCCCCTTCCTCCTAACATACAGTAATTATATAATTAACAGCCTCAGATTTCAGGAATACATGTATTCTCATGGTTAGTGGTCATTCCCATAAAGGCAGGCTAGATAAATGTTTACAAGACTAATTTGATACCTCAGAATAACCTTCTGTTTTCTGTTCCGTGTATTAAAATATCCTGGTTTTGAAAATACATCCACACACACATAAAATTATCTAAAAGTTTTCATGTCTAAGTTTAAGAACTAAACATGCACACAAAAATCCACTTAGATGCCTCAAAGTTAAACCTGCAGCAGCTTCTAATTTCCAAGTTATTCAAGTTAAGGGGGATGTAAAGAGTAGCTATGAAGTAAATGATAGAGAATATTGTTAAAAACATGATTTTGGGAAATTGTGTTTTTCTGCAATTAATACTTACTGTTGTAAGTGCCAGCATGCAGTGCAGACTCTTCCCTTAGGAAGAGAACCTCAAAACTGGCCATGATCTCCCTGACAGGCACCATCCCACATGGCCTGAGTGGACCAGGCAGAACCAGCAGCCAGTAAAGGGGCCAACTGACTGCCCCAGGACTTCTGGAGTGCAGCAAGTCAAGGCTAGGTACAGGCAAAGATGTTCCGTCATAAGCAACTAGAGATGGGGACAGAGTTGGAGCCAGGGATAAGACAGGGCTTGAGAGGCCTACCCAGAAGATGAGGTCCTGCCAGCAGCAAGGCCAGCCAGCTGGGCACAGTCACCCATGCAGCATCAGCAGGGATAGAATGGGGCTTGACTGTGTTGAAATAGGATCTGGGAACCTAGAACAGCGGGTTTCAGGTGAGGCCCATCAGGGACAATTAGGGCAAGTGGTGCTCTCAGGACCCTGGCAGTAAGACTGGATCTTTTAAGTTACAGTTGAAATGGACTGCAAAGCAATCCTTAAATTATTCACGTTATAGCTCATGTATCCCCACCTTCACCTTACCCTAACATTCAGTCAAGAGACAGCGTAACCATACAAGATCTACCAGGAACTAGGCAACAGCCTCATACCACATAGTTATAATACATCATTTTTAAAAAAGAAAAAAAAAAATCATCACTTTGACATAATCTTGCTATTATATATAAAAAGAAGTTGAGGTGAAGAATTTGTAACACAAAAAGGCACCATGAACCATTTATTAATTGGTGATCTTGTATTGTCATGATGAGAACATGTAAGAGATGTAGGCTGAATATATGGATGTGACTATTTCAACAACAGTTGAAATAATATAACACTTCTGAAACAACATGCAATAAAGAAAAGATAAAGAGCAAAAGGAAGATGAGAAAAGGAATAATTAAATGGGAAAGGTCAAAGGTAAGTTAGAAAGACGGCCTTAGATTTTAAGGAATTTTAAGTTTCATGCTTTGTGTATCACAAAAAAAAAAAGGTAATTGGCATTCAGAAGACACACATCTTGCAGTACTTAGGATATCTGTATCTAAGAACAGTCTTCTTGGTGTCCTAACAATTTTTTTCAGACTTGAATATCTTCAACCTTAGAGACTACTTCTATCTTTCAGACTTTAAAACTCACCTGCAAAACATCTGACTTGGGCAGAGGAGATATTTGATAGTGCCTCTGTTAGTGGTCTAGGCAATGGGCTCTCAGACAAGACATAGGTATTCCTCATCTCCCTGCCTTTTCCAGCCCTGCTTTTGAATGGTCTTTTGGCTCATTTCCTGAAACTAGGTAAGCTAGATGAGAAACCCTCTGCAAGTACAGGTATGAGCCAGAGTTTGAGGACTACGCCAAGAGCAGAGCAGCTGTGTACACAGCCGCTGCAAGAAATGTAGTTTTCTATGGACTTTGAATACTTTCACGGTTAGTTAGACGATGCAAAAGAGTTCTGAAAATGTTCAGAGAACCATCAATGTCAAATATTATCTTATTAATTGGTTTCCTTCTGCATTCTTAAGCTAGAAAAATTATGGCTTATTTATTATTATTATTATTAGACTCAAAGTTCTTTGTTTTTCTATACAAAATAGATCTCAGGTGTCACCTGACACATATAGGCAACATCACAACAAGGAAGATTTTACTGTAAATCTATTAAGTCTGGATACAGTGGCTAAATTGGTAGGAGATAAATTATTTAGACTGAAAGATTTATTACAGTTGAAATAGAAGGAAGAGAGTGATTAAAATATTTTAGATTCTTTGAAGTTTCAGATTCTCCAAATCCTTCAAGGTCAGTAGAGAGATGACCTAGATTAACTCCAACAGATGGCTTCCAATTCAGTAGTAGCAAAAGGGTTGCAAATATGTTTTTAAGCACAATTCTCTTAAGAGTTCTAGTCCTAATGGAGACTGAGAACAGAACAGAAAAAGAAAAAAATTGCAATCAGATTAGTAGCTGTATAGTAGTAGAATAGGTAGACTGGTGTTAGGCAGCTTTTAGGATGTATCTAGCCTGCAGAGTGCAGTTCCATGCAGAAATACTTGAGCTGTTATGAGCATGACATCATTTCAAGTGATGAACGTGATCATATTTTGTTATTTTTTTGCTAATCTTACATGTGGATAACATTATTATAATATACCAAACTTTCTCTGTTATAAACTAAATTTTCAGTTTAAAATAAATCTATCCTGAGTCACTGACATTCAGAGCACAATAAATTTGAAGACCAAATGTTTATGTGTTCCCATAGAACCTACTAAGAAGTTTAGGTAATGTTCTGTGGGTAAGTAGAAGTCAGCACTAACAGGCAACAACTGGAAAACAAAATAGTATATAATATGTGGATTCACAGGCCTTAATAGTTTTGGATTATGATTTACAGACAGCCTCTTAAAGATGCCTAAATTTAATAAGAAACAATGGGGCATTCCCTGATATAGTTACTTGCCTGGAGTATTTCTCCCTCAACACTACGTAAATTACTTCTACAAAATAATTACTGTAAACTTTGCTTATGGATATTGGATTCTTGTGAATGACATGTCATGACCATCTGAAAGTGGTGGTAAGCCTAGAAGACAATGATTATGATATGGAGAAATTGTTAACTACTTTTTTCTGTAAAAGCCATTAATTTCAAAAGTTTGAATTAACTCCCCTGAGCCTTGTTGCATCTCTTGACTAAAATAAATTTGCTTAATGTGGAAAAACTCACCTATACTTAAAGGAAAACATAGCAAATAAAGCACCTTGCTCTGACTATCACCTCCTGAGTTTATGTCACTGGCTGAAATTATCCAGCAGAAATTACTCAGAAGCCTAAAGTACTGACACTGTGCATACCTAGAGGTAACATCACAAGTCAGCCTTATGATTAAGAAACACAGTGTGGAAAAAGTTATATCAAGTAGAAGAAGATGTTTAAATTTGTGACTCAAGCAAGATTAGATTGTTTAAGACAAAATATTTAGATCACTGTTGTATGCATACTTGCCTACAGCTGTGCAGTATGATGCAAGACCAGATTGTTATGCAGACTAGACACAAACTGTAATTTTTTCATTGTTCAAAGAATGTAGTGTTTTTGTTTATTTTAGACTAACAAATTAAATAAAAGTCCAGAAAGCTCATAGAACACTGCTCTAGCAGAAGCCAGCAGACTTCAGTCATCTATAAAATGAGAAAAAAAACATTTTTCATTATAACTGTACACTTCTCTCTTATCAAAACTCCCAGCCTGTGGAAAATTGAATATGTTGGCTTTTTTATAATACTATATGAATCACTACAAATATTCTTGAAAAATGGTGTATATAGGAGATAGTGTTAATGTATAATTTTACTGTCAGAGAATAGTACACTTCTGCCATTATAGAAATGCCAGACCCATTGCAGTGATTTTGGATACATAATTCAAGATTCTGTTTATTTTCAGAAGAAAGATATTAAACATGTATTAATATTACTGTACAATTTTTAGTGACTTATGTTTACATTCTTCATGATTTGCGAAATTGTGGTGGAAGATAATCTCTGTGTGCAAGGACAAATATTTGATCCTGATTGGCTTGAGTAACAAATCTATGAACCGTTCTCCCTCTCTTATTAGGCTACTGATGACAAGAGTGGAATTAGTTGGGCTTAAACTTTAGAGATTTGCAGAAAATTAAGACAATCAAGTCCTCTAGGTTGTTCATAAAAATAATAGCTAAGCAACAATACTAATAAAACCAACACAGTAATGAACAGATTCATATCTTTACAACAGACAAATAGTCAAGACTAATTCAGTGGATCTGCTTCCACACAATGCCTACAAACACAGTGATGTGTAAACCCTTAGAAACAAAGGCCCATGCACTTTTCTCTCTTTGAACTGATGCAGAAATCTTACCTTTGATTTATTCGTATTTTACATAAACCACGCAATACTAACAATTGCCTTTCCATACTCTCACAATTGGTTTATTACTGAAGAAATAGTGGTTGCAGCAAGATGAAAAACTGTCAATAAGCCCACACCCTGCTGGACAGCTCCAAATTAATCATATAGTTCATTACAAAAACAGCATTTCCCTTCTTTTCCAGATGACAGTGATTATAGTCAGCCATGGAAAAGTTTCTGCAGATGAAGTGCCTGAAGGAGAGCACTAATCTGACTCTTTTGAAAGAGCAATGCTTTCCTTTCCCAGAGGCTACAAAACACCATAAAAGAATGTTCTCCTTGGCATCCCCCCATCTCCTCCCCCCCTTTCCCAACATACACTTCTCAATTTATTGAACAGCTTCAGAGCCTGAACTGCAGAACTTAACTCCTGCATATCTGAGATGAAGGGGATTCAACCTGATTAGCCTGACTTTCGTTCAAATCTCTTTGTTCTTTTCCATCTTACATTGAAAAAGCAAAGAAAGGAACAGAAGGGGGGGAAAAAAGCACACAAGCAGCAGTGAATGGATAATCTACTTCTTCAAAATTGCCTATTTTCTAAGGTGCTTAACCCATGAAGTGACACAGAATAAGACAAAAAGGAAGACTTTTCAGGAGGGATAACCTACAATGTGGTTAATGAAGGCCAAGAGGTTGCACTAGGCTTACTGGTGGTCTTTTAGTTATAAATGACAGAAAAATAGGATAAATGCTTAGCATGAATCTAAAAAAAAAAGTAATGTATTTACTTATCAAGAGCCACTATACTCTTTCTTGCACATAACAGGGGAAATAGCAACAACAAAATAGCATGAGAGGTCCTGGGTGCTCTCTACACATAAATCGCTATTTGCCTTGGGGAAGGGAGGAAAGGGTTACGCATCTGTGCAGAATATAGTACCTTGACCTTTGCAGTAATGTCTCTGGGTAGAGATTCATAAATAAGAGAAAGAGCGTGAAAGTGTATGGTATCTCTGTCATTAGGTTTCATGATGTTTGATGTTCTCACAAAAGATGTGGAAAGGTTCCTCAAAATTAGTGTAAGATCATGCTGCACTAAGTGTTTAACAAGAATTTCAGCAAAAGATTGACCTCAACCAATGAAGTCTAACATGGAGATATTCCATTTAAATGCTCAGTCCGTTTGTTGTCCTGATAACAGCTAATGAATCTCTTTAGGAATACACAGATGTCTGTTCAATGAGGAGGCAAGTCTCCATCCCTGGTGATACAACCAGCAAAGGCCATAAAGACTTTCTCATTGTCTAGGTTTTGCAAGATACATGCATGTATACATCTAGTATATATATCTGAACATGTACAGATGTCTATCTAGTATATATATTAATCTATTTATATGTATATAGCTATATACATATAAAGTAAATATAAAGGGATTTTTTACAAAGCAGGGTGTATTCTCAAAAAATCCCAAAGGTATAATTTAAAGAAGTGCTTTCTCTTTATTCCACAGTTTTTAATGATTTTTTTTCCTTGGTATCTAAATCACTGTTTTGTTTCTTATTATGAAATACAGGAACAATCTTATTCTGTATCGGTATTTGATAAACAAATCGATGCAGTAGACATATGTTACTCTTCAAAAGCAGCAGAAATGTAAACATCTGCTCTAAATCCCCAAATGAAATGTTTTCCTTGGGGACATTTAAGTTTTAATTTCCTGATATATCATCTTTTGTGTCTCAGTCTTCTTGTGGGAAATTCTGAAATCATTATTCTGAGTAAGAATAATTAAAAGTAAGAACTCAAAAGCAATTATTAAAAAAAAAGATACACTTATATAAGTTGCTTACAAAATACGCAGGCCATGTGATCACAGCTAGATAAGGCATGGTTAAAAAATTGGCTACAGTTATTCATTAATTTTCCACATAGGTGTTAAGAAGTTTTATACTTGTACATTTATTTTATTTTATTTTATTTTATTTTATTTTATTTTATTTTATTTTATTTTTGAGGATTAGTGAAGATGACTAAGGACTGGATAAAATAGGTTTGTATTGTTTCGAAAATAGATTTAATACCTTGGTGCAAATGTATTTAGTGGAACTACAGTAAAAGGGTAGGGTGTCAGATAGCTTGAATTTATAATCAATTCATTATTATGGATAATAGAATCAATCATAGAATCAAAGAATCACAGAAACATAGAATCATAGAATTTTAGAATGGTGTATGTTGAAAAGGACCATAAAGATCATCCAGTTCCAACCCCACTGCTGCTGGCAGGCTTGCCACACATTAGATCAAGTTGCCCAGTGCCCCATCCAACCTGACCTTGAATGCCTCCAGGGATGGGGCATCCACAGCTTCTTTGGTCATCCTGTTCCATCGCCTCACCACCCTCTTGGTGGAGAATTTCCTCCTAACTTCTAACCTAAATCTCCCCTCTTTTAGCTTAAAACCATTCCCCCTTGTCCTATCACTGTCAGACCATGTAAAAAGTTGGTCTACGTCCTGTTTAAAAGCTCCCTTCAAGTACTGGAAGGCCCCAGTGAGGTTTCCCCAGGGCCTTCTCTTCTCCAAGCTAAACAAGTCCAGCTCCCTCAATCTGTCTTCATAGCAGAGGTGCTCTAGCCCTATGATCAGCTTCGTGGCTCTCCTTTGGACCTGCTCCTACAGCTCTATGTCTTTCTTGTGCTGGGGCCCCAGGCTTGGATGCAGTACTCCAGATGGGGCCTCACAAGGGCAGAACAGAGGCGGACAACCAACCTCCCTCACCCTTCTGGCCACCCCTCTTTTAATGCAGCCCAGGATACAGTTGGCCTTCTGGGCTGCAAGCACACACTGCTGGCTCATGTCAAGCCTTTTGTCCACTAGAACCCCCAAGTCCTTCCCCGCAGAGCTGCTCTCAATGAGTTCTTCTCTCAGTCTATACACAGTTGGGATTGCTACAATCCACGTGCAACACCTTGCACTTGGCCTTGTTCAGTCTCATCAGGTTCCTGTGGGCCCACTTTTCAAGCTTGACCAGGTACCTTTGGATGGCATCCCCTCCTTCTGTCGTATCAACTGCAGCACTCAGGTTGGTGTTGTTTGTAAACTTGCCGAGAGTGCACTCAATCCCACTGTATTGGTCATTGATGAAGATGTTAAAGAGCACCGGTCCCAAGACGGACCCCCTGGGGACACCACTCATCGCCAGTCTCCACCTGGACATAAAGCTGTTGATCACAACCATGAGGTTGTGACCATCCAACCAGTTCTTTATTCACCAAATAGTCAACTCTTCAAATCCATCTCTCTCCAATTTCGAGATAACGTGGTGTGGGACAATATCAAAGGCTTTGCAGAAGTCCAGGTAGACAACATTTATTGCCTGTCCTTTGTCCACGGATGTCCTCACTCCACCATAGAAGGACGCCAGATTGGTCAGAGAAGAGCTGCCATTGGTGAAGTTATGCTGGCTGTTCTGGAACACCTCATCTTGCACTGTGCCTGAAGATAGAATCATTGAACATAGGAACATAGAATTATCAAGTTTGGAAAAGACCTCTAAGATCATCTAGTCCAACCATCTAACTACCACCAAGATTACCCACTAAAGCATGTCCCTTAGTTCCACATCCAGACGTACCTTGAACACCTCCAGGGATGGTGACTCAATCACCTCCTTGGGTAGCCAGTTCCAGTACCTGACCACTCTCTCAGAGAAAAAGTTTTTCCTCATATCTAACCTGAACTTCCCCTGATGCAACACGAGGCCATTCCCTCTAGTCCTATCGCTAGCTACATGGGAGAAGAGGCTGACCCCCACCTCACCACAACCGGCAACAAGGTCTCCTCTGAGCCTCCTCTTCTCCAGACTGAACAATCCCAGCTCCCTCAGCAGCTCCTCACAAGACTTGTGCTCCAGACCCCTCACCAGCTTTGTTGCCCTTCTTTGGAGACTCTCCAGGGCCTCAATGTCCTTCTTGTAGTGAGGGGCCCATAACTGAACACAGCACTTGCACTGCAGCCTCACCAGTGCTGAGTAGAGGCGGACGATCATATCCCTAGTCCTGCTGGCCACACTATTTCTAATACAAGCTAGGATCATTGGCCTTCTTGGCCACCTGGGCACACTGCAGGCTCATGTTCAGCCATTTCTCAACTAACACCCCCAGGTCCTTTTCCTCCACACAGATTTCCAGCCTCTCTGCCCCAAGCCTGTAAGCATTGCCTAGCATTGTTGTGACCAAAGTGCAGGACCCAGCACTTGGTCTTGTTGAACCTCATCTCATTGGCCTCAGACCAGCAACCCAGCCTGTCTAGATCTCTCTGTAGGGCCTTCCTTCCTTTAAGCAGATCAACACCTCCTCCCAACTTGCTGTCATCTGCAAACTTCCTGAGGGTGCACTCAATCCTCTCATCCAGATAGCTTCCAGGAGGATCCGTTCCATGATCTTCCCAGACACATAGGTAAGGTTCACTGGCCTGCAGTTTTCTCTAATCTTCCTTTCTACCATTCTTAAAAATGTGAATTTCCTTTTTCCAGTCACTGGGGACTTCACCTGATGGATGTGACTTTTAGAGTATGTTTGGGAGTGGCTTGGAAACTGCATCAGCCAGTTCCTTAAGGACCCTGGGATGTATGTCATCTGGCCCCATAGACTTGTGCTATCCATTTTCATCAGGGGGTCTCAGACATGCTCTTCTCCTACATTTGGAGGGATTTTGCTCCCTTAGCCCCCACCTAGATATTCAGGGATATGAGAGATGTAGGCACTAAGGATGCCATTCCTAATCAGCAAATGACAGAATGGAAGCATTGAATGATTGACTTTGGAACAGTGGGAATAACTGTTTTGTTTTGTTTTTCTGGTATCTTTCCCCAGGAAACTGTCTTTGACACTGCGATTGTTTTTATGTGGTTAAAATTGTCTTTCCTTGGAAACCTGCTTAAGAAAAGAAACAAGTTTGAAGACACTGGCAAGAGATGTCACTATGTGAAGCCGGTAAAAGTAGATCAGAATAGGCAGACTTCTCAGCAAGGTTTGACCTAGAAGGATATGTACTAATTAAAGTTAACTTTATTAGTTACTACATGAATATTGTACACTTTTGCAAATAAGGCTTTTTGTAAGATACAAATTCCACTGTGCCATCAATTCTGTTAAAAATGTTTATAAAGCAATCAGGCAGAAATAGAACAGGATAAAATTTTGACTTTAAAAAGAGTGGGCAATTTTGTTATTGATTTTGGTGTAGCAAAAAAGTGCTTAGCATCTTTTTTTTTTTTTTTTTTAATCCTGACATTTAACAATAACTGACATGCTAAGCAAGTTTCTGTATGCACCACATCGTTTAACTGTTCTTCCTTCCTAAGACACTAAAGAATATAGAGTACATCGAACCAAAATGCGAATTAAACTGAGTGCTGGAAGAAGTGTTGAACATAGTTATTTGATTTAGGGAAGCATGAAGTGGAATCAGTTGAAAGGGCTTAATAAGATTTGTTTGTGTGTATAACTATGAGATTACATCTGTCATTCATTACAGTATGTTTCAGTACTGAATATTGAGCTATCCTAATCTAAACACTGAGACTAATTCTTGGTATGTTACTGAAAGTAATAGCATGATTTTTTGTTTTGCTAGTACATTCACTCATATTTTTCTATTTTAATATTTAGAATAAGATTAATTACAAGACCCCCTAGAAACACATAAGATTATGCTCCCTCTTTTGCAAGCTGTACTTCATGGAGAAGACTCAACAAGTCTACAGATGTTAAATCAGTGGATGGAGTTCAAGGACTGACGTGAAAAAGATTATACATATTTCAAAGAATTAGACAAATATTACTTTTGAATGAAAGTTGAGATTCTACTTATATCTGTACTTTATGAATACTGCTGGCTGTATAGATTTCCTCATGTAATGAATTGAATAATTTGATAATTCTTCTTTGTTTTTCATTCAACTTATCTGCTGCATGCATAACTACTTAGTATATTTGGTTTTGTGATCCAGCTAGATCAGCGTAATTAAAACAGTAGATCTGGAAATAGACATCTGCCTAAAAGGATTTGTTGCAGCCTCGTTGAACTTACAGGGTCCAATTTATTTTAAGATGTACATCTGGACCCTGTTGCTGAAATAGGACATACTGTATTTTACAAACAGCACCAAAGAGCACCCAAGTGATCTCTTACATATTTTGCTGATGCATTTACACAGTGTGCAGCTGTTGTGGTATTCTTCCAAGATATTCCCCTTATTTGTGCCTATGCTTTTTTTTTGTTGTGAATTGAAATGATTCTACTGCTAATTCCAGATTATATCATTATTAAATATGAGTCCTTAAATAGGAGAGAAGGAATGCCCGGGATTAGCATTCCTTCTGATAGATCAGCAGTTCTATCTGAGAAAGAAATGCAACAAAATTATGAGAGTCATACATTTCTGCTACATAAATTCTAATAATTTGATTTGTCAAAAGAAAGCAAAACCAAATAGATGCATGCTGTTTGACACAAAATATCTGTCTGGTATATTACCAACGTGTAGAGTTATGCATGTCAGATATTGAAATAACAGATCTTTTTGTTTCTGAAGTTTCCAAAAGAACAGCAATTTTTCAAACATGCACTCTAATGATTTCTCTCATCTAACTTCATATGCTTCTTTCCTTCTTTTTGTCTAAAAAATTCTTAGTATTCTTAGTATTTTTAGTATGCTATGTCAGCAAGAAAGAAAATAGAAAACTAACAAATTGAAGAAATGTTTTCCTTTTTTAGGCATACAGTACAAAAGTAGGTTTAAACTCATGCTAAGTTCATACTAGAAACAAAATGAACAACAATAAAATAACTTTGGGAAATAGATGCCCAAGTTGTTTTGCTTCAGCTTAAAATTTTTAAATTAATATTAATATGTAATGTTGATACATGTAGAGATATTTATGATACACAATAGTTACAATATTAAACATTATATGTGTAAGTAATGCTGATATTTAATGGAGGCTTCTTCTTCTGTTGAAAACTTACACCATTGGCTGCAGAAGTGCTTGCGTCTTGTCTCCTAGACTGCAATTTTTTGTGTACAATAACATCTATTGAATTCCCTAATATATATAGAATAAATGTCTGAATATTTTTTGCTGAGTATATATCTTGTTATATATATATGTAGTATATAGATGGGGAGAAGTTGATTGAAAAAAAATCTGAAGGAGAAATTAATAATAATGTGCTATTAGAATTCCAAGACTAAAAGCAAAGAAGAAAAGAAACATCACCATCACCATTGTAGAAAGGTCAGCAGGTTTTGAAGCTGTATAGATAAACAAATCATTTGGTTAAAAGGTCAGCTGATACACAAAGGTGTATTAACTTCATAAATACAGTATAAAGAAATAGCAATTATGTAAACTCAGCACTACAGGACAGATTCATTTATGCTTTTACATTGCATTGAAATCATGTGAATAATGAAATCATCTTAGGTTTTCTTTGCTGTCCAAACTGAATTAGAAATGCTTCAGACAGGAGGATGATTTTCTTCTTACTGTTTTTAGCAGTGAAAATTCTGGATCAAATATAGCAATGCTGTCATACATTTGAGCTGCATACATAATGCAGCTTGATCTGCTTGAGGTTTTTTTTGTGTCCCATCAGTAGCTTTGATTTTTCAGATGCCCATTCAGGAAGAGTTTTCTGTTCTAATGAAGCAGATATTGGTATGAAAAGGAAGCAGCTTTTCGTTATGTTAGATTTTATTTCATATGCTTGTGGCTACAGCATAACCCTTAAATGCCCACAAGCCTATGCACAGAAGTTGCGTATAACCATATGAAGACCCCCCTTTTCCATTCTGGGGCAGAATGCTCATCTCATTCTCTCAGAGGAGGCTGACGAGAAGGATTTAGGGCCTAACTTCATTGCAAAACTTCTTACATTTCCCTTGTCTCCTCTTCTCTGAATTCATGCCTTGCAGTGATAGAAATATCAAAGTGCAGAAAGAAGACAAACACCACCAGGAATGTAAGTAGGAATAGAGGCATAGAGTAGCTCACTTAACTGATGCCACTGAGCATACTTTCACCTGGCTAAGATATGTACAGCTGTACAGAGCAATTTGACACAAGTGGTTTCAGAGAATTCAAAGAAATTCAGCAACATCAGCCTCTACATCAGGGCTCGATGTGATGTCAAAACATTTTTCCCTTTGTTATTGAAACACAACAACAACAACAACAAAAAAAACACAAAAGGTTTCTATTTCACAACAATGCCAAAACATTTATATGAAGATCTTTATGCAATGGTCAGAAGAATTTCATAGCTGTTACATTATTAGAAAGCTCTGGAAGAGATGTGCTTGGAGATACAAATCGCTTTAGATCAGAAGGGCAAGGACAACTCTGGGAACGTTAGGCAAAACTGAGTTAACTAATGGTATTGTCCTAATGGTGTTAGTTGAGAAATATCTAAAAATAAAGTATTTTACTTCTGTTTATTTTACCAGGAAATGACTATTATACATTTAGGCTGGGGGAAAAAANTGGGGAAAAAAAAAAAAAAAAAAAAAAACATGAAAACAAGCAAAGGAGGTGCAAGTCTCTAATTTCCACACAAAATGCTTTAAAGAAGTAAATACCAATAATCCTTTAATGTAGTTACATTGGTTCAGAAACAGAAACATCCCCAAATATGGTAACTCCTCCATGTAGGCTTAACCATACTCCTGTACAGTTAAGAAGACTTTCAGTGCAGATCTTCGTGTATGCATGTGACACTGGATCTTTAGGCTATTATAATCTATATCAACAATCTATCTGGCCAAATACTTAGTGTGAGTTTCACTGCACTCCCTAAAACTGAACTTTTTCAGAATTTCTGACATGCAAGTCCTAATAAGAGAGTTATTTGAGAAACTGAAATAGAGACATAATTTAGCAACTAATAATCAATCGCTCCTGTTTTAATCACACAAAGAAATTAAAATACATGTGTATTTTAATCATACACATGAAAACACAGTGAAGCCATAAGAAAACTATTTTTCAAACAGATTCTTCAAATTTTCAGTTGTTTACTACTTATTGTTGTAACAAAAGGACATATCAGTTTCAGAAGGGAACCTCAAAAATAGGCACAAACACAATAAAAAATTGGTGAATAAAAATAGGTAATGTTTACTTTTTTTTTTTTTTTTTCCCCCTTTCTTGTTTCAAACAGTTCTGAGAGGTTTAATTTCAGGACAGGAAAAACTTCACTTTAGACTAAATGAATCCCTTTTGGCATTTGAATTCAGCAGCTTAAGCACTTCCTATAATTAAGTCCAAAGAAATACTTATTTTAGGCTTAAATAAATCCCCTTGGAGCTGTCAATGAATGCTAACTTCTCTGGGCTCCAGAGAGATGTAGGGATCCAGGGATTTCTCTTAAGTGCCTCGTTACCCATTAGCTTGCAAAATACATTTATTTTCAATACCTGTAATATGATATTGAGTTTTAAGAGACTGAAAAATCAGTTCAGAATCCAGCAGGAATGTCCCCTTATGAAACTTAATATGAAAATAACTTCAATCCCTGGACTTTTTTTTTCTGTCGGAGTGCAAGCTAACATGAAACACCATACAGGAAGCCTTTTTCTTTCTGCTTTTTAAGCTCCCCACCCCCATCTTTGAAAACAATGTACAAAAAGGGACTCTTCTGCTGCCTGCAAGAGGTGTCTAATTACTAGCTGGAAACTCCATTCATCACCCAGGTGTTAGAAAGCAGCCCTCTAATAACAGGCCATTGCACTCCAGTGAACTTGCCCTGCAGGGAATTGGACTGTTCAAGGCCAAGCCTAGCTAAACCTGTTCACAATCATATGGAGGAGGTGTATAGTTTTGTTTTATAACAGTCCTCCCTTAATTCTTGTTTTCCCTCCACTATCCCCACAGAGATTTATGTTAAAAAAATTATTTGCAGCAAGAAGTAGATGCCTTCAGCCACCTGTCCAGCAATTCTTTTTGGCATAGAAAGTAATTGTTGGATCTCCTGCACAGTGCGCATGAGCAGCTATCGCAAATTAATGTGGAAAATGTAGAAAAAGGAAAAGAAGAAAAAATATCCAAAAAGTAATTCCATAACTAGAAGTATTAAAAAAAAAAAATTATTAGAAGTGACCTGAACATATGAAAATCTATATATATTTGTTTCAGACAACACTACAAAACATGTTATTTAGACCCCTCCTCCCCTCCCCTCCCCTCCAGAGGGTCCCGAGGAGGGCCACAAAGATGGTCAGAGGGCTGGAGCACCTCCCCTATGAAGGCAGGCTGAGAGAGTTGGGGTTGTTCAGCCTGGAGAAGAGAAGGCTCCGGTGGGGCCTGGTAGCAGCCTTCCAGTACCTGAAGGGGGCCTACAGGAGAGCTGGGGTGGGACTCTTTAGAAGGGCATGTAGTGACAGGATGAGGGATAATGGCTGTAAACTGGAAGAGGGGAGATTTAGGCTAGATATTAGGATGGAATTCTTTACTGTGAGCGTGGTGAGACACTGGAAGAGGTTGCCCAGAGAGGTTGTGGATGCCCCCTCCCTGGACGTGTTCCAGGCCAGGCTGGATGGGGCTCTGAGCAACCTGGTCTAGTGGGAGGTGTCCCTGCCCATGGCAGAGGGGTTGGAACTAAATGATCTTTAAGGTCCCTTCCAACCATTCTATGATTCTAGGTTTCCTGCTGTCCATTAATCATTTATAAATTACAAACATCCTTCTTCATGGGACTTTGATATTTACTTTCAATTTTCCTTATTTTCAATCAGATTATTTTCTGATCATTTTACAAAAAGTATTTGTTGCTTCTGAATACAACAGTTTTTTGAAAAGTTTAATGTGAAAAGTTCTTATAAACTATTCTACTAAAAAAAAAAAAAAAAAAAAAGGTTAAATAAACTCTTGTTTTTCTTACTTTCGCAGTAACTGCACCCTAAGTTTATGTTTACGTGTTTTCTTATCACCAGCTTTCCCAGGCCTTTACTTCCTTTGTGATGAGATGCCTTTTCAACCAGTTTTTCTCCAAACTCCCATGATGATAGAGAATCATTCTTTCAGTTCCCTTGAAAGGAATGATGTCCTTTTGAACCATCTGCTGACAAGATATGATATTATATCTTTGATTCTCTTTTATTCTTCTTTCCTCCCAAAAGAAATAAAGTGTCTGTACTATCAAAAAAAAATGAATGAGTAGCTACTTTTTTTTTTTTTTGTCTGTGTCATTACACTTTGTCCATTCCAGAAGAGGAGGCTTAACTGGAATTGCTACAAAGAAACAGACAAACAAACAAACCAAACAAAAATATAACCAGGATGCACACCAGAATATCTAAGTCATTTTTCTGGAGGTTATCTTCAGGCTGGAAGATTTTAAAAACATATGTAGAAATTTATAAGGATAACAGCTTTCCTCGAAATAATCTTTGAGTAATGCAGCAATCCTAAGCAAACATTAGAGCATTATACCACATCTTGTTTTAGTTACTAACTGACTATCATAGGGAAATCAGGTTAGTCACTTCAAGCCGTTCATACTTTTGAATTGATGGTATCTTGTAGCTCTGAGCTTCATTATTTTGTGTTCTTTTATATATATATATTAACATGTTACTGGATGAATATTACTGAATATCACTAGATTCTTTTGAGGAAGAATCATAAGAAATATATTTGCCATGCCTTCAAAAATCATATCTAATTTTGACCTGACATGATCCTTTATATCTATTTCTGACAGTATTCCAGTGATGTAAACAACACAACGTTCTAAAGTAGTACACGTCTGGGGCTTTACTTCTGTTACCTTTATAAAATTTTCCTGATACCTAGCCTGATCATTTTGCTAAGAAGAACTCTAACCAAAAAAAAATATATATAGTAATTAATTACTGCTTTTATCTGCCATGGTCATGGAAAACAGATTATTTTTTAGAACATTCTTTTACACATTTGAAGGATGTTATCATGACCTCTGTACTATTTCTTCAACACTATTTCTTCCATTCATTCCTCACACATCACATTTTCTGAACTTGTGGATATCTTTGTTGCTCTCATTATGACACTGTAGGCCCCAGACAGTGATTCTGAGGTACCTCGTCTTGAACTTGGTACTCCAGCTGATATTTCCATATTGCTCAATAGACCAGATGGAACACTGAATGTATTAAAGACTTTATTCCTATTTACACATCTGAATATGATTGCCTTTCTCATAATAATATGGTACAATGAAATTGTTGTCCACTATAATCTCAGAGCCTTTTCCTAGAAACTGTTCTTAAACATTTTTTCTCAGCTTCCATTTGTCCAATTAATTATTCTTGCTCTATGATACCCCCTGTGAAATATCACTCTGAGTTCTTCTCAAATAATGTCACTGGTAAGTTAAGACTTTTGAAATCTAGTCCAATTCTTCATTTTGACAATCACAGATGGTCATTTTTCAGTCAAATTAGGATTTTAAAGACCTCTGTTGCACATCTCTCGTAGTTGGTTATTGCTGAAGATTCCACTTCTCTTTTTTACATTGTTTACATTGTCTTCATCCGCAAGTCAGTCCATATCACTAATTAGCCAGTTGACCTTCAGTGTACTTTTTCTTGTTCTACTGTATAATCTGTTCAGTCAGATGATGAAACGTCACTAGGCTAATATACGTTTTTAAGCAACATCTTTTTGAATCAAGGGTGTAGTTCTGTTACTTTCCAAAGAATAATTTATAAAGCAAGTGCAAACATCAGAATGAAGCTGTATAAGAATCAACATATTGTTACAGGATAAATATTTCAAAACCATAATCTTTCAATAGTGTGTTATCATAGCAGTTTCATCATGATCAATTTTATGCAGCACCTTCAGTTCAGAAAGAAGACAGCTGCATTCTGTTATCGAAACACTCTTTGCATACCTGTTTTTGTCTGGGTTCCTGGTTTATTGTGTGGGACATAAAACACCTTTTGTTCTGAAGAATGTTTACACACATTTTATAGATATGATAGTGAAAAGTTATTTAAATTGCTCGTGCAATCATCAATTCAAGTCTCACAGTGTAAAACTAGGTCTATCTGCCAATTCATATATTTCTGTTTGTTTTCACCTTATTATGAGCTTGATCCAGAACTCACTAAAATCTTCAGCTTCATTTAACAAATTTTTGTCTGCATTTCAGTGCTTTGTAGAAAGCCTTCGGCTCTATTGCTTGCTTGTTCTAGACAGATTGTTGAATTCTAATGGGATGTCATGAACTTCACAAAGTCTTCAGGCTTCCGATGTTGAACTGTTTTAACAGCAAGGACTTGGCCCTCACCATTAAAAACTTACTACACCATGGCAGGTTAGTCATTATTCTGTGCATCATACACTATTTTTGTCTTGTTGGCAGTTATGCACACTGATGAAATTTCAAATGACAGGAAGTAATTTCAGCTGAACTCAGGCTATTCGGTGTTTTGATTGGAAAGTAATACTGGTAATAAAGCACCATGCTAACTCAAAATATGAATTATTGTGTATTTTTATTGTTAATTAAGCAATAGGTTTAAAGTTAGTTGCTAATGTAATATTTTAGCATACAAAAATAACATAGGACAAAAATGTTCTTGAATTCAATTGGGAATTGAGCAACAGTTTGTGTGTGTATATAAATAACCAAATGCATGTAAATGAAAGCATGGTTTTTAACTAGGAAAAAAAGATATCAAGGAAGAAATAGATTTTTTTTTTCCCATAAGCGAGGCATGCCAGGTGCTATAAAATTCTTTACTACAAATTGCTCAATGACTTGGCATTATTTGTTTCAATATGAACGTACTAGTGCAATATAAGTATAAAAATAAAACTAGAGGTAGACAGAGATACCTTCTTTTTTCATTATTATGTGAAAACACTATCCCTCCAAGGAACAGAACTCAGCTCACATGTTTTAATGTCTAAGATTGAACATCAACATCTACAACAATGGCATTGCGCTCACTGGACCATCAGTAGAGGAACATAGTTTGTCGATCACCAAACCTAAGGTCTGAGACAGTTAAGTTCAGTTACTTGTTTCCTTCCACTGAGTATATGAAAAACCACTGTGATGAGCTCACTGAAATGTTTGTATTCTACAAATCTATAATAAAGAGAGAAATGTTCCACTCAAAAATTTGAAGAGAACTAGGAGTTTTTAAGATACTAATTATTTCTGTATCTGTCTCAAATCAGCAGTCCTGACAGAGTATTTGATTAGTCTTGATCTTGTAAGGTTTTTGAGCAAGTACTTGACCCATGAGCATGTGAACAGACCCAATAGCCTCACTTGTAATTATATTCAATGGAATTATTTAAATACTCAAGGCTGGGATTAGGTAGTAGTTATGTAGGCATCAGGGCTCTTATCATCTTATCTGTGAGTCAAGTGTCATAAATGATATGGTCTCTATACACTGAAACATGATATGCAATGTCACCTAAACCTATCTAAAGTAATTCAGTAGACTTCTGTCATTTCAGTTCTGAAAGGTACTAAAAGTCCAAGTACTGATGTCTTTATGAGGAAAGAATTTGGTAGATTTCGCTTGTCATAAGGTTTGCCAATCTATCACTGCTTAAATGAGGCAAGCCTTTTTAACGCTGAGATAATTTACTAAACCTCAAACTATCCTAAACCAGACTCTGAAGTTCTTTAAGTCTGCTCATTACTACTTTAGATCTTAATTGGACTGACTTCACTATTGTTATCTCTTTATACAATTTTGCATAAATATTTTTAATTGTGATATAAAATATATTTTTCTTTAAAGAGTACTGCTATTTTGTGACCTCTGACCTTCAAATCTATTGCGGAGAGAAATTTAATAGAGAAATATAGTTGCTTCATCTCAAAGAAAATCCATGGTATGTTAATGATACAAATTATTAACAAGACTTTCCTAATGTTAGAAATTGCCAATGTGAATTATCAACACATATTAGATAACATATAAAATGTCTGTGAATGTAATATTCTATGCTATTATTATACCACTTTCAAAACACTGTCATGCTCTCATTCACACTGAGTGGTCACTATAAACCCATGTCCACTTGATGTTACTTATGTGTCCATAACTATAAAGAAGTGTCATATGTATTAAAGTGATGAAGATTACATAAAATACTGTAGAAGGTCTCTTGTGGAGCACAAGAAATTAAAAACAAACCAAAACAAAAACACTGAGTTTGTGGTGTGATGTGACTGAGGAGAGAGAATCTATTGTTTCCAGTGGTGGTAAATCAGGTGACATTCCCTAAGGATTTTATTTTACACCCACAAATGTCTGCCTGTGAAAACAAGCTCATTTCCTTTCCATTCCACATGCTACTCACCCTGATGTCAGAGCAGTGAGGATATTGTTGATCAGGAAAACTACTGAGAGTGAGTGTTATTAGAGCTTCTATTGTTACAGTTAAATTGATTTTATAGTTACAATAAACCTGATCTTCCTTTGGAAAACAAAGAAAATTCATCATGCAATAAGTCTGATAAACAGTTAACTATCCTGTTCTTAGTTCAGTACTTCAGTCCATGAAAGTACAGTCTTTTTACAGAGATCTGTTCCTCAATTAACATTTTTTTACTGTTTATTTTTTTTCCTTTCCCGAGGGGAAAAACAAACAAACAAACAAAAGAAACCTTTTCAAAATATGATAACATTTCATCTTTATCACACTGGTGTGACTCAGCTTACTTTCATTATTGAAATGCTGTTTGGAGAATATAGTTCTGAAAATTTTAATAAGGTTGGGAGAGTAATGATAATTTCCTTCTTAATTTCAAAGAAGCTTAAAACCTAGAATACAAAAGACTGATGGCAGCAGAAACTTCAGATAGATCGCAGCACCCTAAAGCCTAGACACATTTTTTTCTGTTATCCTCAGTTAGAAATTTTGAGGACACTATGGAATAAAGTAATTAAATTTAGCAGTTGAAATGTCATAGAATAAGTCCAAAGACATAATGAGGTAAAAAATACTTTTTTACTTTTTGGTCACTATATTTCTTCACAACAGAACTTTAATTTTAGAACTATTGGGTACTGACCTGTTGGAGAGCAGCGTAGGGGAAAGGGACCTGGGGGTCCTGGTGGACAGCAGGATGACCATGAGCCAGCACTGTGCCCTCGTGGCCAAGAAAGCCAATGGCATCCTGGGGTGTATTAGAAGGGGTGTGGTTAGTAGGTCGAGAGAGGTTCTCCTCCACCTCTACTCTGCCCTGGTGAGACCGCATCTGGAGTATTGTGTCCAGTTCTGGGCCTCTCAGTTCAAGAAGGACAGGGAACTGCTGGAGAGGGTCCAGCGCAGAGCCACCAAGATGATGAAGGGAGTGGAGCATCTCCCTTATGAGGAAAGGCTGAGGGAGCTGGGTCTCTTCAGCTTGGAGAAGAGGAGACTGAGGGGTGACCTAATCAATGTTTATAAATATGTAAAGGGTGGGTGTCAGGAGGATGGAGCCAGGCTCTTCACTGTGACATCCAGTGACAGGACAAGGGGCAATGGGTGCAAGCTGGAACATAGGAGATTCCGCTTAAATATGAGGAGAAATTTCTTCACAGTGAGGGTGACAGAGCACTGGAACAGGCTGCCCAGAGAGGTTGTGGAGTCTCCTTCTCTGGAGACATTCAAAACCCGCCTGGACGCGTTCCTGTGCGATCTGCTCAAGGTGTTCCTGCTTCGGCAGGGGGATTGGACTAGATGATCTTTCGAGGTCCCTTCCAATATCTAACATTCTGTGATTCTGTGTGATTCTGTGAACTATCACTGCTAGGTTTTTACTGCCTTTCACGTATTCTCCTGAAGCATATGAACTTGTGTATCTCTCAGGGATATCCATGTGCAGAGTACATCCATGGCTTTCGAACACTGATGAGAATAAACTGTTCTTACATATTTGGTATCGAATAAGAACCTTACTTTCATGTAACTCTCTGATAGTGAAGCATTTCTGATAACAAAAAAAGTGAACATTTTAAATATTGTACAGCAAACACAGGTTAAAACAGCCATTTGCTGAGTTGACCTCTTCTTGCTCTCTATACTGTGCTCATCTTCCTTGAGACATGGTCATTAGTCTTAAAGAGCAGCACAATACTTAATCATGGCATACTGTCTAGTTAGTTGTATAAATTTAGTTTTACTTTTTTTTTTTTTCAAGTACGTAGTATAAATTAAAATACTTTGACCACACTGTTGTGTGCATGCACAAGGTATAGTTTGTAATGCTTATGTTTTGTATTATATTTTCATGAAGTTTTAATAAATTAATAGAGTTTAATATATTAGATGGGAAACCTATGACGAAAAGCACTGTGCAAGAGTGGTTCCTATCTTATTCTTCAGAGAGTCAGTCAGAACTTTGTCTCTGCATAAAATGGAAGTCACACTGGGTCCTATACAAAACAGTTTTGACAAGGAATGTAACCCTCTGACTCTTTGAAAAGGAAAATCCTAGCACTACCATAACATTAAGTCCACTATCAGTGTTTCCATAAGTAGCTGCATTCACAGTATGATCTGATTTACCCTTTGAACTGTATTTGCAACATTTCAAACCATTTAATAGTTAATGTTCTGTCCTTTATATATCCTGCTGTATGGTAGTAATTAAACTGCAGATTGTAGCACCTGTGCATGCTGTTTTATTTCGCATCACAGTTTCCGGATGACATGGAACAGATGATACAGCAACTCAGTCTCATTTACAGCAGTGAAACACTCTGGAATTCGTTGCACAATGTCTCATCATATTGCCACTGCATGCCCTCAAAAAAAGGAATCCCTGTAACATGTGAAATATACAAAAGCAAAAAGCACAATTGCTTACTAACAGATTAAGAATATGCCTTTCCTTTTATAGAAATGCAGAGGCAAACAAAAATTTCCTGCCTCTCTGCTTACCTTTGTGAGTTAATCACAGTGAATTAAAAGAGGTATCACAAGATCATGGCCAAAAATTGCAAACCCTACTGTCATCTCTTCCCTCTTTGTTGGAAAGAGATATATATACATCTCTTTGCTTGAATACATCTATTAAAGAAAATTAGTTAACATTTTATTTATTTATATATTTATTTTTAGTGTTACATTGTTCAGCAGAGTTGTTTTTCTTTTTATTCTTCTACCAGGGATGTCCAGGCTTTATTTATTATGAAAACAATGACAGTACTGTCATCAAACATTTTAGTACAGTTCAATGGAACATGATGATCCTCAAACCATTTAGGATTGAATCCAATAAATCCCTAAAAATGATTTCAACTATCTATGACTTCCATGTACCTATACATACATACATCATATATACAAAACCACACTACTTTATCTTTTATTTCCTATTCATCCATGATTAGGAGAGCTGTATTTTCTGCTCAGTGGAAGAATTCCCATCTTCCCAAAAGCTCTTGTTTTACCACTAGAGGGCCAGTAAACGTTAGATTTCTTTAACTTGCTGATTATACACTAGCACTGGAGGAATGTGGACCAAGCAAAGAACAAGTATTATTTCTGGCTATTTCTCATTGCGTGTTTTGCTTGCTTGCCACTGGACACTGCTCAGTGAATCTAAATGAGTTCTTATGAAGCACAGATTTGAAGTGTACAATTCTAGTGAGAGAATCAGAAATGCTCAATGCACGAATACCTTCTTCACACACATCGATATGTTAGAATTGATGCTTGCATGAATGACCTCACAGATTTTCAGAGATGATCGTTAGTTAGGGTATATGCACAGCATTCCTATGTTATAAAATTAGTTGAAAATAATATTACTTTAGGTTATTTATATTTATTTATACCTAGAGTAAGGCTGGTTTGCAACAATCTGGATAGAATAAATTAAATCTCTTGCTCGAGGCCATTAAAAATTGATTCAATGCAGAAGGATGTCTGATGGAGTTTCATGAATTTTCCTTAGTAATATCTGCTGGAACAATTTTCAAGTACTGGCTAAAGCGAATTCCTGTATATTTCCACTTAAACCATCTGCCAATCTTCATAGTTATTCCTGAGGGAGGAAATCTTCCAGTGCTGTTTTTCATTTAATTTGCAAGGACATCCTGTTTAGGTACTTATCAAAAGAACAGAAGAATGGATGCCAAATACCACAAGCCTCAGTTTAGGAAACTTAATGGGTCAGACTAAAGTAAGAAGCTACATTAAAAATAATAATAAGAAATAATGAAAAAGCTTCAGCAGTCTTCCTTTATGTTTGTAAAGTGTATGTTGTTCCTTTCAAGCCAAACAGATTTATGCATGTTTCAACAGTAACTGTAATCTATTTCCTAAACATTAAAGGATTTTGCTAAAAGTTACTAAACTTCACTAGTTTGTCGACTAAGGATGAAATCCAGAAAAACAGCTAGGGAACTGAGCTATGCACAGAAATCATGACTGACTTGGGGCACCAGTTACCTACGTTTCCTGAAGTGCTTATGTTGGGAGTGAGGGAGAAGAGAGGAAGAGGATTAGATTATACCTAGAGCATATTCACAGCATGAGATAAAACACAGCCACATTGCTTTTGCATGGGCAACCGTTTCAAAGCACTGATGGAAAGAGGGTGAGGGTTACCCTGGGCTGTTCGTGTTCATTTCTTCTTTGAAAAAGAGTACCTAACTACTACTATGTGCAAAGCTGAGACTGCAGTGGGAAGACTCTCCTGTTAAATGCTGGGCTTCTGTACAAAAGTGGATCAGTGAGAAAAACAAAAAGAGAGCCTACGCATTGCCCAGTGGTTAATACATTTGCATTCCCCTGGCAGTAGAAGTGGGTCTTAAGTTCCATTTCCTGATTCAGAGACCTTATAACTTCTGCATTAAAGAATTATTGGGTAAAATGCCTTAACCTTAATAGCGAGAACTAGAATTCAAGGAGGAAAGGCAGAAAAAGACAAGCAAGGACCTGCCCCAGAGTACTAGTAAAAATTGCTGCATTCTTTCTGCTAAGTCTCTGAGGAGGCTGAATTCCTACAGTTCCCATTGGCTATATAAAATTTCCATCCTAGAGAAAAAATACAACCAAATTTTGTCTGAGTTTTGTGATTGCTATGCTAAAGCGTCTCTACCATATTTCCAGGTCCTCTTTTAAAATCAAAGCTCCTACTGCAGATAGAGATCACTCCCCTAGAGTGTGAACTGATCCTCATTAGCTACTCACCTGGAGTTCTTTGTAGGTAATGAGCAAGATTTTGAGCAGAAATTCAACTTATCCTAGGTTAGCTACCTAAGCAAGTTCCAATAACTTGTACCACGAAAGAGTTTATTTCCTTCTGTTGAATAAAAAGTAGTCTAAATTGGTATTCAGATGAAAATATCTACATTATAGATAACCAAAATCGAGTTACCAACAATGCCTCCTGTTTCAGTGGGAGGTTTGCCCACGTAAGAGTAATGTGCTCAGACTCAGATCTTCAGTATAGCTGAACAACAAACAATCAGTGAAGTTCTGATCACAATACCTTTTCTAATAATGTGAAAACCCTGAGAACACATCCTCAGTTTTGTCTTCATAGCAAATAAAACTTGGCTCAAGGCACAGAGACAATTTTGGAATTTTTTCCAGCTAACAGGGGGAACAGTGTTAGACCAGAGATAGCCTGACTTACTGTAACTAGTAAGACGTGGACACCCACTGCTTTGAAAAACAGATGACATAGTGTTAATGTGTATCTACGGCTAGATGCTGTCAGACACTGCTGGAAAAGGGGAGGAGAAAATCTGTTCCAAAGAATCTACTAAAAATCGGCATCTAAAGTTATCTTTGCATGATTTTGTCATTCCTATGTACAAAGAGGCAGGGTGGAAATGTTTTTTCAGTATTGGATTTTCTGGCCCCACATCAGTTTTGGCCTACATGCACTTTTCCAATGCCTTTCTGTTCCTTCATAGGCAGTTTGTGTGAAGCTGGGCTTTGTTTCCTGCTGGGGATATTAACCCTTTATAGTTCTCATTGTCTCTAGATCCAAAGCAAGAAAACATTAAATTGCCTGCCAAAAGCCCATATGGGGCTAAAGAAGAATTGGTTGCACGTGCTTGTTGAAGAGGACCAAACAACATTTCAAACCTGAAAAAAAAATGTGTTTTTAAAGTATTAGAAGTGCATGTTTCTACAAGTTTATCCAAGACACAGAAACTGTTACTAAAACAATAGCAAAAAAAAAAAAAATGATGAGAGAATGAAATAAAAAACATAGTGAAGGGATTCACATAGGGAAGGTAGAAAAGGGAAAGGGAAGGTAGAAAAGGGAAAGGAAAGNAGAGGAGAGGAAACATTGTTTTAAGGTGTGACTCAGGTCAATGACTATAAGGAAATTCAGAGTTAAGGATGACGTTCCATTATAAGCTCATGCTGTTCCTGTCTCCAGTTTCTCACAGGCATTAGACAGAACTGTATGGTATGAATTGTCAGTTTTGTCCATTGTAGATCCTAATCAGTTAAATGGGGCTTTCCTCTGTTTGAAGATGCATCATTCATGAGCTCCATGCTTCTAATGCCCATGCTGCATTAGCTGTAGGACAAGATAGTTTGTCACAATAACAGACCATTAACCACTAGCCTTACGTAACAGTATGGAGATAACAGGGCTTTTTTTTTT